>BGPR01000495.1:510641-532149 GCA_013235015.1 Araneus ventricosus | reverse complement strand
AATTTGGCTACAGGTGTTTACAGAAACGTTCTTTTTTCAATAAATGCGAATTTAGGCGGGAAATTCTGTGGCCAGGTAGCGATGTTCACCATTAATATATCTTCTGTAGTTAATTTGTAAGTTTGGTTCTCATTAGGGGCTTTGTTATTTTCTCATTTGTTGAAGTTAATTGAAAAGACTACTATGTAATTACCCGCCAGATTTCTTTCATTGTAGAAAACCCCCATCATTGTAATCAAGCCTCGTTGTTGATGTGTGTTGTGTTGTGTAAATGGACTGTAAGGGTTAGCCATTGTGCTTCTCAAGCAAGGTCATGGGAATGTGTGGGAGCTTCATTGTAATTTCTTTGGCATATATTTTAATAGAAAGTAAGAGTTATCCTTGATGATTCATTAGTGACTGCTGCCCCTCTTGTCAGGAATGAAAAATGTCAATTATACTATTTTATAAATCAGTTCGAAATTTTAAAGCGATGTCCGCCCTAACACGTTTATGTACAAAGGGCCTTTGATTTAATTCAACCTTCACATTGCTATTTTTCCGAAGAAAACATATACAGTGTTATTTTAAGTCTACATCTTCGGAGTATAATAAGACATTAAATAAAATTTTTGTATACAATGATAATGAAATTTTCATGTAAAATAAAATTGCTTCAGTAGAAGTTTTATCCAGCATTTCCTTTAAAGCGGTACATACGAAATATTTTTATTGTTTTGTTCACCACAGAATATTAAGTGCAGAATATTGAATGAGTAAAGGAGTTTATCCCCCTTATCAAAAATTATCACCAATTGCAAAGGAAATACTCGTTTCAGCAATACAAGATGTCAATTACCAGGTGTATACCAGCTCTAAAGTAACACAATACATGCGTATAGCTTCACAACTGTGAAGCAGAACAGACACATACGGCGATACGTTGACTTTGGAACTCTGAAGGGCATTCAAGAATACTGATCTTTTCGTAATAACCCAAGATTTTTTTGTCGATATGTTTAATACAAGCTGTAAATTTCTTGATGCTAGTTTTTATGCTACTGGGAGAAAATCTGGTTACCCTTGGACCCTCGAAATTGAAATTTTATTGATTCAAGAAAAGCAAGAATATTTTATTTAAAAAACACAATAGTGAACTATTTTCAAACAAGAACTGTTTGAAAGAAAGCAAAAATCCAAATATTAGACAATAACATTTATGGGCATCTTGAATATCTTTCATACGACCGTAATTTGTTCAGTACAAATACATACAACTTTAGTAACGTATGTGTAAAATATGTATAAGTAAGTATAGTATTAGAATCGCTTTTAAATATTATTTGGGTGTGTGTACTTATTTTTATTTAATTCTTTCACTTTTCTTTTCGTGCAAGTTTTCAAACCAGAGATCGGTAATTTCTTTTCAATTCGAAAAAAAAAATGACTTTTCATGGCTATCCACCTGCTTAAAGTATCAGTGACTTTAATTCCAGGCGCATGGGTATGGACTAGTGTTCTATTCAGTGCGTTCATAGTGGTAGCTAGATTGATTAGAATAATGCCTCCCTCCCACTTTCAATCAAAATTGCAGGTAGAGAATAAGAAGTAAACTTATCACTAGCACTAATAATCAAAATACTTCTTTTTTTAGATGTTCAATCATTCTTTATAATATTGTTAATTCATTTTAAAGGATCTTAAAATTTAGAAGGAATAAGGAAATAATTCAGTATTCATGCGTACATTAATAACACTACTTTTTTTGTGATCTCACATTATTTTCTAAATGTTTTCATTTTTATTAAAATGGTTTACTTCGAGCCTTTATTTCAGCAGAAGTAACTTTCCAGCGCAAGGATGTTAGATTGACCTCTCTTGTTCCATTGAATTAAACAGCCTCTCTTGTCCATGGAAAACCTCAAGTAGGATTTTTTAAACCTTAATTTTAATTTTGAAATGAACGCTTGGCAGTAGCCGTGGTGACAGGAATAGTTAAAAATGGGATCAAAGTAGTACAAACTTCAGGAAAGATTGATCCCGCAGAATGGTTTTTTATAACTGGCGGATCTGCAAGTTCCCCAATAAAGAAAGATTTTCTACTTCGTGTCTAAAAAAAGGATCGATTTGATTAATACATATAATGTCACCAATTTCGTCGAACATGTAGAGGCATGTTTAATAAATTTCACAATTAAATGAATGTAAAATTTTCTTTATTCCAGGATCAACATTTCTTTGGAAGCAGCGATCAGGAAATTTTACATCTTGGACGATATTTAAAATGTCACTGTCCGTGACCATATTCGCGAACGACGCCGCGCGCAAGTCGTTGCTAAGAGTAAGATCAGAAACCAGCGGGAGTCGTCTCCCTTAAACTTTCTCGTATACTTCCCCAAAAAGGTGCTGTTTCCCCTCCTCCGGCATGGATAAAAAAATTCGAACCTACTGTAACCGAGAATCCAATGACTATCAGAAGGTTTTTCATTGTAGATTATAGTGATTGTAAAATATTTAGGTAAAGAATCAAATTCAAAGAGATGCGTACCGAATAAAACGCATGTATCACACACTTCCACTCTTGCCGGCTCAAGGACAAAGTGGCGTAATCCATTCGCGTGCACAGAGATTGCTACCAATACGCATGCGTATGGAGAAGAGGATTAGAAAAATTAATTATGCAATTTGAACGCCTTTTTCTAACCGATTGACACAAAAATTGGACACAAATCTACAATTAAGGTAAGAAGGCCACATACCAAATTTCATTTATCTAAGTAATTTTGTTAAAAAGTTATTCCATTAAAAATATACGATTATACAGACCGACAGACATATTCCCTTCGACGTATTTGGTCCAAAATTTGATAAGGACCTACGTTCAAGATGATAAAACTGTGTACCAAATTTTATCCATCTAGCTATTCAAGTTTTTGAGTTATAGTGTTCACGTGAACGCGGTCACATAGAAAGACAGACTTCACATAGGTGGATTTTGTCCAAACTTTGATAAAAACCTACAAATTATGTGTAAAGATCACATACCAAATTTCATCCCTGTATATCTAATAGTTTTCGAGTTATCGTGTTCACTTAGTTAGACAGACAGACAAACGGACAGACATAATTTCAAAATTGTGTTTTTCGGACTCAGGAAAGTCTAAAACGTGGAGATTCGTCAAAATCTCGAGTTCGAATTTTTTGACGATTACAATACTTTCTCTTTGTATACTTCGTGTACGAGAAAGTAAAAAGGGCAGAGGTCAATGTGCCTACCCTTTAAATACTGCTGGGAAACGGGGAACCTCCAAAGGTCTCGTGACTCTGTAAGTTAAAGCAGAAGTGCGGTTCCCTAAAATTGAAGTAGAAGTAATTAAAAATGTGTAAAAATAAAATTAAGTGGCGTTTAAAAGAATTACGTACATTTATTTATTCACAATTATATAGTCTATGTGTCTACCTAACTGTAATGTATCGGGTCGGACCCTCCTAAAACCATAAGGCTTCTTGGATTTTGCCAGTCCTTCCGCCCTATAGTTACGCCACTGTCAGATGACTAGCATGGCACCTGAGCCGGCACCTCTGTCTTCAAGCTTGTACACCACAAAGGGGGGATGTTTGACCCCGATGGAATTTACTCGCACCATGTTATCATACACGGCGGATCTTTGATAGAATCGGTTATGGTGCCAGTAACCCTCCACCCCAGAAGTCGATATTTTGCCACTAGGTAACCGACGCCCATAAATATTGCAGAACAGCTGTTTGTCTTTCATCAAAAGCAGATCAGATAGAAACATGAATATCCATCATGAAAATCTTCTGTTGTGGAAGTATTAGTATAATTTTGAAAAATATATTCATGTTTTTGTAATTGTATTTTGAAATAAATATCGAAATTTATATTGTTAAATCATTACAGTAAGATTTGAATGAGTGTTGTTTAATATCGATCGATGCAACTGGTAAAGTGATTGATTTTATGATATAAAATTTGAAATAAAAATAATATTTACACTCACGAACATGTTACGCGTGCGTCAGATAAAATTAGCTTTTATCAGCGTGTTGGCATTCACGTCAATAGTGTTCTTTACAAGATGAGCTGAAGTACGTGAAGATGATCAGGTTGTATAAAATTTTAAAAAGGGGAAACATCACCATGCTTTCAGTTGCTAACCTTAATGATTTCCTTCTTAAAGAAACAAATGTATCATTTAAATTTTCAGAAATTTTATTTTCCTCTTTTTAAAAGTAGACATTAAATAAAATTTTCTGCTTTCTATAAAAACAGCCTAAAGTTAAATAAGACAACTATATAAGGTGGCTCTTAAATTTTAAATATTTGAAGGTTTTTATGTCTAACAGGTAATAACTAATCAAACTTGTTTCGATTCCACCTTTGAAAGGTAGCTTACCGAGATAAAAAGAGTCCTCAACTAATAACTTGCATATTAAGATAAAAACTGGCTGTAATGCGTGGCATTGACAAACTCCGCGTCGAGAAGGCGTGTTCATGCATTTCACAATGAATCACACGACGATTTTTCGCTTTCATTTCTCCGTAGGTAGCAGCAATGCCACCGGCGCGCTATCCGTCGATCCTTAGTCTGGTATTTCCCCAATGTTACATTTTCGTGATTCGAACAAAGATTCTTTTATGCTTGAGTCTTTTCTGTAACATTCTTCATCCAAGGCGAGTGAGGCCATTACTTCCTGTCCAGAAAATGGAATTAGTGTAAGAAAACGTTAAAGATAAGAAGTGTCCGCTGGATAATTGGCGGTTGAAATGCACTTAAAGGCCAACAGGATTTAAATTCGTATTTTATTGGGTTTGTAAAACATTCGTTGTTCGCTGTAAGCGCAGTTTACAAATTGTGAAACGTTTGGAATGAATTTTATTCAGAATAAACGTAAGTATGTTAAATGACGCGCGAACTTACATTAATAAACCTGTTTAGAACGTCGTTCAAGGGACGTTTTAGAATACATATTAAAGAAACCACGTACTGTTGAATCTTAATACAAACTGTGTAAAAATGTTCACTTTAGCCGTACAATTTAACGTTAGATATTTACTTTTTAATGAGATTTCACAATCATTTCGGTCTATTATTTTTTAGTCATTGTTTATAGAATTTAGAATATCTCGACAATTTAAAAATTTGAACATCTTTTAAAAATTCGAGCAATACAAAATGATAATTACAACACTGTTTTGCAATAACCCTTATTGAGTAATCATATTTTGTTTCTTCTTCATGTTATAAAAAAAAATGTATTGGTCATGATTGGATGCATTAGGATATTTTAGATCATTTTATTGCAATGGATAGAAATGAAAATGAGTATTTATATCACGACGGTCCTTCTTGATATTTCATTGTTTGTAGGGAAATTTGCAAGGAAATGCTCAAATTTTAATTTTGTTTCTAAACACATTCTGTTGGTTTTGACTGTCATGACATCTGATTTTGAATTCTAATTGAAGCACTTCAATTTGCTTAATTTAATTTATACCTTAAAAATTGTCCTCCTACGAATTTAATCGACCCACTATTGAGTATCTGCGACTAAGATTTTTTTAAACAATAAATTGAAATGAATAGGTATGGATTGGGGCCAAAGCAAAACGGCGTGCTAGCGAGAACGATGCCCAAAAGAGTTGTCGCTGTATATGGTGAACTATTTCTAGGCTAAATACAATAATTCAATGCGGTTTTTTTTATTCGTTTATATAAAGTGTTTTCTCTTTAATCCTTTCAAATTAAATATAAATTGGATTTATAAATGGAGTAAGAGTCGTAAATAGAATCTCATAAATTACTGTCGCCGATGCCTTTTGCTGTGAAGTCGACCATTCACTTCACAGACAAACTGTATATTTTGGAACGCGAGAAAGAAAAACAGATAAAAATCTATGGAAATGAGCCAAATGGCTTGCCATGGTTGGAATTCCGTCTGGACTGAAATCGGAACGAAAAATCAGAGGCACCCTGAAAGAGGCTAGAGAAAGAACAATACGTAGATTGGAGCCTCGCCCTTAAAATCTGCTGACTGGGGAAAATCGAAGAGCGATTGACAAACAGCTGTAGAGAGGGAAAGAAGATCGCTCCCCCCTACCTTCGTTCAGAGTCAGCGTGCTTGTGAATGGCGTGCCTGTATTTTTCGATTAAAATGGGTGGGGGAAAAAACGGGCTTAGGACAAATGGCATGGTTATCCTTCAAGTGAACGGCCGACTTAAAATTGGAGCGTTGGTTAGTTCTGGACATTCTAGATCTAATATTTTTTTTACATCTATGTCATTAATTATTTCTCTAAGCATTTATTTGGTGTTTCCTATCTCTATTTTTCATTTCGATTCCGATATCGTGCCATTTTTTTACTGGTTAAATTGGCAGGTAGTTCAAACAAATGTCTGTTGACGCTTACGCAATAATTTAAAACCCTAAATTGAAAAAAATTCTTTCTCAGTCATCAAAACCCGGTTGTCTGTTTCAACTGTTCTTTAAAAAAATTCTTCCATGTCACGAAAGCAACATATTTAACAGTGTCAGCACATTCCGAAAATGATCCCCAAAAATAAATAAATAAGAGACAAATTTTCTGCTTGTCCGGTTGCAACATTCATGAAGTTACACTTTTTTATATATATTAGTAGCATTTATAGTAAAAATAAGTTTAAAAATTGCTTTTAGTACATATAAGAGTTCGTTTGGGACTATTGTTGAATAAAATTTTCATGGATGACTGATCACTTAACTAATTCGAGTTAAAATTGTGGAATACTAAAAACTGGTTTATAGCTAAAAAGGGGGGAAATTAGTTTGGAAAAACAAGCATCGAGACTTATTTTAAAACTTCCGAAACGGTAAAATAAATAAAATGCACTTCTTTATTCCGAGTAGAATCATTGAAACCAGTGGCGAATCCAAGATTTGGGTCTGGGGGGGAGTGAGGTGTAAAAAGTTTTGTATCGTGTCGTGACGAATGTCAAATCTTATGGCTTATGCAAACCAAAACACTTTAACTTTACAGACTTTACTCACCTGACACTAAGAATCATAAAGAACACTGCAATACTTTCGATAATTTAACAAAAAACACAATGAAATAATTAGCAAAAACGTGTTTTTGACCGTGTCAACGTTGCAAATATGAGTGGAATGACTACAAAAGTGGGAAACTTTCGAGCCTGTCAAAAACCAGGAAGAAATGTTTTCACTTTTTTAAAAGGGAGATTAAGAAAAAAACAGCTGTAGTGATTTTAAATAAAATAAAGAATTCTGGTCTAGCTCTGGGGGAGGCTGCAGCCCGATAGCCACCCCACCCCCCTGGATTCGCCACTGATTGAAACATACACAGAGAGACAGGTTTAGTCGATATTGAGAATGTAAATCTAAAAAAAAAGCATTTTCTTATTTAATGAAGTGACTAAATTTTTCTTCTTGTTATTTGTTTAATGTTTTGCACATCTGATGGAAGCACACAAGTTTTATTTTAAACACACGCAAGTACATTGAAAAAATAAAATTTCATACCTTACAGGGTTAAGAAATTTGATTGTGAAGATATGAAATAAATACATCAAACTCTATGCATTCTAAGCTGAAGTTGAATGTTTATCTTTTCTTTAATAAAAGATCTTCGTCTCGTGCAGGAAATAAATGTTCAATTAATAAACAAGTTCAGTTTTATTTTTCAATTTCTGATTAATGTTCCATTATCGTATACGTTACATTATGTCGGGAAAAAAATCTACTTAACAGAAATTGAAACTCTGTTTGGAGTTTTTAAAGATCTACGTAATTAATGAATATTTATGTAAAGGAATAGTACATAAAAAGTTGAAGAACTCATATCTGGTCGTATATTTTCTGTAACTCTCAAACCGTCCTTGAACGAAATCGATAATAACATCAATACTAGGAGTTTCAAAATTAAATTAAACAGGTTTCGTTTATAAAAAATTGTTTGGTATTTTAATCGGATGTTTAATAATAATATTTGATAGGTTTTTTTTATTTATTTGATTATTTGTTTTGACGTAGACTTACGTCTCTCCATAGTGGTCTAATGGTGTGTCGCGAAAGGAAAAAATTATGACGCGTTTCGTGGTATTTTTAAACGCTTATAGCTCCGCAAACAAATAGCATAGAGAGTTGGTTTTAGTTTCATTTAACAGAGAAAGGTGTACATAGAAGATTGCAAAAAGAATTTTAGAATTTGGACTTACGGTTTAGTCACAGTCGAGCTGCAAAGTTGGTGAAAATCACTAAAAAGTTTGAAGACGTCACAGCGACTGATGCGCACGCACGCAGACTAAGGCAATTCAGTCATCGATCTGAAGTTCTCGCGAAATATTACTCAAGAATTGTTGAATTACGTCGAATGTTGTGCTAACGTTAAACGCTTATAGCTCCGCAGCCAAATAACATAGAGAGTTGGTTTTGGTTTCATTTAACAGAGAAAGGTGGACATTGAAGATTGCAAAAAGAATTTTAGAATTTGGAATTACGGATTAGTCACAATCGAGTTGCAAAGTTGGTGAAAATCACGAAGAATTTTACATAGATAGAGTCGCATTGTCACACTAGACTAATAGTCACTACAGATTATAGAGTTAATAGTCACATAGAGCTACTTTACTCACAGAAAGTCACAGTTGAGTAAGGTAAGTAAGTCTACGCCCCTCAATCCCAGCGGCCGTTTCGCAGAGACAGCCTCCCGTCCAATTTTTATTTTATTTTGCATTGCTTTCAGTGTAAAGCATCTCTTGAATTTGTTTGCAGTGTTTTAAATCTATTTAGATATAGAGTAAAAATTGAAAGATCTCTTCTTGCGCAATAAATGTTTGGGAGTATAACGTCTAAATGAATGTTCCAACGCTTTTGCAACGCATTTTTACTTTCTCGTATACGAAATATACAAAGAGAAAGTATTGTCATGTCAAAAAAAAAATCGAACTCGAGATTTTGACGAATCTCCACTTAGAAAGTATACGAGAAAGTTTAGGGGAGACCACTCCCGCTGGTTTATTATAAGTATCAATCAAAAACTGAAGACGCTTCTCAGTTCTGTAACAATTCATCTAAGTGCATTGTGATTCAAAGTCTAATCGGACACATCGGAGCTCTAGGGTTAAGAGTTTCTTCTCAATGGCGGAAACAGTGGGCCGGTGGTAATGTCGCTGTTTTGGGGCCGGAGGGTTCCAGGTTCGAAACCCGATTCTTCTGAATAGCCATCGTGTAAGCGAGCATTGTGTCCGCCATATCCCTACCCCTGGTATGGCAAGGAAGCTTGTAGAGGGCTGCTTAGGCATCATCCTCGTCATCTCGCCACGATTCAAAATTACGGTGTTCATCCTAAAATAGCTCCCATGTTTCTTCAAACCTGGATGTAAATTAAACTAAATTCTGAGAAATGTTTAAGTAATAGCTGCTTAACAAGAATATGAAAGATTTTCGAACAATTAAAATAGTGCTGTATGTACTTGATTTTTTTTATTCGTTAAAAGACGTTTAAAAATTTGCTTTTTTTATAATACTGAACAATAGAAAGCTTGAAAATATTGCAAGGAAAATCTCCTTTACTTCGAATTTAAAGTTCGATTAGAAGATTAAACTTTGTAAGAGAAGAATAGATTTGATATTTAATAATGATCCGGATCTTCCGACTTGAGTGTCCTTCAAATGTAGCCAAGGTCGTTCTTTCCTGATGCGAATTGTGAAAGGGCGCGGTTGCAGAGCTAAATTTTCTATTAGAATGGCATTGTCAACAATTTCAAATAACGCCGAATGAAACGGTTCTTTTGCTCTTTATTGTGGGCAATAACGCAATGAAATATATTGTTCCTTATCGCCTGTCGGTACAAGCGGTTTATTCAACTTAAACTTTCATAAAGAAAGTAGTATAGCTTTCTTTCCTTTTTTTCCCTCACGAAATACTTCGTGCTTTAATTTTTTGGGGGAAAGTTGAAAGAAGAAATAAAAGAAAAATTCATGTATAATTTTTTTCGACATTTTTGCATCAAAAATGCATGTAGTGCTTCATTAAGGGGCCGTTCAAATATTACGTAAGCGCCCAAGGGGGGAGGGGGTTTGCGATTTGCTTATTTTTGCTGACAAGGGGGGGAGGGGGCGTATGAGTGATGCTTACGTAAGACATTAAAATCACTTTATTTCCGAAATTGTAATTTGCACAAATAATTTAATTTAAAAAAATTAAATTTAAAAAAAAAGTTAAATTTGGCAAAATAAAATTAAAACTTGATTTTTGTAAGCTTAAACTTGAAATTGTAAGGAAATTAAACTTACATTCTTTTTTTTCATTTTAAGCCGAGTTAGAGTTCTTTATTTGAATTAAGTCTAAAATTTTTAAAATTAGATTATTATTGTTATACGTTGAACAGGAAGTGGGTTACTGCAGTTGCTTATAATTATAAAAGGGGTTTACGATTTTGCATATTTTTGCTGACAAAAGGGGAGGGGGTCAAAAAATACCAAAAACATGCTTATGTAATATTTGAACGGCCCCTAAGGTATTATAAACGCTATAGGTTTCTTTTTCAATAAAATGAAAGCATAAAGCCAAACGCACAAAGGAACCTAAAAATTATACATTCTTAAATCTGACATTTTTTAAATCCAAAATGATTATTATATAAATTAAAATTTACTTTGCCTTAATAAATAAATACTTATGTCAAAAATTGCCATTCTACTTCATCTATATATATAAAAGATGAAAGTATGTGTGTGTGTTCGTTTTTTGGTTCTTTATGCACGCCCACACCGTTGGACTTGAGCGACCAAATTTGGCGCAGTGATGGATTAGCGCAAGAGGAAGCTAACGCCGTAAAAACTATTTTAAAATTCGAATTCGAATTTTACTTATTTAATTAAATAACGAAAATTAAACTATTTTTAGACGTTTTTCGCCAATAACTTCTGAAATACTTATGTTTCGAAAATAATTTTTACATCACCTTAAAGAGAAAAAAATTACCTTTTTAATGTTACCAATTTAATTGTTGTGCAATTTTTTTCTCTAACTGCAATTTACGCTGAAAAATCATCTTAAACTCCAATTGTAACAATGCTTTTATTGTTATAAAATCAAATTCAAACCAATTTATTGTTTCATCGAATACTTTATTCACGTATTTTTACCACTGTTAAAGTTAAGAAAATATTCGGTTTTTTTCCCTTCAAGGTAGACTTCGTACTTACGCTGTTATTTCGTAGCATGCACTTAACTTTCGTTTTTATTTCGTAGCTTTTAACATGAACTCAAACATCCAGTGACGTTCGTTTAGTTACTACGCGATGTTTCGTTTAAATTTCACAAATTTTTGAATGATTCTAATCAGCGGCGTAGCGGCAGGGGAGTAAGGGAAGCAGAGATGCCCGCAGATGCCATTTTAGGGGTACTATCGAGACAAAACAATACTACATTTATGCCAGTTTTTAAAGCAAAATATGATTAGGGGGCATAAGCATAATACCAGGCCCCGAGGGCCATTTGCGCTTGCTAAGCAAATGACGACTGGGGTAAAAAAAAAAAATCAGATTCCCTGGGCTCCACTAGCCATGTTGATAAAACGTTAATATGTTTGTGTCACTTTTTAAAGTCAAATACAATAAGGAGTCGAAAAATACCATGTCCAGAGCGCCAATTACGCAAGTTAAGCCTCTTATGATAAAGGAGGGGGGGGGAGAAAAAAACTATATTTTGGCCCGAGCACCACTTATCCTCGGTACGCCACTGTCAGTATGTAAATTCATAAAAGGTTAACCGAGTCCCATTCCTACCGAAGGCAGAGGTCCTAGGAAGAAATAGAAAGAATGGTGCTTCCGATCAGGCACACAAACACCAAAAAGAAGAGAATATGGGGAGCCGTAAAAAGCATGATATGAAGTATTCTGTTGTCTCCGTAGCAATGATGGTGATGGAAAGATGGAATTGCAAGGGTTGTCAGACTCGTGTGAAGTAAATGATTCAAAGTACAGAGATAGAAAGAAGAGGTTAGTTTAGCTGCTGGCCGAGAGGTCAGAGACACAGGAGAGGGCAAAAAAATAACGGTGACCTCGCCACTGCTCTTCGTGATAAATATTTAACGATTAACATGAATCTTCTGCCAATTATGGTTCCAGTTTTTCATATTCACACTTTTTCACTTTCTCAGACCTCTATTTTCCGCATCCATCTATGTATATAAAAGAGGAAAGTATGTGTGTGGGTCCGTTTTTTGGTTCTTTATGCACGCCCACACCGTTGATCTTACGGTGATCAAATTTGGCGCAGTGATGGATTAGCACAAGAGAAAGGTAATGCCGTAAAAATTATTTTAAAATTTGAATTAGATTTTTATGTTTTTAATTAAATAACAAAAATTAAGCTAAATTTTAGACGTTTTCCGCCAATAACTTCTGAAATGCTTATGGTACGAAAATTATCTTTACATCACCTCACAGAGCAGCAAAAAGTTATCTTTCTAATGACCACAATTTAATTGTTGTACGATTTTTTTTGTCTAACTATAATCAACGTTTCAAAATTCCTTTCAAACGCAATTTGTAACAATATTTCCTATTGTTATAAAATCAAATTTATTGTTTCCTCAAATCCTTTATTCACGTGTTTTTACCGCTGTTAAAGTTATGATAAGAAAATATTGCTTTCTTTGGTCATTGACTTCAATGTAGATTTCTTACTTGCTCTTTTATTCCTAGCATGCACTTAACTTCCGTTTTTATTTCGTAACTTTTAAGTTGCTCTCAAATATCCAGTGACGTTAGTTTAGTTACTACGCGATGTTTCGCTTAAATTTCACAAATTTTTGAATGATCCTAATCAGCGGCGTATCGAAGGGGGAGTAAGGAAAGTATAGATGTCGCAGATGCCAGTTTTAGGGGTGCCATGGAGACAAAGCATTACTGCATTTGTGCCAGTTTTTGAAGCAAATTATGATTATTGAGCGTAAAAATAATACTAGACCCCGGGGGACATTTGAGCTTGTTAAGCAAATGACGACTGGGGTAAAAAAAAATCATATTCTCTGGGCGCCACTGACCATGTTGACAAAACGTTAATATGTTTGTGTCACTTTTTAAAGTCAAATACAATAAAGGGTCGAAAAATACCATGTCCAGAGCGCCGTTCACACAAGTTAAACCTCTTATGATGAGGGGGAGGGAGGAGAAACAAAATTCATTGTGTAACCTACTTACCCTCGGTACGGAACTGTCAGTATTTAAAGTCCTTAAAGGATAACCGAGTCCCGTTCCTATCGAAGGGTGAGGGTCTAGAGAGAAAAAGAACGAATGGTGCTTCCGGTCAGGCACACGAACACCAAAAAGAGGAGAATTGGGAGCCATCAAAAGCATGATATGAAGTATTTCTGTTGTCTCCGCAGCAATGATGGGGATGGGAAGATGGAATACCAAGGGTTGTCAGACTCGTGTGAAGTAAATGATTCAAAGTACAGAGACAAAAAGAAGAGGTTAGTTTAGCTTCTGGCCGAGGGGTCAGAGACACAGGAGAGGGCAAAAGAAAATCAACGAAAGACGTTACAGTGGAAAACTGTTTAATTAAGCATAAAGTGTGATAAGTACTTAGACTTGAAAATATTTCTACCCCGAGCAATGCAGGGTATATAAACTAGTTGTTTTAAAAGCCTTTAAACCAGTCTCGACAACGAAGAAATTAATCGCAATTTTCTTTGAAATTACAGCTTAATTATCTAGCAAAAATTCCCACAACTGGTGCTTTACTGCCACAAAATTTCTTTCTGTAAATGTAGTAATAGACCCATTATTTATACTTCAACATTAAATTCTAAGAATACTTAATTTTAAAATCTGTTGACTGTGCTTTTAGTAAACAATGATATTATTATAAAGTGCATTCAAGTAAAAATCCTGATGCCATACGAAAATAAATGTAAAAGATTTTGTTTTCAACGATCAAGTATGATGCATTTTTCCACGATTGACTTGAAAAGTTTTTTGCATTAAAAATTACTGGTACATATCAGTGGTTTCTAAGAAGCAATCGACTTATTAAATCAAAATGAATCACATTATAAGCATTTAACTTTAAATTTATAATTGAATCATTTGTTATTTTTTAGGATTCAATTGTCTTTGAAATGTACAATACAAAATATATTTTACATAACATTTTTTTTTTCAAAAAATTTGTAAAGATCTTTTCATGAAGATTTCGAACTACTGAACAATAGAAACAGTAAACACATCATTAATAATGTGAGAAAATTCGGAAATTTATCGGAAAATTTCGCGAACATAGAAATTTAAAATTTCTTTGTCTTTTCAGGATTGTCTGCGCGCATTTCAATGTATCATGAATAATAAATTCTACCACGCGAAGTCTGGTTCCTTGAGACCTTCAAATTTACCCTCAATTGCGGCATTGATTTCTTTATCTGATGAAATTACTTTCTGAAAAGGTATGGTTTTAATCGTAGGAAGGTTTCGAAGTATGTCGAGAATATTCCCTGGAAAATCTTGTCTAAATTGGCGTCACTGTATCGACAAAAAGTCATTTATGTGGGAACAAATGGCAAAAAAATCTGCCGCTACTCTACTTTTATACTTTTATCATTTTTCACAGGTTTATTGTTAAATAAAATTTTGAAAACCTTTACCAACTTTATCTTTTAATTCCTGCACTATTTGAAATTATTCAGAATTATAGGAAACACGTAGGCTAACTAGCCCAAGTAAGGTTACGAAATGTATGCGATTGTGTCAAGATCTTCAATGTTAGAAAACAACCAAAGGGAATGTAGTGGAGGTCTATAACGTGCAGATTGATTAATTCTCCAAACGCCCAATTATTCTGTTGTTATAACTTTCAGTTTAGATAACTTAGATTTTAAAGTGAATGAACTAAACTTTCTTTATCATATCTCAGAAATCTTAATAATACTTTATCCATGAATGTTTAAGAAAAGAAGCATATATAAAAAAGAATTATCTGCTTTCGAAGTGAACATGAAAAACGGGAAAAGACGTTTTCGCCGCAGGAAGGTTTAAAATCTCGAGGGCAATTTATTTTACTATTTCAACACTTTCTAATTACATTCTTCGAATACAGAAAGCAAAAATACTTCAGAGAGCATTATTAAGATGAAGAATTTGATTAAAAGTTAGCAAATAAACGTCAACTAAAGTTCTTGTTTATCAATAATTATTGCCTCACGTTCCGTTTTGTCTATCTACTGGCATATACTCTTGAGGTCTCAAAAAATTCATAGATTGAGGCGATGAATATTTTTGAAGTTGAAATGAGCTCGCGAGTGCAGAATGTGAAGAAGCTTTGACGTAAGTTACGGTGGAAAAAACAGGAACTTCGAAGGACAAGTTTGAAATCTCAGCAACAAATCTAAAGAAATTAGGCGAATCAGTAATCGTTTGAAAATTAAAATAACAGTAAACTAAAGAAGAAAATGATTCGGATGTAGCTCAAAATAATGGCTAAAGACTCACTGAATAAACAGTGATCACTCCATTTTCCCCAGCTTAGATCAGTAGGTTCCTTTATGCTGCAATATTCCTTGCTTTTCATTAATTTAATTGTTTGCTGTATATTATTCTTAAGGTGTTTTCACTCAGATTGATTTCAGACAGTGTCAGAAGACAGGCTTTGTTTTGCATCTTTTTGTTTTTTAAAGTGAAGTCGATTAAAAACCAGAAATGAATACATAACAGCTGAAAAAGGTAATGATTTCTTTATACAATTTAAAACTAATTGGTGATGTTTTATTTATTTATTTATTTGCTTCTATCTAACTGATCAACTTCTATAACCTATGAAAATACTAATTTAGTTCAGGCACATTTTCTGAAAGAAAGAAAAAGGATCAATTTTATTTTTGAGCTTAAATGCTTTAGGTTTACAGAAAATTTCAGATACCTTATAACACAAAGATTTGATTAGTATAATATTAAATAAAAGTTTTATGTCAAGATCTATTTACAGTTTGCTAGAAGTACAGCCTCTTTTTCCCACATAAATACACGTTCTTAAAATAATAACCAAAAAGAAAAGAAACACCAAGAAGACATAATTGTATGAAAGCTAAAAGACAAGAAATGAGGTTAGTTTTCATTTAATTCGAATTTTAGAAATAATGCTTTCGTTTCTATATTATATAAAAATAACTTAAATCATTCATAAACGCAAGTGATAATCTGACTAAATTATTTAAATAAATTGACTGCAAATAAAGTTTTCTTCGTTAAGTACGTAATATTCATTCATGTGTTATTGAGTTTGAAAAAAATCATTAAATTGTGTTGTTGCTAACTGATCTGTTACATTAGATTAGTCGTTATTTGTCAGACAACTTTCTGTTTATCGAAGTTTTTATTTCTTGTTTCATATTGAATTCATCACAGAATTCTCTTTAATCCTTTCCAGCCTGGAAATGCCATTTGTCATCTCCGCCTCAAATAACTAATAGATGTCATCACTTGAATCTACAAGATGGAAACATGATCCGCATACAGATGAATAATGAATAAATAATTTTAATGAATTAATCTGGTTGAAATTAATAATTTTAAACATTAAATATTTTTAAATGGCAAAAATTTCTTTTACCAAAAAATATTAATTTGGGCCGGAAAGAGTTAAACGATACACAGCCCTTCATATTTAAAACGAAATAATGTCCATTAAGTCATGAAAGCTTAAGTTGAAAATCAGTAAAATTTAAAAAGTGTAGACATACAGACGATTATAGTAATTTATCGTTGGTCGTGATGATTCCTTGCATACTTTTCATATGAATCCTTTTTTCTTTTTTCACTTCTGACCAGCAATAAAGAACTTCAGCCTATGTGAAAAATTCCACGAAACATCATCCATCACGTGTCAGCCGTTTATTTGTTCTAACCACAGTCTTTCCTCACTAAGAGCATTTATAGTAGTTGATTATCATATAAAGATGATAAAATGCAAATATTACCTTGAATTGATTTATTAGTTGAGAACGTAATATCTTTATCAATTTGTTTCAATTTACTTGAGAGTAATTTCGGACTGGTTTGAAGATTCTGGCAAAGATTAATTATGGCGAATATTCTATTTGTTCCAATGATTTTTTTCCCTCTGAATAGCGCGATATTTACATGTTGCACGTAGCTCTCATTTTGAAAAACGAAACACTTCGCACGTTCTCGTATATGAGGGTTGTTCGATAAGTCACTGCAAAGTCTGAGATGGTGGCGCCTCTGCACCGTATCGAGATTATTTTTAGTTTGAAGGATATCACACAAGATTTCATTCAGATATATTTAATAGGCTGTGTTTGTCACTTATTTGAATTGGTTAATTACCGTTATTTCTGAAAGATGGATGAGAAAGAATTCCGTGTAATGATGAATCATTATTTTCAAAAGAACAAATGGCGAACGAAAAGGGAGAGCTAAGCTTGACAAACTTTTTAGCGACTCTGCAACTTCGATCATAGCAATTTATAAGTGGTTTGGTAACTTTCAAAGTGGTCATATGAGCACATGTGACTAGAGATGGGAAAAACCTACCGGTTTTAACCGAAAACCGGTTTCTTTGTTTCGGTTAACCGGTTTTTCCAGCTATTGTTTGTCCCGGTCATAACCGGCTATTTTTTAAAATTCCAATAACCGGGTAAAAAAACGGATCGGATAGGTTCGATTAGACTAAAATTTACCAAGTTATGAAGCTTTAAGTTTCATCATCTTAGGCCAATCAACGACAACCAATTCCTCGAGGCGTCTGTTGGTTGGCGGATTGCTGAAAAAGTCTTTATGAAGAGATAAATATTGGCCAATGGATTGATTTCCTGTAAAAGCAATATTATTAAAAAAAATTGTCTACTTGTTTTTTAGAAGAAAAAAAAGCCGAAAACCGGTTATTTCAAAAACCGGTTATTTTGAGATGTTTTCGGAGGTGAAAAAACCTGAATAACCGAAAACCGGTTAATTTGGTAATAACCGCCATCCCTACATGTGACGCTGAACGACCAACACGTCCTATTGTGGTTACTACTGAAGAAATCAATGAGAAAATCCGTGATGTAGCGACTGATGACAGAAGAATGAGTGTGCATGAAATAGCTAAGATTACGGGCATTTGTAAATGAGCATTTACGTAATATTTTGCATGAACATATTTACACATGAGAAAATTCTCCACTAGGTGGGGGCCGCGATTGTTCACTGTGGATGAAAGATGTGTCACCAGGAAAGTTTGAAGCTGTTTCAACCGAATCCAGAGGAATTTTTTGGGCCGTTTTTGTAACAGTGTATGAAACAAGGATTCGTCACTATCAGTCTGAGACAAAGAAGCAATCAAAGCAATGGGTTGCAAGAGCGTATTCTGCCTCTCTAAAAGCTAAAACTGTTCCTTCATCTGAAAAGGCTATGGACGAAGTCTTCTTGGAAGCTCGTCGCATATTCTTGTTAGACTTTTTGGAAGAAGGAAATAATTAACTCAGAGTAGCAATTACTTGAGAGTATTATGATTCTTCGCTGAATCATCTAAATAATGAAATAAAAGACCTCATTTTGCACAAATTCGTTTCTTACCGCGATAATATACCAGCTAACATTTTTGAAGTTGCGAGTGCAAAACAACATAACTTACCATATGAAGTGCTTTTTCCGCTGTGCCGGATTAAAAAGAATCAATTATAATGATTCTCAAAGAAAGGGAAGGTCAGTTTTTGATTTTTAACACTTTCAAGACTGCGTTCAAATAAATATAATTTTTTAAAATTTCGTCTTTTAAGTAGTAAAATGAATAGAAAATTAACTAAATTATTCTTTATAATTTTTTCTAAATAATTAGTGCTTAGAGACGTACATTCATTAAATATGCTAAAATTCGGGAGTTTATTATAATGTTTAATGAGCTCCCTAAGTTTATTAACTGGCATTAGCACTTATTTGCTACATTTCATTATATATAAATCATAATAAAGAATGAATATCGATTCAATCTTCACGACCTACTACTAATCTGATAGTTGCTCAAAATCAGACGTTAGTCAAAAAAAAAGGCGAATTCCAGACCAGAGTTTATTCTCGAAAATCTCTATAAATTGAACAGTTCCTATGCATTGCAGTTTCAAATGACAGTTTACCTGTAATTCTACTTTTCAGAGCCATTACATAACTCCGCATCTGAAGAATAATGTCTTTAAATGAAGATAAATTTCGATGCAATTCTTCTACATTTCATTCTTTGTTGAAAGACATACGCAAAATGATGGCCATTTCTCCTAGTTTTTCCTGAAACTTACATCCGAGCGGTTAAATCCTTCAGACTTAACCTCTATGTCAAACGGGCGGTACTAAATTTTACAAAATAGCGTATGACATGTTCTCTGCCATGTCATGAAGTAGGTCGAACTTTAAGAGTGAATCAGTTTTTGAAAAAGAATTTGGACTTAGCAGATTGTTCACCTCCTTTTTAATACGTGTTCTTTTGTAAATCGTGGCCAATAAACAAATTTCAAATAAAAATCAAGAGATGCTATCTTTTTAAAGTCTAAGGGCGTGTGCTTTAATTTTAAATTTGTAGGTTTAATCTTTTCGTTGTGTGCGTTAACATTATTAGAATCAATCTAAATTGAACGACGTCTTTTTTAAGTATAGACATTAATAATTTTATTTAATTTCTTATTAAATTACTTTTTTTATTTTTATGGGTTAGTTAATAAACGTGTATACTACTGTGTTTGAAAGAACTTTATTCCTGAAGAACACAGTACAAAATGACAATGAGACTTAAAACCTTCCCTAGAATTTTTAGAATCACGTACTTTTAAAACTCTGGTATGTTAAATGGAAGCTTGAAAGAAGTTCCACGAGAATAGTCGAAAACGTTTACACCGAACAATCAATCAAAAATGAATGCATTGTAAAGTTACAAACACACCCAACAAGAAAAATCCTGTACTCCTTATTAAGCGTGCCTTAAATATTCATAAAGCTTACACTAAAAATAAGCTGCAAAATCTAAACAAATTTGACTTAATTCTTTTATATTTTTCAAATTTATAAAGCTGTATTAAAATTGCACAAAAATAAAGAAAAAGTTTTTTAAATTGTCTTCATAAGCTAATATTTTAAATTCAATAACTCATTAACAGTTAATAATTAACATAATTAATAATAGATGTACAGGTAAATTTTGGTACATATTGTAATTCAATAATATTTCTGATATACTGATTTTTGTATCTGTGTTCTTGTGAATACTTAAATTAACATTATCTGTTACTGCTAAAGTGTGAAATCAGTTATTCTATAGATTATCTGAATATGTGCAGATTAACTAGAGGTGATCCGTTAAAATTAAAAAATTGTTTCATTTCTCAAATTACCTAGGTAATCTGCTACATTACCTACTAGGCACTCGTTAAAGTGAAAATAATATCTTTGCCGGAACACAGCAACGTTTCTGTACTCTTAAATTAACATAATGTTATTTACTTATTTTTCGAAATCTAAAGAACAAGTTAATACAATCAAACAATCAACAAATTAGTTGATAGAATCAATCAACAATCAATTAAAAACTATAATAGAAAGAATCAAGCGATTTAAAATATTATTACAATTAAAGAATGAATTTGCAAAACATTGATAAAATTGTACTTACTTACTTGCAATCTAAAGATTGTGACACTTTGAATAACATAGCAATTGGTTTTTGCGACAAGCACACCTATTTGTAGCACATTTAAATTTGCAAGTCACATTTAATGAAACCCTGCTAGTAGCAAGGTATTGTTTTATTCCTGTTTGACGTAAAGGTTTTGACGAAATGAGAGAACAAACTTTTGAACTTTAACGATACGGAAGCCGTTAATTTGCATTACCTAAGTAAAATGCGAAAAACTCTTGATTCCGCACGTCAACGGACAAATCAGTGCAAATTAAGCTAGGTAATGTGCACATTAACGCTTTCAGCTTTAGCTAACATATCGATGTTAAGATTATTTTTATGTTCAGTTCAAAATCACTGCTGACCAATCACTCATTTTTGAGCAATGGTTGATACATTTGATCATTTGATGCCGGCAGTAACTCAACAAATTATTTAGAATATAGTAAAGAATATTTTTATTTTACCATTCTTCTTCAATTTTTCAATGTTCCAGATTCGTTGTAATCATTTTTTAAAATGTACATCATATGGAAATTTGCAGCAGTCGGATATCGAGGTTAAAAGAATCGCAGGTTGAACTCAATTCCATAAATGATGTTCGTTACCGTGGAGCTGACGTTCTCTGGATGATTCTCTGACGAATAAGGCGAGCTCAAATGACGCTAACTGCGGAAGGGAGTAAGTCCACACAAAAACTTTTTTTTAAAGGGAGTATTACGTTTTTAATCAAAATTGTGAAATGTGTATTAGAAGACAGCCTCACATTTTTGGGAAAAATAAATTAATTATTTACACCAGAATTATAGTAAATAGTTTTTGTCGGCAATGCAGCAATGGCTT
>BGPR01000495.1:471742-508056 GCA_013235015.1 Araneus ventricosus | reverse complement strand
GGTACACAAATATAAACGCTTATAATCGTGAATAGATTTATGATAATATTTTCAAATAAAATAAAAAGAATGCCAAAACATTCCATTATTAAAAGTAGTAGAAAAATATTAAAAAACCTATAGTTCAGTCTAGATATCAGAGAGTTTGAGAAAAGCAAATTTCTTACAGAAGATTTAGTAGATTTAAGAAAATTTTAGTTTTTGATCGCTTACTGACTGTTCTAATTAAATCGCTTTAAAGCGATGTAATCACAAAAATATAACACGCATTATTTAATCTCCTTCATTCTAAACCAATTCCAACTTTAGAGCGTGAAGGTTTTAAACTGATTTTGGCAGTTTAGCAGCGCCTATTAATGTTTTCAATTATATGAATAACGAAAAAAGGGTTGTAGAATTGAGCTTTTCATGAACTATTGCAAAATAGGTTTGAAAAAAAACTGAGGCCACCAAAGTGTTTATCCTGTAACTACTGTTTCTTTTTTTCTGATGAAGGACAAATGATGCTAATTTAATCCGAAAACAATGTTAAATACATTAGACAAAACTCAAAAAGAATGAAAAAAATAAAAAATATATATTCATTAAAGCTCTAATACGTGAACTAGAATTATATTATCAAAGAGGATATAAAGCAAAAAGTAAGCAATTATTTCAAACAGCGAAATGATTATTCTTAAAATTACGAGTAATTGCACAATGCGCAATAGATTCCAAATTTAAGATGAAATGGCTCACTTTACGTTTATCACATGAGGCTGAACTAGCTCCATTGCCACATAGCTGTAAAGAATTCACAAAAAGATTTATGAAGGGGTAAATATTAATCAGACAGAATCAACTTCATAGCAGACAAACATTATCGCAATTTCAGGAACATCGAAAGATGGTACAGGATGACATTCAATAAAACAAAAAAATTTTAAGGTTACTTAATTATTCTAAGATTTCTATTCCGTCTATAATCTAACTTCGTCGCGTCTTTCTGTTTTCGATCATACAAATGTTATTATAAGAATATGTAAATGTCCTAATTACCGGCAGATTTAAAATTCTGGTAGCAATTTTCACTGCCATTTCACATTATTTTTCGTTTGTTCACGTGTTCGCAACCACGTGTGCTCGAAAGGCTTATAATTACAATTCTTTTCTCTTCTTTATGGAGTAAAGAAATAATAGCTGAACTACTATCCTACTACTCATCCTCAGAGAGGTTTTATCCGAACGCTGATTAGAAGATCCGATATTTAATCGAATAAAACCAGCAAGAGTGTTTTCTCCTCTTTACTCTCTCGTATATTTATTTACAGAATTCGTTGCGTTTTGTGTTTAGTTTCGTAGAATAAAGAGCAGAATCGAGTATGCATTTGGACATCTTCCCGCTGAGGGATTGTGTCAAAAATTTGCTGTAAATTTATAATTTTGGTGTCAAAACCATAAAATAAATCTTATTTATCTTGCTTGTTGTGGTTACCAACTTTCGTACTCACATACACATCAATTGGGAACAGGCAACTTCTGCGGAATTGATTCAAAATTAGACACAAATTTAAGATAGTGGTGTGAAGACATATACTGAATTTTGACCATCTAGCTCAGGGGTTCCCAACCTTTTTTCCCTCGCGTACCCCTTAATTAGTCCTTTTATTTTCACGTACCCCCTACTGTCATATCCTCCCTCTAACTATCTGTCTATGAAAAGAAGTGTTTTTTAAAATAATGTTAAAGGCTTAGTTAATCTGAAGAGTCAAATTACTTGAATTAATGAGCTTAATTAATAAGTCTAAACTAGAAGAAAAAAAAAACTTACAACAAAGTGGTGCCTAGTGAAGCTAAAGCTTTTGCGAAGACATTGATGGTTCATTCATAATCGGACAGGCGAACACTATATATCAATTATTTACCAGGTTTCCTTTGCCCTTTTTTTCATCTTATTTTGAGGGTAGGCTTTAGGACTTGCAAAACTCTCACATTTACTTTTCGCACGACTTTGGGGAAGCAAAATTTTGTAATTATTTTAATCCCTCATGTTTTCTTGTGTCCTCCCTTACCGACTTTGATTTCGTGTACCCCTAATTGGTCCTTGCGTGCTCCCCAGGGGTACGTGTACCACAGGTTGGAAACCTCCGATCTAGCTTGTTGCGTTTTTGAGTTATCACGTTGATGTACGCACGGATAGACAGGTCGACAGACAATCAACCTGTTGATGGATTTGGTCCGAAATCTGATGCAGAACTAGTAATAAAACTGTATGCTAAATTCCTTCTATCTAGTTCGTTGAGTTTATAAATTATTGTATTTGCATGCATGGGACAGATAGACAGACTTCCCGCAGACGGGTTTCGTCGAAACTTTGACAGAAATCTACAATTTTGTTTTTATGAATGCATACCAAAATTGGTTCGTTTAACTGGTTGTGTTTCTGAATCATCCATCGTATTCAGAGACATCATTCCAAAAATGTTTTTTTTTCGGATCTGGGGAGGCATAGAAAGTGGAGATTCATCAAAATCTCGAGGTCGATTTTTTGACGATTAAGATACTTTCTATTTTTCGTGTACGAAAAAATAAAAATCAGGAAATGAAAGAAACGCGTTAAATAAAAATAACGGACGTTAAATAATAAAAAAAAATGTTTTAGTCAAGGGTCTGTTCACGTTTGTTAACTTTGGAAAGATAGTGACTCTCAATTACTGGATTATTTCTATATATTTAATTCAATAGCAATGATCGTGTCCAAAAAGTGTAATTTTTATTATTACAGCACATCTGAAACATTGTGTATCTTCAACACAATTTTCAAATAAAAGTAATAAGAAATCAATAATCTGTTTAAATTTTACATTATCAATAATTGTACTAATTGAATGTTGAAGACAATATAATTTGAATTATTATTATTTTAAAAGTATGCTCTTAAATTGGATTTCTATATTTCTTAATTATCTGGGAGTTTCATTTTTTAAACTAATATACTTTTCTGTCTTGAAAAAAAAGAGTCAAAAGCTGTTGTCAGAACAAATTTTCTGTTCTGAGCTACTGTAATAGATTGTTGAAAAGCATGGCACTGTTTTACGTGGAACAGGAGCTAAATAAACTCGAACTTAATGTTTAATTTATGTATAAACTGTCAAAATCGTCTTCTTTCGAGGCAATCTAATTTTGTATAATTTTAAACTGCCATTTTATATGACGCTGAACAAACATGAAGTATTTCACAAGTTTAGAAAGTAATTTACTGCTTAGAATTAATTATAATTTTTATCAATTATTAAAGAATTATATAGTTGATGTTTTAATGAATGCATAACTATCATATTATTGTTTAATTTATGTGTTTGTATTTCATGATTCTCCCGTTTTTATTTATAATTTCATTTTCTATCTAAACTGATCTCCAAGACCTTGGCGACATCTTTAGTGTATGAGAAAATTATAACTCATCATGAATGATTAATAAAAGTAATCTGGATCTATATCTTTGTTATATTATGAAATAACCTGAAAGAAGTTCCGGAATGAGTCCAACTTGGTAGGCAATCTTCAGTTTAAAAGTACGTCGCGGAAAAATTATTTGCAACATTTTTCTTTAGTACATGAATTTACACCTCATGAAATTTTTAGAAATAATAAAATGGTGGGACAAAGCGGTTCATAACAAACTAGTTCTTCAACAAGGAAAAGCAGAAAACTTTTGCTAAACTATGCTTGCTTTCTTTTATAAAAGAAATGAAAATAAGCACAGATTATATTGTTGGTTTGAATATTTAGAATTAAATATGATATATTTTTCATTTCACTTTATAATATTTCAGTATTTAGCATAAAATTAATTCTTTTTAGAGCTTTATACCTCAGTAATGCTATTAGAAAATAATAGTAATTAATCATTTGTAATACCTAAAGCAATTTTGGTGAAAAAAAGTTATTTTCATTTTCTTTTATTCTATGGATTTTTAGGTTATTTCGATAATATTTAAGTTATGATATACTTTGCCAATTACGATTAATCCTTAAATAATTAATTGCTTAAATATATTCTAATTATGAAGTTATATAGTGTAGCAAATATAAAATGTAATTATTCTTAATAAAAATGTATAGTTATTATTAAAAACATACAAAACTATATTTTTCTAAAACATAATGAATGGCCAGACGAAATTTAAAAGTACATACGTGTGATGCTTTGAGGCGGCCCTCAAGAAATTCAACGCCTGGGGCCCCCAGCAAGCTTAATCCTCCCCTGGGCTTGGCGCACGTTAAATGTCCTCACTCTTTTGGTGTGTATATTTGGAAAGTGGGTTGCCGGCTCGGTATTGTCTTCGTCATCTGATCAGGGCTAAGAATTACAAAGTCCTTCCTAAAATAGTCTTCTTGGACCTTAAAATTGGAAAACTAATCAAACAAGTCAAATGCAGTCAAATCGCGTTATAGCGAACTCTCAACGGACCAATTAAGGAATTCCTATAACCGAGTTTAAAAATATTGGCTGCACAAGATGTCCTATAATCCTTAAATGAATTTCTGTGCTGAACAAATTAATTACACTAAATTAGTTAGTTAGTAAACACCAATTAGAAATGTACTAAAATAAATAAAAATAAATATTTGTTCTTAAAAGATGAACAGTGAAATTAAATGTACTTGTATTTATTTTTCTAAAGCATGAAAATAGGTAGTGATTTTTCGATAAATAGCTGAAACTAAACTTAAAAATTGGAAATTTTGGTTCATTATATCCGAATTCCTTGCTTTTGAAGTTCGTTACAAGCATTCGAAAATGCATTAGTGGCATAGGAGGTCAGATGGGAACATTTGAAAAGTTCGTTATAACCGAGAGATCATTAAATTACGGGTTCATTATACCGGGATTCGACTGTATACGTATCTCTTTGCATTTTTTATGGCAAGGAGAGGGAATTATCAGAAATAATCTCAGAGTCAAAGAAATCAAGGATATACTCAAGGAAAGAATAATTCGGTTAGAGCGGGGTAAAATCGGGTAGCTTGATTCTGGAGCTATTAGTTCTCCTTTCTAGTGGACAGATTCTAAATTACACTCTAGTGGTCAAGAAGAAAGAATGGTCATAGTGGCCGTGTTGTTGCTGTTGAATTCACTGCGTTTGTGAAGCTTTATTTGTTTTAAGACTTCAATTTTATAATGATCGCTTATTTTTAAACTTTCCTTACTTGTTAATCATTACAGTCATAAAAACTATAGTAGTCCAGTAAGGATTTATACACTATCAAACAATTACATTACATTACGCACCTGCATCCCCGTGTTTAGAGCCATTTGGCTCCTTTCCGGTGTGGATGGTTGGAGGTGAATTTTATTTTTTAAGAAAGAGCAAAAGCAAATAACACTATCAAAAAAATAAGGATTTAATCCATAATTGCTTTACTTCGTTTTTTATAACCTATGCATTCGGGGTAAAACGGATACTCTAAGTGCAGCAAGACCGGGCCAGACAATATTGATGATTCGTCCGATGACAATTTTGGTGTCATGACCACACACCAAATTTCTTTTATCTAACTTTCTGAGTTATCGGGTTCAAATACACAAGAATAGGCAGACGGACAGACAGTTGACAGATGACGACTTTGGCTCAAGATTTTATACATATCTATATCCCCGTTGAAAAAACCATACTCCAAATTTCACCCATCTAGCTTGTTGCGATTTTGAAGTATGTTCACATCCACATGGACGGACTGGCAGGAGGACAGACTTTGCTTTCAATGGATTTCGTCCAAAATTTTATACTAGTCCACAATTTTGGTGTAAAGACCAAATCTCAAATTGCATTCGTCTAGCTATTTCTGTTTCTGAGTTATCGTGTTTACAAACAGATAGATATAATTCCAAAAACGGTTTTTTTCGTGCTCAGGAAGGTTTAACACGTGAAAATTCACCTTATATTTCGAGGTTGAATTTGTGACGATTACAATATATTCTCTTTGCATACTTCGTATATGAGAATGTAAAAAAAATATTTTAAAAAGTTGCTCGCAGTTACATTGTTTCTATCAATATAAAGCTTCCACGTTTCATTCAAGTTAAAAGTACGAAATAAAACTCAAAATTGTTCAAAATAACTATTAGATTCTTTCGCTTACTTCTGAATTACCATCGATAGAACAAATTAAGTTCTTACAAATGACATATGTTTGTATTGAATGTTGATTCAACAGTTCGAAATAATAATGATACATGGAGGCTGGTTCTAGTAATTGCCTTCCCGCAAAACTTGTTCATTTCACTAAACTTTTCTAAAATTCAATTTCCCATATCAATCAAGACTCGACTTCCGTGGTTAATAATCAACCTTATGACGCCATCCCAGTTCCCGATAACGCCACCACCGCACAAGGCTACATTCGATTGTTTCACTCCAAATTGGAACACAAAGATTCTACTTCACTTCCTCGTGCCTCCCCAAGAAAATAAAATAAAATCCACATTCACCATCATCGGAAAGACAACACCCTTCAATGAACCGTCTTTGAAACCTGATCAAGACTTATTAAACCACCAGTAAACAGTGGCCCACCCCCTAACAATTGTAAGGGGAGATGAGTCAGTTGGTGGAAAAGGATATCTCCCCCTGAAGCCAACACCGCCCATGAAAATCTTCCACTTCCTCGCGCAGACAGTAGGCATCCCAATCTAGGTCAAGTACTTCTGGAAGGGGTGGGGTCGGTCTCCAAGAAAGTGAGTTGCACCCCCCAAGGACAACTGGCCGCAGCCGAAACGACTTTGGTATAAAAACGTGAATTATGGAAGGAACAGAGCATAGATTAAGTTGTGATTCCAAAAGCCAAAGAAACAGTTTGAGATCACCATGATCGCTGGTTTGGTAAGTACATGGAAAGTTGGTTTAGGATCCGAAGGAATAATAACTTGAATCGGCAAGTCTGGTAGTGAAATGTGTCGGCAGACTTCTTTAGTTAGAAATTGTTTCAGATTTACAAATCTTTATGAGTAGTCTCACGAGTCGGGAGAAGAAAATAGATTTAAAAAAATACTTCAATAATTTTTATTAACATTCAAGGGCTGTGACTGTTAAATGCAACCATCGTTTTTAAGTCATGAAACTTAACTGAAATTAACTGCCTATCTCAGCAAATGGAGTAAAAGTCTTTTTCTGTGGAAAATCGATTATAAAAATGTGCATTCTATTTAAAGCAATAATTTTTCTTTAGTTTCAAATTGAAATTAGAATCTTATAAGATTCCCTGTTTTAAAACTATTGGTCTGGAATGATACTTAATGAAACTAATATAGATCTTGCATCATTTATCACATGTTTTTATTTTTGAATATAATATGGTATTAATATTTCTATTAGATTTTAATACGATTAGATTTTCTAACTACTCAATATACTTTTCTATGAAAAAATTTCCTTGAAAGCAGAATTATTCGAAGGTATTTTTTTTATCGCCCTATTTTTCAAAATTCTGGAGCATTAAGACCAATTTTGTGTTATTATTTTTATTACAAAGCATGCTCAAAATGATTCTAATAAATTTCATTTATTATAGAAATTAAAATTTAATAACCAGACAGTTTGTAAAATATGTAGTTTTTTTCCAATTTTTTACATGCAAAATGTAAAGTCAAAATTTTTACATTTGAGCAATTTTGGAAGATTTTCTAATTAATTATTGTTAACCTGTTCCTACCCTGTCCCTACTACCTTTTAAAATATAGAATGTGAAGTTTGGGGCTCTTAATATTCTTAAATTGAAAAAAAATTGATAGGATATTTAGTCTATCTTCTATAAAATTCGTTAAATTGCAGAAATTTTCATTAGAAGTTTCTTATCCTTATTGATTTTTTATACCTTACTTTTAAAGTTAAAGTAATTACTAAATTGCCATCAAATAAATTGATATTTTACAATTATTCTATATTAAAATGAATTGATGTCTTGGAAAGTAAATTATCAAATATGTATCACCATTCTTAATCTGTAAAATATTATCTTACATTGTCTTAAGTATGTTCTTTAACCATAAAACATCATTTTACAGTGTTTTTATGATTGTTGTTTTAATGTTTGAAAAAAAAGTTAGAAATCTTGGATGTTAAATTGTTTTCACACGCAAGAGAGTTTTATTATTTATATCAATGATTTTTTTCTCTGAAATGTTTCTTGATTTTTTACCTACATCAAAATCAGATTATTTACTTTATATATTTAACAAGGAGTATAACATCTCAGTCATCAATTACGTATTCAAATATAGTCATTGACTGGGTGCTGCAATCCTTCTTTGGTTTACTTATGGATATGCACTTCATGCAGTTAGAATTTAAATCCAAAAGATTGCGAAAGTGTTCCACATAATCAATTGAAGGTATATTGTCTTCATAAGACAAAACCTTTCATTCTAGAACTTCACTCCAAATGATAAGCAACTGTGTTGAGGTGGAACGTCCAATATTTCACTGAACAGTTGAAGCATTCGTCAATGGAACAAAAGGTTACAGATTAGGTCACACAGCTTGTCGAAAGAAGTTTCCTCTTTGGAGGCATAAGTAATGAAGCGTTCTTTGCCAACGACATTCCGTTTCTTTTATTTCGTTTATCTTTACTTTTTGGCTGTGATAAAGACATCAAAAACGTCTTTTGAAACAGTGAAGTCGCACATCGGAAGTTTGGTTCCTAATGGTCATTTATCGAAAGTATAAGTGATTTGAAAATTAGGTTCCGTAACCTTTTCATTGTGTATCTGTTTGCATGGGTTTTTGTTTCGAGCCATGGAGACAATCAATGTAGGTTTCTACTGTTTGTCTGCCGGAAAAAAATCGGAACTATCTAAGAAATCTGTGAATTCGCCTATAATTTTTTTTTTCAGTTTACTCGTACTTTTGATTAAGTTTCTAAAGTTTTTCTTCCTGGTATTTTAATTGTTTTATTGGAATCTATATGTTCCATTTGTAATTGGAATTAGTTTTATGCTATTTACGAATGTCATTAGATAACGAATTTTATAAATATTCAGTATTGACTCAAGAAACGATACAGACTAAAATTTTTTTGAATTTTTACAGGTATCAATTAAATCTATTAAACATTTCTATTTAAATTAATGCATGCATAGTATTTTATCTCTCGTATACATGTTTATCATTAAATATTATTAAAAGGGTTAAAATTTATCCGCTAATGATTCGATATTCCAATATCAATTAACAGTTTTCATTCTTTGATTTCATTGAAATGGAAATTGATATTATTATTATGTCAATACGTTAATGCTTGTTTGTAAATTTGCTGAAGAGTTGAGTGTGTCATTTGATTTTTGAAATGATCCTAGTTTGTCCTTGTTTTCGGTTAATTTTTATGAACCTAATACTTTGCAAAAATGACTGTTCTGTAAATGCATATATTTTTAACTTTTTCTTGGCGTTCCTTTATTGAAAATTAGCAGAATGTCTTTCTCTGACATCAACTTTGACTTTTTTTATTTAAAAAAATTTGTGATTCTGCTTTATTCTGCTAATAGAAATGAATAAAAAATTTAATTAATTTTTGAGAAAATGGATAAAACATGAATAAAGCATGTAAAATATTATTTAAAAGAGTTTAAATATCATTGAGAATGAGGCCAGGAATACTTATAATTGTGTCCGTTGAAGATCTATTAATGTCCTACAAATTCGAAATTATTTATTGCAGTCTTAAAATTGATATATAAGAAAGAGCATAATAAATCGATTTTGCTAATAGCGTAAACGTTTTTTTTTAATTTCAGTCAAAACAGCAATAATTAAGGCAATAATTTCAAAATATATTTTAAATAAGAAAATTTCATTTACAAAGAAGAATCAGTTCAAAAGAGTTTGCTTTGTAGACAACTCTCAAATAAAAATCATAGGAAACATTAGTAGTTTTTTACCAAAATAACTGCTGATGTATCTTAATGGTGAGGGTAATGTCTTATTATTGGGTAATTCTTTTTTTTTCTCTATAAAATCTTACTTTTTTATAATGATGAACCTGTAACCTAGCAGAAAGAATGTATAAATAAAGCCCGAAAAAAATCTTTTACTGAGCACTCTGAATTTCGATATTTTCCTTTATTCAAAAGGATTCCTTGAAAGAAATTTATTCAATAACAGCAAGAAAGCGACGAAATGTATTCTTTATCTTGCAATATCAACTAAAATTCTGAGCTAAATGAAGTTTCTTATAATATCATCTAGCATGAAAAAGAAAAAAAAAATTAAAGAGGGAAATGGAAAAAAAAATTAAAATGGCTTTCAGATAGATCTGCACGAAAATCAAAGGACGAAACCAACCACAATAAACAAACCAACTTATCAATACGCAAGTAATCTCAAAACGGGGTAAAGTACCGATCAACGCGAAGGTTAAACCCAGCCAGGAAGTAGGTATAACAAACCTCAGCAAATTTTATTGAATTATGAAAGAAGCGGAGGTGTTTTTTCATCACGGTTTCCATTTCTGCAAATGAAGGAAAACCTCGTTCGAAACAAAAAGTGTATATCAACAAATCTGAACAAGTTCCACGCTCTTCGTGTGTGTTGTGTTTACTCTTTGTCTGACCTAAATGACTTCCGAGACCTGATACCAACTGAACGCCTTCCCACATAACGGTAATCATTATCGTAATTTCTATAAAGTATTATGCAGGGAAAAAAGTGCGTCAAAAAGATAGCGATCTGGCTTTCTCAATGAAGGACAAGCTGAGACGCGGGAAAAAGTGAGGTGTGGTTTGTTATGTCCTCTAATAAAAGCATAAAAGGTCGAAGCAGGTGAGATCGTTACGGAAGTTGAGATGGCCTTCGATATCTAGAATTTTACACGATCAAAAAAAGACATATTTTTTTTAAAGAGAAAAGGAACCGGTCTTTAATATAGTTGAAAAGAAAATCAATCAAATTTTAGATGCTGTTTAAAGTGCATAATTAATTGTTTCCTGTTCTTATTTTTTGTGTCGCCAGATATTATGTAGTACCAATTCACATAATGAATGACACTTTTCTGACATAGCTCTCGCCTGTTTTGTTTGTAAATCAAAAAAGATTTCATTGAAGTATTGAATAATGGCGATGTTTGCCTTTCTATCAAAGGTCATTGTTTTATAATGTAGCTCTACTTTCATGTCCCAATCAAGGCCTACATTGTTTACTTTCGAACTGTAAATAGGATGCGATTTATTCATAGTCTATTTCCTGTTTAATATTCTTGAAGGATTTCTATTCAATATTATTGGAATTGCATTAGCATCTAATTGGAATATTTATTTTTGATGTCTTAAGACTGATGCTGCTGGACAAGATTTTTGTCATTCCGTTGTCTGTTGAGGAAAACATCTGCTCATCTTTAAGCATTCAGCAGACATATTTAATTTTAGTAGTATCTGCAATCTACCATTTTCAGTTTTCGCTTTTTCCTTTTGATAACGATACCAGAATATAATTTTGCTCTAGAAATAATATCAAATATAGACAGCAGGAATGTAATTTGTTCTATATTTCAGTGTGGTTTTTCCTGTAACTTTGAGCTTTTCAACAGTATATGCATCGATTATATACATTTTTAACTAATTGAGTAACCTGATCTCTAATTAGAAGATTGTGGTTTTTAGCATAGTTTAGCTACAGTCTTTATATTACAAATTTCTCAAAAGCTGATATCTTCAGAAAACTCTTTTATAAAATCAAACATACTTTTAATCTAAATTAATTATTACGATTTACTTACTCTAGCTCGTATTTAAGTCATAAGTTAATTATCAATATATTCACATTTTATTCGCCGCCAGGTTTTGGCAAACATCATTTAAATAATATAAAATGGATTTGAATTGTGAAAGGAAATCTCTTCCTATCACAAAGCTCAAATAAGAAAAAGAGATTCATTCAACTATAAAATTAGGATACACTGATATAGAATCTGATTTATTATTGGATTATCACAGCTTTCAAATCATGAATGCATTATTATTGATAACCTTTTAAGAAAAAATGTACTGAAATTCAAAGCTCAGCAACTTTTATCTTTGATGAGAATTTATTTCTTTTGTTCTAGATTTCTTAAATTTAGAAGAGACGCTGGGCATTAAATATCAAAGACGATTTAGGATTATTTTGAGTTTCACTTTAAGTCTTTTGTATATTGAACTACCTCGTGATAACTGACTTTTCTACTTTGAATTCGCACAATGGAAGCTTTTGGAAAACAACCGAATAAGATCAAAATGATTGCAAAATATTTACAAGCTTTACGGTTTAATAGTCTCTTCTTGGACAAATAAGACCAGTTAATATTTCTCTTTAAACGTATTTTAAGAAAGCATAGATATAATTTTTTTCATAGGAAAATTCTTTACTTTTCGACATTATTAGCAATATTTAATATTCATTCATCAATTATTAACACCTTACTCACTGGCATGTTATATTTTTTTAAATCTCTTGAGCCAGAAATTGCTAGATAAAACTAATAATCTTTTTAGCTACAGATAAAATTTTAAATCCTTGAATAGGTTCTTTGTTTGCTTTTATTCTCAGCGTCGTTTTCATAACATGAAAAAGCATGCAACGGAAAATAAAGAATATTAGGTTTTTTTATTGTAAGTCAAATATTCTTTAGTTTTTTTTTTCATTCCTGACTCAATTTCGACCTTAAAAAGTATCCATTGATTCCATTTATACATGTAAAATTCGTTGGTGATCCCAAGTGTGCATATAGACAAGAAAAACAAATAGTCAATGACGCTTTAATCAAGTTTAGACAATAGAAATTTAATTGAATAATATATATAATAAATAATGTATTAAATATGACTAATATGTATTAGGAAAACTGTAATGAAATTCAATAAATAAAGTTTGTAAATTATTTTAAATTATCTAATATTAAATTATCTGACAGAGGAAAGAATATATATATATATTCGATTCTATTCTGTAGACGGACCCTATTCCTTTTCGGATTAGCTGGACGGACCCCTTACGATTTTATCTGGAACGGATTAAGAAATCCTGTTCTATGACGAATATCTTATGCAGCTAGTTTATTCAGATAAATAAAATAACATGAGGGCATTGCTAAGCAACCATATGTTTCTTCTGCAGATACTCTGTCTTGTGGCCTCTTGCGCCGTGGCCGCCCCTTATGCAGCCCTCAACTCTGGAGTTGGAGTTTTGGGACCTGCCTACGCTGCCGGTGTAGTGGGTGCAGTGCCCGAACACACTCTCTCTTATACAGCTACCAATGTTGACGGACCTACAGGTGCCATCAAGCAACAAACAGCTGTCGGCAAGGACCATCTCGGTGGCCATGTCATCAGACACTCCGCACAGGCCACCAACGTCGACCCCCACTCCGGACAATCTGATGTCAAGACCGACGAACATGAGTTCCACATCAACCCCTACATAGGACAGGCTGCAGTTCACACCAATAGTGCTCAAGGATCACTCAACCCAACCGTTGGTGAGTTTCGATACCAGCACACTTTCCACAAAATGCTTAAGATTAGAAGAAATGTTCCTCTGATTCGTCGAATTATTTTCAGAAATATTTAAGAGAACTCTTGATAGTAACGTAAAAATGATTTTAAATATTATGATGAAAACCTTTTGAGATAGCACCGTTATCATTCTTTGTTCATTGTCATCATTACCATTTATAATTTCAAGCAATAATAGTTTATGAGAACTGCTTTATTTATAAAATATGCATTTTTTTTTCGTGCTTCTGCTTTTCTAAATGATAATAGAAAAAATACTGATGTGGATAGCCTTTACCTCAGAGAGTCAAATTAATTGTGTTTTGTAATGCCAAGCGAGTCATTTCTTGACGCACTAAAGCATTTTAAATTGCACTGACAGTAAGTCTTTCTTACGATGGTCCTGTTGATTCGCATTTTTCCACAGCATTATTAAGTAAATAACAAAAATACCCAAGAAAATCACGAAATTATGAAAATAATGCTTTATCCAATTCATTTATTTCAGATATATTTACTCAGTTAGTTGTTCTATGATTTACCATGGGTATTAAGTGTTTTTAGTTACCTTTATAATGTACAAAACATGCATATTAAAAACTTGGCATTATTGGAATGACTTGGTAGGAAATTATTCATTAATCTTTGTAATTTTACTTACGCCCTGTATCTTAGAATCTCTGCAACTCGCTTTCCAAAGGGGGTACCTTGGTTTAAAAATTTTTCATCCTTTTTTAAATTCTAACTGACACCTGTAAATTTTCACTGGTTCTTATTTTTGAAATGAAATCTTCATCTTTCTGCTGAATACGTGCCTTTATTTGAAGTTACTGCATACAAGTACTTTAATCAATTATAATTTCAAAACCCTTTTCAGCCATCTCATCTTTTCTCTTTTATTTATATTAAGCGCTTTGAATCTCACTGGCTTTCTTTTAAGATATGAGCGAGTTTAAGACTCTAAACGAAAGAGGCTAAGAAACTTTTAATTGAATATCTTACTTTTGATGATTTATTGTATCTATTTAAATATAAACTTTGTCTTTTAAAATTAAACCAGACCGTTTGTTATACAAATCTTCATCATTAAAGCAAGAATGCGTATCTGTGTATAAAGACAAAAAAAGAAGAATCTTAATGAACACATTCCTAGAAGAAAATGGGTTTATCCCATTTAGCCAATTTCAAAAGAAAAGTTTGACCTTTCAGAAATCTATTGAATGTTATTTATATGCGTGATTTTTGTATTTTTTCTCAAGTTATGCTAAAATCTCAACCGCTTCTAGTTTAGCGAATTCCTTTATTTTGAGTGACCTACTTCCTTAGTAAAATCTACCGCAGATATATTCTAAACATATCAATCTCCGTTTCATTTCATTTCTCTTTTTCCCCTTTTCAAGGCAAGGCTGTGTTTGCCCAGAAAACACACGAAGCTTCCATCGCACCCGGACACTCCTCCATCGCCGATACTGCTGACACTGCTGCCGTCTCTCCCCATGGCACTGCTGCCAGTCAAGACGTCAACGCTGCCAGGACAGACGTCGTCCACGACGGAATCGCAAAGAACGCCCACGCCTCTCACAAGAGCTACGTCAACATCAACGGTAAGAAAAAGCTTCTAAATAATTGCTGGAGCGAATACTCTAGTCCATAAATACTACAGCTGGCAAGCATTTTTTCATTACTTCTAATACAGCATTTCATCAGCAATTTTACTATTGTCTCATTCACAGGAGTTGGAGGTGCTGCTAAAGCTGCAGAAACCAATCACAGAAGCTTCGACGGACACGGATACGGCAACCTTCACTACGACAACCAGGCTGCTGACCAAGCCTACGATGCCTTGGGACATTCCTCTGCCAACGAAGCTGGTTACAAACTTGACCAGGCCTATGATGCCAGAGTCAACCTTGGAGCAAGCAACGAAGTTTCTTACAGCCGAAATGCTGGCCATGATCCTTATGGAAACTACGCATCCGTTACCCAGTCCAGACAAGCCACCCAAGGAGGCCAGTTGGTACCAGTGGTCGCTGAGCAACCAGCCGTCTACATCAGTCAACCAGCCGTCGTAAATCCTGCACCAGTAGTCTACAGCGAGCCTCAATCTTACTTTGTATCTAAGGAAGTTCCAGTGGCCTACCAGAAACAGGTTGTCTACAGTGAGCCAGCACCAATGGTCTCCTACCAACAGCATTCTTCCCTCGCCTATGAGCCATCAGTTGTTTACAAGCAACCAGTTGTCTATGGCGGCCATGGCTATTACCGACACGGGTACTAAATACCCACTATCCATTGTCAACAACATGGAAACAGAGGTTGATTTATCAACGGGTCCCGGAATGTCTGTTAGTGTATGATAGGTTTTAAAAACAGGAAATATTGGAATGCTAGTAACTTTTAAACTATTCGTAAGCAATATTGGCTAAAAAGGCATAAACAGAATGTTTTGATAAGATAAATTAAAAATTGATTTAGTTTGCAATTTCCAATTTTTTTTAATTTATAAAATGAAAGCATTAACGAAAATCAACCAAGAAACCGAGAAGAAATTTCGATATTCGTTTCGTTCTCAATTGCAAAGATAATTTTACTGATTCTAAACCAGAAACAACAATTATTTGATTTGTAAAATTACGAGCTAATGCAATTTGCGTATGATTGGATAAAACCATATAGTTCTTTTATAACATCCTTGACAAAAATTCAACAATAAATTATAAACAATTCTAAAAAGAAAAATTCTAGCCATCAGAAAACTTCTATTTTTGTACAGATTTTCTAAGCCAATTTAATTGCTTTCGTGTATTTTGCACTCATTCTTCAACTTGAAAGAGACATTCTATTGCTCCCGTGATGAGACCAACTTCCTATTTATAAGTATGTGTTTAAGTTCCGTGTCTCTCATATTTGTATGGAAATGAAAATAAGTGTGTTTCACTAAAAGTTACTACCTTTGTTTGGAATTTGTTGTTACTGCAATTTAATGCGAATTAAATATTATACTGAAATAAAGAGTTCAAAATGAGATTTCTTTTTTTTTCCCCTGAAAAGTAGCTTCTGTTTCATTTTGATACACACATCTAGAAAAGCAAAAATTCTACAAGATAATTTTTTTCTTTATGTAAATACTTGTATAATATTTTATGTAATCAAAAGTTTATTTAGACATTCATTCGCAGAAAACTAGTTGGGAATAAGCTTTCATGTTTTCCAACTTCAGACAACAGTGTGAGCCAAATCGAAATTCGTGTAAATTTGAATCATAAAATTTAAAATAAAGTACTGATAACAGTGATGTTATGTACTGTAAATCATTAAAAAAATAATCAATAGACAATTAAAAAATAGTTTAGAAAGTATAAATTAAACTTTAAAATGATTTTTTAAATTAAAATAACTGAATTTTTTATAAGGTTTAAATTATCCAAGGATTTACTGCATAGTAGAACTCCGTATATCGCGATTTAATATAAACGCGTCTAATATTTAACACCTATTGTTTTCATAGAATTCAATTTCTCGGACGGCGTACCAATAAGTAATCAATAAAAATCTCTCATTTGTGAACGAGGGGAAAATAAAATAAAAGAAGTCAACTCATACAGAGCGAATTCATAAAATGAATCATATATTAACAGTGTTAAACGGAACTATACAGTAGCTTAAGCAGTTTTTTTCAGCAGAAAAATACATTTATATTAGTTTTGCAGAATTGTTTTAGAAATAAAAAATAAAGTGTGAAAATTAACTATATCGTCTATGCTTTGAAAAGTGTGGCAATATTTTCCCCTAAGTCTTCTACTAAATAACTTTCAAATAACAGTTTACAGCCTTCCATTAAGTTATATATTAAAAGAAAGAGACGGTGATCTCTAATTGCTTTGTTTCAAATTAGTTCAGATCTTTAGCTATTATTTTATTTATGTTTAATGCAGAAGTATTCAAGCGTTTTGCAGAAACATTTTGGATTTTTACGCACAATAAAACAAATTTTGAAATATTAGAAATTACAAATGCCTGCCCTTGGCGTGTCCATTTTGTGCTTTTTTCCCTTAGTGAAATTGAATTTTGACGCCATTTTTCTTTTAAAGTAATAACATCTTATAATTCATTTATCTTAATCTAATATGAAGATTTTCACAATAATTTTCAATAGATGAACATGAATATTTTGCTTTCATTGAACAAATAAGTTGCCTGTCAGCAAAAACTACTTTTTTCTCGTCATCATACATCAGAAAATAATTCTACATACTCCACTCGATTTTCATTTAATTCATTTCTTTCCAAAAGTTTTCCTGCTTTCGTTTAGTAAAATAATAATTCTCAATTGAAATCTTTCCCAAAACGTGTAAACATCTTTTGTATGAATTTGCATCCCCAAGCGTTTTAGTAGTGAATTTTGAATAATGAGAAAATCTTGTCATCCGAACAGGTCTCAGTGTAAAGTAATTTCGACTATCAAGGTTTCTAAAATATTTCAAGTAAAATATACATTTAATTGTGTAATTCTAAAATGTATTGAATGAAAACTTGAAGTTAATATATTTCAAGTAAAATATACATTTAATTGTGTAATTCTAAAATGTATTGAATGAAAACTTTAAGTTAATATATTTCAAGTAAAATATACATTTAATTGTGTAATTCTAAAATGTATTGAATGAAAACTTTAACTTAATATTAATAAAAAAGATTTTGTACAAGATTTCAGTCATTTATGTGAGCATTGTTTCTGAAGTGAAGTGACATAATATGTGAAAGCTATATATTGAATCAAAATATACATTATTAAGATACTTTTATTAAAATATAAAAAAAAAACAAATAAAATACACGTAAGTCTATACAAAGTCTATAATTACAATCAAATAAGCAAGGAGAAACGAAATAAATATATTTATTTTCAGTTTGAACTGTATTGTCCTCAGGGCCGGATTACTTAATAGGCAATGTAGGCAACTGCCTATGGGCCCAGCAACTTTCGGGCGTCCCGAGATTATTATTTTTTAAAATTATTTTCAGGGCTTTCATTTCATTTATAAGAGCTGTGTACTTGGTCTTACCGAAAATAAAATGAGGTATCGTTTACATTTCAGAGCGTTACTCTTTTTTTTTTATGTTTTCAAATTCATTAGCAGATCAATGAGCCACAAGTCAACAGTACTGACAAATTTTGTATTATAAATCGTGTTAAAAAAGTTTTGTAAAAGTTTTTTATTTGTTAAAAAGTTTTTTAACCATTTTTTAATTACTTTTAAATTTTAATCTGTTATACTCGAGATACTAAAACCAATTTTTTTGAGGATGACGCGTAAAAAAAGTTATTTTATTGCAGTTTGTCGTAGTATTTGATATTGACAACCTGCTTATATAAGAATAAATAAAAATCAATAAAAAGTATCTGGTTTTGGAAGTTGGGGTGGGACCCCCCGGAACTTGCATTGCCTATAGGCTCCTACAGGGGTTAATCCGGCCCTGATTGTCCTGACTAATTCAAAAACTGATTATCTTGAAAATGTGTCTGAAATTTAAAATTAATAAACTTTTTCAAATATTTTGAAAAACTCATTCTGTTACTATCTTTATGCATAACAGATTCCAAACTACAGGTAAAAGCCTTTAGAAAGTCACATTTTGTGTTGGATTTATCAATATTAACATCGTAGTATCAATGTAAAAAAAAATCTTATTTAAGGTGTCACTAAATGGAAAAAGATAATTGTTTTAGTATTATTATTAATATTTCAATAAAAATCGTGTTTGTTTTAAAATAATCCTCTTGAAAAAGGCTTTGGTTATTTTGTAGGCGATGCGCAATAATTATAGTTTTGCCAAATACTCACGAATTATACCATATTGGCATAATTTGCCAAATCAGATTTCACACATAATATATCAAACTCAACATATGTTATCAATTGCAGTTCAATAAATATTAAAAAATATTATTCTCGAAATCATTAAATATTAATAGTATACTAGTGTCCATATTCAATAAACAAATGACTAACAAATTTCTCAATTACTTTAACAGCTTTCGTTTTTAGTAATTATAATTTTCAAAATTTCGTTCACTACTTCACACAAATCATACTGATAAATTTATCATTGAAATTATAACAGTATATCCCAAAACTTTTGTACTTGCTAACGAGAAAAAGCTGCCTGAAATTTCGATATATACATACACATGAGAAAAACATTTTAATTAAAAACAGATCGAATGTTTCCTGAACGACGCAAAAATTCGCTAAAAAAAAACTGAAAGAAATGCTCTATGCAAATATCTTATAAACAAATTCAAATTTTAGACATTGATAAAGCAAAATAATTTTGGCCATTTATTTGCTTTTAGACTTAAAAATTCAAAATTTAAACACATTTAAAACTAAACTATACTTACACATTTACAATGTTGTGTACAAAGCAAGCAAACTTCAGAAAGATGATATAATGCATTTGAGTTAAAACACGAGAGTACTTCATATTTAAATGGATAATTTTAAAATTACCCATGCTTCAGGTAGCAGGAATTTATTATAGAAACTGATAAAGAAATAATCTTGTTTATTATCTTTATTATTCTGAATTTATCGTTAAGGGGAAAAAACGAATACTTTAAATATTAATTTTTGGCACAGCCATATTTGTTTCCTATTTACAATATACAGAATCGGCATGCCATAAAATAATTGATTTGAACATTTTACTATAAGGTTTTGCACAAATCTATTGCATAACACGAAAATATAGGAACTGTAGTAAAAACATTTACTAAAATAAGACAAGAATTTTAGGCACGGAATTTCCTTCAGGTTATTTTCTAAAACACAATTGTAGAGTTCTTTTTAATATTTTATTTACATGCATTTATAACTAGAACTAAACTAAATGACGGTACGTGTTTGAGACTCAACTTACCTTGTATTCTTAGTTTTTTAACAAGAAATCAAAACTCAGTTTTTAAACTCCAAACGAGATGTAGAGAAAATTTTTAAAAAGTCCAAAAATATTATTGGATAGGAAAGCATTTAAAAAAATGTGGGATTGATTTGCCATTGAATAATAGTTCGTTTTTAGTCTTTGTTAATACAATTCATTCATTCTAATTGGACGAAACCATTTTGAATTTTACTGAGAACAATAAAAGTAAATTACATCATTAAAATATCTTTAAAATCTTAAATCTAAATTCTTACAAATCAACTTTCTTTCAGTTTGTACAATGAAATTATTCTTTAAAAAATGCACGTCTGTGATCATCAGCTATATTTCTCTGAAAGTCGACTTTCAAGACATGACTTAAAAACTCCAACAAACAAATATTCATTACAAAATACGGATCATAAAAAATTCTTGTTATAAGTTATCCGTAAAAATTTTTTCGTCCATCAGATTTCAGCAGAGCTGCACTAGTTTCTTCCTACACCTAGTATGCTTGTAGGTAGCTATGCAACTTCTGGCAGACATGCAGGTTGCAGTCCATTTATAATTCCTAAAGAAAAGTGACACTGAAATTCTACCATCTTCGGGGCATCTGTCTTTGAGCATTATTCCACTGTTGGGGTTGACGAGCCTGGAAAAAATCCATAAAAACTAATTAAACAAACGAAATAAGTTAATGTTTTCATGATTAATGGAACTAGGTTTGCTTTTTTCGTGACTGTGAAGTATGAAATTTCATATTTTACAAGATATTTTATGTCTTTTTTCGCATAGAAGAAACTTTCATAACTGAATCCTTTTCTAAATTCTGTACCAATAAATTATCTAACGTTCTTATTTCTTATTCTAAGGGAACAATACTTGCATTCCATATTATAAAAAGTCATCAGGGTTTTAAATAAACGATTTCTGAAGCCTCTTCTTTTGGAGAAGAGAGTCTATTTCCGATCTTCCTGCTTCAAGTAAAAATTTCTTAACTGGTTTTAATTTTTAAACAGACTATGAAAACATTTTTCTGTCATATTTATTTTATTTAGTTTATCTTTAAGATGAAGACATTCGCCATTTTTTTTAAATTATTGATTTCATTTCTTTGATTTTTTTTTCTTTTTTCTTCCTTTTTTTATTGCTTTCATTTTTTTGAAGTAAAATGTGACGGAATTTAAAAATAGAAAAAAAATGGACATTGGTCCTTTTTCTGTTAAGGTTAAAAATTAAGAATATTAAAAATCTCTTTCAGAATAGTATATCAAGTTCTGTTTAACAAAGAATTGGAATGAATTAGAAAAATTAAAAAGAGACATTTTAATTGACATTTTTTCAAACTTTGAGAAATTTACCTCTTGGTGTTCGAAATTTTGAGGCGAATTCCTTAATGACTTCGTTCTTCGAATATCATGTGGAGAGAGATAATCAGGATTGGCATTATCATTCCATCTGCCATTCGCTTCATACCCTGGGCTCCTCCATACCTGAAACGTTTGAGCATTTGGAGCAGGGAAGCTTTGTGGAGGATTGGTGATGTAAGGTGGAGGGCTCAAAACATTCTTATCTCTTGAGTTCTGTACCACTGGTGGCCTTTGGCGCTGGAGATCAGACCAAAAGGCATGATTGACTTGACTTGGCAACTGCTGGAAATTCTGTTGAATGGGTAACCTTTGATGACTCTTAAAGTCTGACCTGGGAGTTGTAAGCTCGTTCCAAAATTTGTTTCCAGGCTTCTTCTTCAGTCCTCTGAGATGGGCAGTCCAGTTGTTGTATCTAGGCTTCAGAGGTTGGCCTTGTTGATCTCGAACAACGCCAACCGTGACTTCTTTCCAAGCTGGAACTTCTGTTACAGGCTTGTTTCTAGAATTCTTAAGGTCTATCATTACAGGCAAAGATGTGACTACAACAACATCAGGTTTCGATGGATTATTTGATAGCCGGGATGACAAATAAGATACTAAATTATTTCCTGTATAAGGAGTCGTTGTTGGAGCTTGTGTTGTAGTAGTTATAAAAGGCGTTGTTGATTCGGTTGTAAATGTAGCTTCCGTTGCAGTTGTCTCAACAGATTGCAGTCTAGCAAAAGAGTTTGTCGGTTCTTCGTCAGAAGAATTGCAGTCTTGAGTGGGCAGTATATGTTTTTTCAACAAAGAATTGTCTATATTATCTTCAGTTGACAGAACTAAAGATAATTGGTTCCGGAAACTCAGACATTTTGTTGTTGTAGTCGTTGGATCTGTTTGAGGGACACTAGGTTCTGTTTTTGTAACCTCAGTTGTTTGGAATGTACTAGTTGGTGTTGTCTGAGTGACGGTTGTTTGCTCTGTTGTGGTAGAAGTAGCTTCTTGCTGCGTTGATGTTTGGGTTGTTGTTGCTCTTAGTGGTGCAGCTTGCACTGGATCATATTGTTGTTGAAGAGATGACATTTCGCCAGCTGTCATAATGAAAAATGGGCTATCACCCATAGCTAGCGTTGTTTCATCAACTTTACTAGTTTTCGTTTCCTCGGTTGTGGTCATTTCATTTGTACTAAGCTCTGTATTTGGTGAGGTAGTTTGTGGTGATTCTGTTGTTTCTACTAAAGGAGAAGGTTTCCCTTGATTGCTTCTCGCTTCAGGGATCTTAGTCGAAGATATAGTTGAAGTGACAAGTTCATGGTCTCGATTGTCAATATCGTCATTATAGGCTACGAATGAACCCGTGCTCAGTTCTTCTTCGGGAAGCTCTTCCAAATTCTGTTCTCTTGCAGAAGGGATAGCTTCCAAACGTTTATAAGTAACCTCAAAACTCTTTCCATCATATTCCAGTGGTTCTTCCAAATTAGTATCCTCGTCCACAGGTTCAAACTTTATTTGTTTCGGTTTCACGTGAAGATGCAATTGGAATTTTGAAATGAGGACTGCTGTTCCGTCAGGAAAGAAACGTAGCAACAAAGCGGGCCTTCTTTCAAAGTAAGGTTCTTCTAATTCGTGGTTTTTACCCTTTTTGAGTATCGGAGGCTTCGTGTTCCTCTCGCGCTCTTTGCTTCTTCTGACAGCGTCTGTGGCAGATGAATCGTCAGAGCAACAAAAAAACAAATCGTTTTTGTTTTTCCTCGACTTCATTGTGGTTGCTGCAGTGGCTTGAAACCTGTTGTTGGGACCAAGAAAAGGCTTCGGCGTCGTTGTGAGTTCTGGAGGTTTGCTTTCATCAGAATTCATTGGAAGAGTTGAAAGAGGAGAAGGGCTTGTTAGGGAGGTAGGTAATGGATTGCTCTGTGACTTTCTTTCTAGTGAGCTTGCAGAAGGCGACGAGGTATCTGTAGAATCTGGAAGAGTTGTAGTTGGAGCAGCAACCGCTAGTGACAAGAGCAAAGAAATGCTGCATATGCTTATGTAGAAATTTCTCTGCAAGTAAAGGAATAAAATGCTTAAGTTTGTGTTATAAATTGGATATTTTTATCGTGAAATCTTAATGAACTTAATAGTTTTTCATTGTTTCTTATCATTCATAGAAATTCTGTTCTTTAATTACTTTAAAAATCCACATATCTAATAAATTCAGGGAGCTTTATCGTTAAATAATAGTAAGTAATTACACTTTTGCGATTAATTCTTCTACCATTTACACTTTTCTTTTCAATAACTCTCTAACAACAAATCAAAAATCAGTAGGAATATCTCTCTAACACATACTATGAATTTAGAAAACCTTTCCATTCATCTGAAGCAGTTCCAGTTGAATTTCTCTGCAACTAGTAAGACAAAACTTACTTATCATACTTAAAACATGGCCTAAAAATTAGAAAATTTGGTTTAAGTTAAACAGTCTTTTTAAAATTTATCTATAAATTGCCTTACTTGAAATTCTTTTAAATCGATAGAAATCAATCTTTCTTTCTAACTTTCTCGTATACGAAATGTAAAAGAGAAAGTGTTGTCATCTCAAAAAATTTCGACTTCAAAATTTTGATGAATCTTCACGTTTTCCGCTTTCTGAGCAGTCAACTTAGATGTATGCATGAATTTCTGCGTGTGGTCTTTTCACAATAATAATTGATCTTTATCAACCTTTGGACAAAATCCGCCAAAGGGAAGTATGTCTGTAAGTCTCTCCCTGTGTATGTGAAAACGAAAACTCAGACATGCTTGATAAACTAAATTTGACACGCTATGTTTACACCAAAATTTTAGATCTGTAACAAATTTTCGATCCGTCAAAGGAAAAATAATCTGTCTGTCAAAACGCGTGTATGTAAACCCGATAATTCATACACGCGAAAAAGAAATCTGATATGTGATTTTTCCAGAAACTTGTAAATATCTGTCAAATATTTGACCGAATATTTCGAAGGGAAGAATGCTTGCAAAGAATGAGAAGGTAAGAATCGATGTGTGTATGTGAGCATGATGACTTAAAAACGCAATATGCTAGATGTATGAAATCCGCCGCGAGATCTTTACATCAAAATTTAATCAGCAGTTTGAAGAAGGGAAATAATTCAAAAACTGTTTTCTCGAAGAAATAAAAAAAAACTCTTCCTACTTTCACATTTATTGTTTTTAATGAAACATTTAAATGAGATTCTTTCCATCAGTGGCTTACTTATTGATTTTCGTTCCTTTTCTACAGTTAACAATGATCATCTATATGATAATAATACGTTTTGTGCGTTTCGATTTGCTGATACTTGTTCCGTTTTTCAAATTTCTGATTCACTCGTTAATCTGCATAATACTTTGAACGAAATCCGTACAGTAAAAGGGAATTTTTTCTAAATTTGATCTACTTCACTATGATACGAAAATACACGAAACATTGCCAACTTTACAAAATTGTTTTAGCCTGCTCGTTCATGTTGAAGTTCAATAGAAACATAAAGGAAGAATACTCACGATTCTTTTGATGTTGTTTCGTGCATGAAATAATCAATGTACAATTGAATCGCTGATTGTAGAAAACACATGAATCAATAATATCAAAATGCTGGGGTCAAAAAACTAATTAATTTTTTAAAACAAAGATTAATTTTTTTCCTGGTAGATTTTATATAGACCCAGAGAAGGATATTCCATGTAGGCAAATGAGTTATTTTCGTCGTTTATGATGAGGTATTGATGCCTAATTTGTTAGAAATTCTGCGTTTTTCTCTTGTCTTTTTACTTACTTCAATGTTGTTTATTTTAAAACACTTTTATTTATCTTGATACGTTTTATGTTTGTGAAGATGGAATTTTGTAATCGATTTTGCACTCACTTTCTTATGTGCTGGAGTTCTGAAATTTTTTACACTTGTGTGTTCTGGATGGAAATATACTACTGTAGGATATTCAGAACTTTCTTATCAGTTAATCCATTGCAATGATAAAATAAAATTATCCATACGTGTGGCGCCACCTGTTAGTGAATTTGAGAAAAAAGGTTTTCAAGAGTCTATAATATTTATAAAAATTAAGAACTAAACAGTAGAAAACAATTAAAACATCAAAATAATTCTATTTTTTAGTACCTATAAACCTTTAGTACCTTTAGCATTCAATAAAAGTGTGTTTATAAAAATGTTTTTATTAAATTTATTTCACGTTAATATACCTGTGGAAGATTATTTACGGAAAATACTGAATGCTTTTTGTGAATATGCTTGTCTTATACGTTTATGCATACAAAGGAAAGTATTTGTTCGTTTTCGGAAACTTTTTTTATGAAAATGCTTCTTTTTTTGTACAAACATATATTTAAACTCTTCTCCTTCCTACTTTTATTGTTATTTTTCAACAAAAAAAGTTATTTCTTAGACAAACTTGACTTAGCATTCCAAAATAATTAAGATGTTTATTGCAGCATAAAATATTTATGCATATCATCAAAGGAACAGGGCAATTTGATAAAAAAATTGGCAAAAATACATTGAGCAAAAAATATCTGTCAAACACATTTCAATCATGAGTTATTTCGTTAAATTTTCTGTATACCAAAATCTAATTTAACTTGATTTGAATACAGAGAATTTTCCAAGATTTTGTAGCAATACTAAAAAAAACTGTATAATTTTCCTAAGCTCATTTGTATTTCATTTCCAAATTTTTTTCGTTAAAAAACAGTTTAAATTACATTCTTTAAGATTAAGCATAGTGATTGACGTTGACTCGATGTAGAATTGCATTTATATGGGGTGCGCGTAAAGGAATTTTAACAATAAAAGTTTTGAAATAAAGCGGGGGAAAATAGAAATGTGTTAACTTTTTCTAACTCATGTTCTAAGATCATACAATAGTGAATTTTTGTTAGATCCCTAGAAAAAGGAATAAAACACTTGAATATAATGTTTTAGAATTGCTTTCTAAAACATTTGTAAAAATTTCAAAGCATTTTACTGAGTTTTCCTTTGATTTACTACTTAGTCATAAGAATGTTGCTCGTCATGGGAATATTGGAAACTTTTAGAAAAATGGAAATAGAATAATAATAGCTTTATGGAACTTATAAGGCGATCTGAACCAGAATGCTGGAAACTATTACTTAAAACAAAGTTATCGAAACATTCAAACACAAATTCATACTCACATAAAGAAAAAACATGGATCATGGAATTTCTAGAAAGAATTGGGTACATGAAACAGATCTTAAAATGCCCATAAAATTAATCTGTGTATTTGACGATGCTCTCACTTTAGATGAAAACTTTAATGAGCTTTTTTCTCAATTCCTAATTTTAATATCAAGAGAAGCGCTTTAAAAGATGTAATGATTTTTACTATCTTAATAATAAGACACAAATTTAGGGAAAAAGTAAATAGTAATTGTATTCTGAATTATTTATCATGATATCAGCAAAGGAAAATTTATTATATTCGTCCATCAATATAGTCTATTTCTCGAGATGACTGACCAGTCATTTGGAGGAGGAAAACACCTAGTTTATTCGTTTCCATGCAATAAAGAGCAAAGTATTTATTAATTTCCAAAATAATTGTAATCAATCTGAAAATAAAGATATCAATACAAAAAAATCATTATTTAACTACGTTTGAATTCTCATAAGTTTAAATAAATGTATGTGTATAAATATTACTTAGTTGGAAACGCGATCCAAAAGTTGTTTAGTTTAAAACCTGACCATTTTAAATTGTCTTCTCGGTTTTATATTCGTCAACTTAACAAATTTAATACCAAATTAAAACTCTGTTGGCCGTGTAGGAAACCAATTAAGCACGTTTTTATACTATTATATGAATAATAACGATATATCACTGGATTTGAACCTGGGGATAACTAATTACGAAATAAGTATATTAACTGAGCATTTTGTTTCTGAAATTTTCATTGGCCCTATGTAGAAAAGCAGGTGCGACACGAAAACGGACATTCACAAATCAATTTCAGTCGCCAAACTTTAAAAGAGAAGATCAGTCACTCGTTTTGATTTAGGCTCAGGCGGAGAAGTTGGGAACAGGTAGTAATTGGAACGGTGACTACAGAGCGCTCTGGTGAGGCCCTAGCGAACTGAAAAGCATGTGCTTTGCTTAAGACACTCTAGAAGAAGAAGAAAAACACTTTTCTGACTTTTTCAATGTTATTTGGTAATGTTTGTTACCTCTAATTGAAACCGTGTTCAGAAAAGTGAAATCAAAATTTCTTAAGTTTTATTCTTTGTTCTCTTGGCCGTTTATATGCAAACTAAGCTGATAATTTATAAATTTCTCAGATCTGTACGATATAACGATTACGAGGAAACTTCAATTTTCGCTTTTAGATCTCATCTTGAGGAACGGGTTAGTGTTATTAATTACCACTGACAATTTTTACTGCGAGGTAATTGGGAACAGGCCTCTAATGTAAAAAAAAACGTATATTTTTTACGTATTATTTTTTATGTGTAGGAAAAAATTTTAAATCTAGAAACATGGTTGTGTTCTGTCCGGTCAGTAAAGTTCATTTTTTTATGTCAAATTGACAACTAACATTTAAAAACAATTTACCATGTAATCTACATACATATTACTTTTTACGTATGAAAGTTCTTTGCTAATAATGATATGAAGCCGTTTGACGTCAAGTATGGAAGAAAACAAGAAATTGATGACGAGAATAAAGAAAACGTGATACTGATGGAGGAATTTGAAGATGAGAATTTCGGCTCTTTTCAATAAGAATTTTGGCTGCGGAGATGGAGGAAGTAATTTATCTGGAATCATCCATGGTTGAAATTTCAACAAATCTGTTTGTTTTGATCGATAACGTTGGAGATGCCAGAGTGAAGGCACAGTATTCGTACGTCTGCATAATTCAAGAAGTTGACCGTGGTGAATGTGATATGACAGGTTTGAGAAACACCAATTTGGCTAAATCAAAACTTGTTTCGGTGGTGAATGACCAGTTTGCCATTTTCGAGATTTAGTTAAAAGCTATACTCCCAGATCGTAAGTTTGAAGTAGATTGTAAGAAAGAATTGTTTGGTTTTCAGGTAGTTGAATGTCAAAGAAAACCTAGTAGAAAAGTTAATAGAACGTTCGATTTCAAATGGAAAACCTACTTTCTACTACTAAATTGAACTATTTGTTTCGACTAATTTTTGTGATTTTTAAGTCTGACCTATTTCCTTCTAGTGTGTCATAAAATTAAGTTATTTCAGTTTTTATAAAGATTCATTTCCAAACTTTTCCCGACAAAATTTGATTTAAAATGATTAAATTACACCAAATTGAAGGTAGTCAATAGTTATAATGGTTTATTTACGATATTCCATAAAATAAAAGATGATTTTGCTGAAAAGCATTAAAAAACTCTATTTTGTGATAATTGGTTAAAGGTAGATAAATGCATTTTGAGTCAATATACAGTAGTTTGTAATCATTTCAAATATATTTTCTTTACATCAATTCGTTACTGTGATTAGAAGTCGAAATACGTGTTCCCAATTATCCCGTAGTCTCTGGGGTAATTTGGAACACTTCGGGGTAAAATAAGAACGCTCTTAAAAGTGAGGTTGATTAATTAATAGATTATTTTTGAAAGGGGGCATTCTTTATAGAACCCTGCAGAATATGATTATGCACTTACAAAAAAATTATAGACCTCTTTTTCATAGCATACTATCCTTTTAAAGAGAAAAAAAATGACAGAGTCTACAAAATTCGTCACCAATTACCCCAACTGACCCTACCTATTATAAAGAATCTATTAATGCTTGTTTGGTTGTTATTTTAAATAAAAAAATTCATTCCCTTCATTATTATTTTTTGTAAATTATTTTGCTCTATTTCAGCAAAATCTCAGTCTTGCTTTTTATTCATCGATAGTTTTAAATCGTATTTAAAGGATTGACAGAACCTGTGCAAAAGGACTTAAAATCCCTCAAACTTTCAACTTAAAAGCTTGATTTTAGATTAATTAAATGCTAACATTCCGTTTTAAAGCTTCGCTTTGAAAATTACTAAATTTGTTTCAAAAATGAGTATTAGACATGTAGCTGATCATAAATATGTAAAGGCAAAAAATTTAGCATTTTTTTATTTTCAAGAAATTTGTGGTTTCACAGTGAAACCAATGAACGGTAACGGGCTATTTTTCTCCGAATAAGTTTTGAAATGCAATTTAATTTATGTATTTAATTTATAAGTATATGTGAGTATTCAGGATATTCAACCTTCAAAAAAAATTTAATATTACTTTCGAAGATTTAATTTTTTAAAAATAACAATTTGTGCAAGAATCCTCATTTTGTTTCTCTTCGGGATCAAAAGCAATTTAGCTCTTGCAGTGCCGATATCTTTGTGAATACTAACGGTATTGAACTGGAATTTTTATAAGTTGGCCTATATATCTAGCTCTTAAGTTATGAAAGAAAAATCCAACTACGTTTTGCCCATGCGCAGTAAAAAAATGCTCAATCTGTGGTTTCACTGCAAAACCAATGAACGTGAAAGGGTTAAGGGATAAGATAAGATAAGGGATAAGATACTCGTTACTACTATGTGGGATACTTTTGGGGACGGATCTAGTCCGAAGAGTGGTCAGATGAAGAGGACGACACCTGACAGATTTATACACGGAGATCATTGGTAGGATCGCTTCTGAACCTGGAATCCTTCAGTTCCGAACCTGTCACCCTTACTACAAAGTTAATACTACCCTGGAAGCTTTGGAAAATAGGCGCTATAGAACCAGGGTTGCCATAGTTGGCCTTTTTAAGGCCAAACTATGGAAATTTGGACTTTTTTCAAATCCCTTGGCCTTAGGAATTTTCATTTGGCCTTAATTTCATTTTTGGCCTTTTTTGGCTTTATTTTCGTTAATGACTTTTAGAACAATTTTTAATTACTTATTCTATTCCTTTTTAGTAAATTTTAGATATTACACATTTCGAATGATATATAATGAGCAGTCAAACGAAATAGCTCCTGAATAGAACAAGGATGTTTTAAATTTCTTTCACTTCGTTCGTTTTCATGAAGGATAGCATTTTTTTCTGATAGCAAATGATGTTTTCAATCAATTTGTCAAATCTGGTCTTTTTCTGGCCTTAATTTTAAGAAGGTTTGGCCTTATTTTGCTATTTTGATCTATGTTATATATCTTTGCTATAGTAACATTTAGCTTACAATTAAATGTAAAAACTCGTATCCCTGCTTTTGTCATCACTTCACTCCAAAGACTATAATGAAGTGGACCCCTAAGTGAAATTTGGAGAGTTATGAAGGATTTGATGTTCGTAGGAAAAGCAACTTGGAGTGAGGGTATACAGGGAGTCCCTAAAGATTGTTTATAAACTTTAAGGGTAGGCCAAGCATAGAGAAACAAGTCTTTTACAAGAGAACATGAGGTTTGAGATGCAAAGGGCGACCGCTAGAGAGGACTCTTCATCAGCAAATTGAGTAAAAGAAGAGGATACCCCAGATAAAGTGTACAACACAGGTTTAATGGAATGCAAATTCAAAATAGCACAGTTATACGAACAACAATATTACAAGTCGTATGTAGCATGACAGATGCCGTGACAAATAGGATTTAGCATTAATAACAAACCTTTGGAGTAATTAAAGTAAGTGTTCAACGGACGTGAACAACAACGCTTCGCATGTTGTTATTCGAGGAGCTGTGTTGTGCTTCGTTAAACCTATGTTGTACACTTTATCTGATGTATTCTTTTATTTATTTATTTTTACTTCACAGATAAAGAGTCACCACGTTCTATAGAAAAAATGGTTTGATTCTGTGTGCCTTGCCTATCCTCATCATTTGTAAACGACCTTTTGGGTCAATCTGACCAGGCAGCGTTCCTGGTATTGAAAAAGTGTAAAAAGCTTTTAACTCCTTAATCTACGAATTTATTTAACTTTCTAAATAGAGGGCACGTCCCATTTTGGACATGTGTTGTTATTTCTGTATCTACAAATGCTTGCATATGTAGATACATATGCAAGGGGCTAAATTATCCCTTCTAGGCTAAATTATCTAAGACACACCATATCTCCTTTTTTATTTAAAAAAAATTATGACAGCCGGGTTTTAAGAAATGGACATAATTCTGTTTCGTATTCTTTCACAAAGTTTCACTAAAATAACAGATAAATTCATAATTGGTAATTGGTTATAGAGTAATCGTGGACACATTTAACAAACTAGAAAATAGCTCAAGGGCAAAAAATATTGTAATGTGAATCATTTAAGAAGATTGAATGAAAGTTACATAAAGATAGTATAAACAAGATACTGAGACAACTGACTGCAAAGACACTCCGGTATCTGAATAAAAATTGGTCAATTTCTTAGATTGCACGGCTTCAATTATTTTCTACTCAGACGTCCCATGGTTATCAAACGAAACTAACCTTTCAAAACGTTACCCAATGCCATACTCTTCAAATTTTTTCAAGCATTCGTGATTTTTACTCAAAAATATTAAGCAACAAATTTCGGATGAATATTGTTATAAATAAAATAATATCGTAACAATTGCAAAAAAGTAAAACTTACCATCCTTAGAATATCTACAAATTGACACATAATTCTACTACTTAAAGAAATAATCCTTAATTATCTTCCAGCTGTGTAACAATATTCACTTTTACATTAAACAAACAAAACTGTTTAAAATCCGTTTCTTCCATTCAGAACGATTGCAAAAATTAATTTGTTGCTTTAAAGCATTTTCTGCAAAGGTATCCATAAGATGTCCAGAAGAATATTTCAAATATAAAATTATTTACTCGTAAAAATTACTCAAAAATATTAAGCAGCAAATTTCATCAGAATATTACTATTCAATATGACTGAAATTGGAGCCCAATAATTACAAAATTTAAGTGCATACTGACCAATCATAGCTACCTTACCATAATTAGGAGTTTTGCAAATCGAGGCCCATTCTTCGATGTAAAAAAAATATTTAAAAAAAAAAACTTAATAACAATATTTAACACAAAATAAAACAGTTAAATAAACAAAACTTTTAAAAAATTTTCTGTTCTAAATTATTAAAATGTTTAATTTGTAGCTTTAACTGCAAGGTATCCAGAAGATGATCAAAGAGTATACTACAGAAGTGTAAAAAAAAATCCATGCATTCCACAAGGCACTTACCTTGTCAATCATGTTGTTAGTGTTTTGAGTTGCTGAGAGCACTGCCATACACCGAATGGTCCTCTGTTCAAGGAATGGTCATCTTTTCTTTGATGGTTAAAAAATTCTAAACTGCCATTTAGAGTGACCCCTTTAGTCCAGCGCATGCGCACATCTCCCCAACACCCCCCTTTTTCTTTACTCAGGACCTCTTCGAACACTGATCGCTTGAGTAAGTTTGCCATCTTGATTCTATTATCGCCAACAGCTCGCCAGAAAAAGAGTAAAAGTTTTATGGCTTTCTCTTTATTAGCATAGGCCGATAAGAAAATATCAATGGATGATTAACGGTCAGAAAAGATGGCCACCGAGGATTATTACAATTATCGCCGCAATCAGAAATCTACGGAAAAAGAATAGATCATTATAGGTTTCGATATGAAAATGGGGGAAAATGGAGTGGTCGAATGAATGACAATGAGTTATGTGCCTCGTGGAATTCCGAACTGCGATTGTTGAACAAATGTGTGGATAGTTCTTAATTATTTAATTACTTTCTTAGTTTTGCTGCCAAAGTTAGTTGTGAAAAAAAAAATCTATAAGAAATTTAAATTTTTATGAAGCCTAGAGAAGCTGCTTATGTTTTTGGAATATAATATATTTCTGTCTGCGTCAAAAATGCCTGATCGGTTTCTGAATACAGATATTCTAAAATAACAGTTTTGGCCTTAGATTGATTTCATGAAAATATAGATTGATTTCATGATATTTCGGGACTTATTAGTGATGTTATCTTTTGGTCATATTTGAAAGGAAGGTAATCATCTTCATTTTTTCACTTAGTTAAAAAAATGCAAGCATTGGTCACTCATTTTTTCCCGAAAAATCTTACAAGCGGTGCAGAATGTAAAAAAAACCTTTAAAACTGTTAAATAATTAAAACTGGCGCTAAAACATTGTTCACTAATTCCTTTCTTTGTAAGTAAGGAAACTCTTACAATGTATTGTTGATGTTTCTATTAAATTGACATGAATGACAACATGAATAAATTTAAACATTTATTTAAATTTCAATCTAAAACTTGAAGATTTATTATTGTAAGGCCTTTTTATGCATTACAACTATTTTCGTGATATCCAGTCGTTCTACATCTTGAACAATTAAAGCAACTTAACTGATAGTTCATCTAGGAACTTAAAGTTACTATCATCTTGTAGCATTTTTAATTCTTAGAGTTTTAACAATAATGCAGCAAAATAATTATAATTATTTTTGTGACCAATTTAGGATGTCGTATTCTCCTTGCAGAAATATAATGTTCCCAACGCTGTATTATCAAGGATTTAAACACGTGCTTGTTGTGTCGTGAGACTATTTAAAGCATCAATGAAATCTTTCGAGAACTATGCTTAAGAAAGACTTTTACGTCTTTATATCCAAACTTTACAATTTTGTTACATATTAGTTGAAGGATTTACTTTATTATTTAGCTTCTATGATACCAGCTCGATTGTGACATATAACTGATGATAATCTGTTTTTCGAATCTGAAATCTCAAAGATCGACTATTTGCAACACTTCAAAATTATGTCAAAACTAATTAACTGTATTTAATGTTTTGAATAAGTCTCATGCCTGTGAAGAAGGAAGAATTTAATTACATAATGTTCCTTCCCCCATAAACCATCACAAAAGTTAATCCGCTTTACTGTTCGCTTTCTGAAGTAAAATTAATGTAAATGAATTTGCTTCTACGTTTTTATCGATTGCTTTTCAGAAATTTTCACTTCACAACTCTAGAAAACAATGTCCCTTGGAATTGTAGATATTCCCACCAAAGCTGCATTGCCACAACGGATGTTTCTTGCAGCATGGGAACAGATTTCCTACAAATAAATAAATAGTTTATTAAGAGGATAAAATCTCAAGGTAAAACTCGGAGAAAAGCGCGATCGGTTTTTGGATGCCGGTGGGTAAAAGTACTCCTAATGTCAGAAATAAAAGTTTCTCAGGAAAAAAAATGAGATGATTGAAACATTGCTTTTGTATTAAAAAAAACACAGGTTAACACACAACAAAACTAACATTATCGCAGATACTTTTTAAGAAACGATTGGAAAAATGATAAATGAATTTTGTTAAAAGCCTTAGTTAATTTCAATGAAAGACTCGTTTGTTTTTCTCGAAAATAACGGAAACGCACAGCAAAGTTTCAACCCGTTATTTGCAGCGGTGTTTTAAAACAGTGATTTATTTTCAATAACTGGTTCGTTTTTCTTTCTCAAAAATAACCGAAACGATGGCCATTAATGCCGGAGAAGCTGCCTGCTGAACTCAATGATGTAGCGAGAGTAAACGGTGCCAGGGACACAGTCTTTCGCCTCTTCTGTTTATAATAACCGACTTCTGGCTTTAAAAACGAAAAATAAACGCAAAGATATTATATATGCTACGCCCTGCAAGGTTGTCATCAGGGTATCCATACCCCCCTTCCCTCTTGTCCACCCCTGGCTGTGTCAATGCTTGAACTGGCCATTTCACTAATTACTCAAAGTGAGACGTAAGAATTTTTGGTAAAAAAGAGTCGCTCATATCAAATCGTTTAAAAATTCTTGGAAAATCTAACGCTTCTATAGTGTGAATTCGTATATACAGGGTGTGACTAAACTGGTAGTCATAATTTTAAGAGGTGATGGAACTCGCCAGAACAAAATTTTCACAATACAATGCGAGGTCGGAAAGTAAGTGGTGAGCCGTGACATTTCGCTTGCGTGGTGAAAATGGAGAACCGTAAAGACGAATAATAAAGGACAAAGAATCTTTTATTTTTAAAAACTTTACAACAAGTGCTCATATGAGCGACCTCTAGCTGCATTGCATCGTCGACTGACTGATTCGCGTAAACGTTGGAAAATTCCTGGCATTTCACGAACATCTGCAGCTACGATGTTAATTCCGGAGATAAAGTTCCTCTGGTGGGCATCTCTGGAACGACACTTTTTAGCTGTCTCCAGTCCATGACCATGACCAATGTCCACCGACTCACCCATTAGGTTTAGAGTCTACAAGGATGGACAGGTGCTGTCCCCAGAGAAATTCCATTTCATGGTAAATCAGACCTGCTGAAGAAAATTGAAGTATTTCTGTCCGTCTATTCGATCTGGTAAAAGATAGGGTCCAATTAAGTATTCGTGGATAATCCAAAGAAAACACCCTCTCGAGATTCGCCCCACGTTGTATTATGAAAGTTATTTGTTTTGACGAGTTCTATCACCCCTTAAATTTATCTTTATTTTAAGTTAAGTTTTAAATAACTTATTAAAGTTAATTTT
>BGPR01000495.1:452004-465197 GCA_013235015.1 Araneus ventricosus | reverse complement strand
TTCTTTCTGCAGCTGTTTCTGTTCTACTTGATTGTCTCTTTTAGCATGACAATGTTTTGAAGGTAGCATACTATATGTAAATTGCGTGTTGCTAAAATCATTCAAAACGCTCTACAAGGCATATCGTTGAATCTAGAACAATCAAATTTGACACTAAGTTACTTCTTGGGTAGTAGCTGCTCACTGAGAAAGGGATTTTCAAAATGTTAGATAATTAAAAATGAATCGAAATTTTAGTGTTTTTCCTCTATAACTTCGGAGTATATTACCGAGTATATTTTTACCTCACATTAAAATTCAAAAATTAACTTTTCAGTGACATCAATTTTATTTAGTTCAATTCTTTGTCTAATTTCAATAATTTTTTGAAAATTTATTATTTAACGGTTTTATAAAAGTCAGTAATTAGAAGCAGCTAAACCCCAAAAAATTCGAATTATCAAGCTGCACTGCAGCTTTTCTGCAACTATATGAGATTCAGTTATTCATAACAGTTTTGGTCGTTCCCGCTCTGCAGATTTTTCTTTTTTTCGTTTTTTTTTTTTAGATTTTTCTTACTAATAAAAATCAAGGTTTTCAACAAACCTTGATTTTTGTAAGTAATTAAAATCAAAATACCTTTTGAATTATTTAGACAGATATACCAATAAAGCCAAAATTAAAAAAAGAAAGTAATACAAGCAATCCAATAGTAATTTGAAGTAAACGAAAAGCAGACAACAAAAACAAGGAATCCATTCTAGTTCACTTTTTCAAGGGCTAGAAACTATTCGAAATGGATTCAAAAGAATATTTAGGGAATTTTCTGTAGAAGCAGGCCTATTTTGAGGCTAAGACAGCTTCTCATAGGCCGAACTCCCCCCAAAAAAGAGAAACTTTATTGGTATATCTGTCTATTGTTCTCTGTTTTTTGTTATGCTGCTGCAATGGCGCGCATCTTAAACATTGTCGTAATTTTTCTAACTTCATTTCTTTTTACAATTAAATTCTTTTATTCTTTTTAATTTTTGTAAGATTTTTAAAAAACTTTTATCTTGTTCCAGTTTTAATTTTGCTTTCCTTTTTAAATAATAATTTTATAAATTTTTTTTAAAATCATTGATTGTTTGCATACTTTTGAATTATTTACATATTTTTACTTATTTTCTGAGGATAACGTTTTATTTTTGTAATAAGAGAGGTATTTCTTATTACTTTGATATCAATAATTAGTATTCTCTGTTTATTTATTTATTTTTTATCTTTTTTTCTATCTACTGTCGATGTTTCGTGCACCTTATTTGGTTATCACGCCCCTCTCTAGAGGACATGTCTCAGAGATTGTGAATAATTGTTTTGCTATATTCTCCATCCAAAGAATTAATTAGAGATTCTAACAAAATCTTAAAATGGATTTTTACCCTCCCCACCTAATTTACTAATTCTTCTCTATTCTATAAATAAATCGCAAAATTGCCCGCAAAACTTTTCAAAAATAGCAATTAATTTGGTTTGGCGGTATCTTTGGCGCTGTTTACTTTTGGAGAGGCATGCACTAATCGCCAGCAACCCTTGCTACAACTTTCCCCAATCAAGATACCTAAGTCTCAGCTGAACCATTTTCACACTCAAACAGAAAAGACCAGCAAACAAAAGCCTCTAATCCTTACGCGCTTTCTTCTCCAAAACAAAAGATGGAACTTTTTCCCCCGCCAATTCTCATCCAGATAGAGATCGAAATAATGTGACCACTAGGGCAAGAGTTCCCACACGTGTTTTGTTAAATACCCCCTTTTTCAGACCCGTGCTCCATTATGGCCGAATGCCATTGCATAATACCATTAGATTTTTTTTATTTGTTGATTATTTTTCTCGCTGGCAAAAATCAGACAGAGGGAAAAAAAAAAAAAGGATTCCGTTAATGATCGGCCATAAAAACCAGAGGCAGAACCCATTCGCAAGATCTCTAATGGTTAATGACTGATGGAACCGTGATTGTTTTGAGTTCCTGCTATATACGGAAGATGGTACAGGAAGTAGCCTATCATTGTTGGGTTCTAAATATACACACCTGAATCCAAAAGAGTGAAAGTATGTTTCTATTCTGCTCGCATTGTCTGTGTGTGGTCGCTTTTGCCTTTCCTTTTATGTCTGGATGAATAGCAGTTTCCGCAATTTTCATCTGGATCAGTTTCCTGTTAGGTCGTAAAAACATGGTTGATGGATGAGACATGCATTTCATCTGATGATAAAGAAAACAAGAAAAAATAATGTCATTTATTTGCGACAAATATCGCATCAGAATGCAGAAAATTTTTTTAGAGAAATCTTTTATCGGAAGGTCGCTGGGTGTCAAAGTAGGCATTCCGAAACAATGAATCAAATGACCCTTGACTAATGGACTCGTCGCTTCATGTGATGGGATTTTGATTTCGATTCAAATTCGAGAAAGGTTGGAGCCTTCTGGAGAATGAAAAATGTCCAAGATCAAGTGTTGTTGGCATCGCGGAATATTAATTTTCTAGCATAGTTTAAAACTGTCTAGCATAGCATAAAAATATCTTAAGGCTTTCATGAAAGATTGATTGTTGCTAAAGATAAGAACAAATTTGCTTATTTTTATAATTAATAATTGTTGTAATCTTGTTTTCAAGATAAAATTTGTTCATTCTAAAAGGAAATATTAAAATTATTATGAATCTTTTTGTTATTGCGCAACTGCATTACAGTTTCTATTCGTATCAAAAAATATGGGGTTGTATTTTGATTTCCAAACATGAAAGTATTTAGTTTATATTATTTAAAGAGTTTTTTTTTTTAAATTGCAGCTTGTTGTAGAGGTCTTTAAGCTGTTTCGTGAATATTTACTTAGAAAAGGGTACCATGACATCGAGGAGTTATGATGACAATCCTGTTACTATATTGCTAGGTAAGGCATTATCTAAAAAGAAAAAAATTAGAAATTTAAGAAAATTTCCTGTATATTTATTTAAAAATTTATGAATGTCTGTTGTGAATTTTTATAAAATTTGAGCAATGTAATCTTATAAGAACTGATTTAATTCAAAGGTACTCAATTGTTTCCCCTTAATCTATGAAATACGCGACTAAATATAAATTGACTCCGCAAACAGTTTTTTGGTGGAATATTCAATTCTCAGAATGAATTAAAACAGTTTTAAAATTACATGAATATCATTTCTTGGGAGTAATGTACTTATACGCTTAAGATTTATTGAAATATTTTAGTAAATTTCTCCAAACAAAGTACATTCCCAAATAAGAAAGAAAAGAAAACTAAAAGATAATTATCGCTAAGTAATATACAATTTTCCAAAAATTTAATCAATATATCCGCTTCAAGAATTATGACTCCTGCACGAAAAAATAAATAATCAATATTCGGTATTATGGAGAAATGAAAAAGTTTTCTGTTACTAAAAGTCATGAATTTTTGTCGTGAATCAAGTTTAATAATAATCATATTGTCTGGAACTTGGGAAAAATTCTTTACACGTTTACTATGAAGAAAACTCCAAACAATAAAAAATAAAATTTTATATTAATTGAGTATTAATTTCTGTCAATTTAAAGCAGTGATCCCCAATCCCCGGGCCGTGGACCGGTACCGGTCCGTGGATCAAATGGTATCGGGCCTCCCAAGGAACATTAAATTATTTCCATTTATATAAGCTTTTATTCAACTTGACTGTCTTCCTTCAAATCTTGTGATCGATTTCTTACCCCCAGATGGAACTGTCTCGTTGCAAAGAAACAAGCTCAGGGTTCTCATTGATTTAGCATTCTAGTGAGTTAAAATGTTAAATCACTTTATATTCATTTTTTGGTGTAACTGTATTTTATTTTGAATATGTTTAAATATTTGTTTATTAAAAAACAATTTTTAAAACATGTTTTTTAATGTTTAAATACAAAAATTAAATTATTAATTAATTAATTAAAATTATTAAATCGAAACAATCTAAAATATAAACGATCAACGTCCCCCCCCCCCTCAGCGGGCCGCGGTAAAATTATCAAACGTTGACCGGTCCACGGCGATAAAAAGGTTGGAGAGCACTGATTTAAAGGATATAGTTTTTATACAAATTTGCAATGCATATTCTAAAAATAGGCATTTTCAGCAGGTAAAGGTTTGCTCAAAATATGATTGATCATTTGATTTCGTCTTTCCTTACCTGCATGTAAACATGCATTTCTAACTTAAATTATGGAAATCAATAGAGCACTCAAAGCTCGGTAAATATGGAAAATTAATTATTTCTTGAAAAATAGAGAGTATTCTCCCCTCCACTTTCTCTTAAACAATAAAAATGCCGCTTGTAAACATACAGTGGAATCTCGCTTAACCTGTTAAACGGGGAATTTACTTTCATTCCATTCGTTTCCCATTGGAGTATTTCGTCATACCCGGTTAACAGGTTAACGAGCATTCGTTCCAGGATCTTACTCGTAATACGAAACTCTCGTTAAGTGGAACAATTTCTCCGATATGAATTAATGCAAAATACGATAATGTGTTCCAAGTCAAAAAAATTCTCAACAAATTTTATGTATAATGTTTATTTAAAGAAAATTATATATAGCAGTGTTAAGGAGCCTGAATCATCTTCATCTTTTCCACTATCGCGGAATGAACCAATCTGGAATACGAATTCGATTTGCAGAAAAAAATCGAAATAATTAGTTTATTATTTATGATACATACCTAATTTTTTTTTACTAGAAAGCTGTCTAGAGACATTTGTTTTGGACGACGCTTTATAATTTGTCGAAAATGCGACACAGCATTATCATTAAATAAACTTGTAGCGCGCATAGCCAGTTTCCACCTCCAGTCTCATGACCTTGGACAATGAAATATCGTTAATTGCAGGCTCCACGGGTACTATTACAAATCTCCCAAAGCAGAGGTATAGTGGAGGTGGAATGTATCGGAACGCCGTTCCGACACTGCTTTTATTACGAGAAATAAATATCAAAAAAAATTGCAAAAATGTCCTTAAAACAGCATTGAATATCTAAAAAGACAAAAAATAAGGATTGAATATCTAAAAAGACAAAAAATAAGGATTGAATATCTAAAAAGACAAAAAATAAGGATTGAATATCTTAAAAGACAAAAATTAATAGAAACAATTTAATTGGTGTGCTCAAGTGCAGCAGCATCCAGGAAAAAATTGCGAAGTACAAAATAAATATAAATACTAATAAAGGGAATTTTTAATTGTGGAATAGTTAAAAATACAAAAATAATAGCAGACAACGATAAGAAGTAAGAATCCGGTGGATGACTTCAACAGAGGAAATTAATATTAAATTCAGACCTTAAAGTCTTTTTCCTCTACAGAAAACTTATTCCAGTTTTGAATCTGCATGGATGAATGGCCTCTGATGAAGTCATCCACCGGATTCTCACTTCTTATCGTTCTTACAAACCAGAGTAAAACTCAAAAACCCTTTTGGAATCAAGCAACCTCTTCAGCACTGAATAAAACGAGAAATATTCAAAATAAAACTAAATTTTCCTCCTTTTAATTTGGAATGTGAGGAGAAAAAAGAAACAAATAAAAAAAAGATCGTCTCCAGACTAGACATAAATAAGCCCAAAAGATCAAATTATTTATTTTCATTCATCGAAAACTTCTATTAGACGGCAATAAGAAGCAAACAGTATTTTCAAAAAGCGAATCGATCATTTGAAATCGCTGTAAAGTAAACAAAAAGAGAAGAACCAGGAATAATTTTCTTTAAAAACAAGTAATATAAAAATAAATTTTAAAGTCAATTCCTACTTAGGTGATTCGAGATATAATGGAAAATGTACTGCGCATGCGCAAAGATATGGCTGAAATATGGAGGTGCTTCGATGATCCCATGGGCTATCCATATACCCGAGAACCAAGTCTGTAATGTTAATAGTTTTCGAGATATAATGAAAAACGTACTGCGCATGCTCAAAGGTATGGCTAAAATATGGGGGTGCTTCCATGATCCCATGGGCCATCCATATACCCAAGAACCAAGTCTGTAATGTTAATAGTTTTCGAGATATAATGAAACACGTGCTGCGCATGCGTCATGCAAAATATGAAATGACAGACAAACAGACAGATAGACACACAAGAAAGCGAATTAATATTGCATTGTCATCTAGTTCTGAGCTATGTTTAAAGCTTCAAGTCTCCAGCTCATCGGGAAGTTAGTTTAAAATCGATTTCAAAATTTGAACAAGATATATATAGGGAGAGTGTGAACTAATAGTAGGAATTGAATAAAGTTTCAAGTCTCCAGCTCATCAGGAAGTTTGTTTAAAATCGATTGCAAAATCTGAACAAGATATGTATAGGGAGAGTGTGAACTAATAGTAGGAATTGAATAAAAATTCATGACGCGGAATTTATAAGCAATAAAAAACAGACTTGTGATGTAAAATGATGAAGATACAATAACGAACCAATAATCGGGTATTTTCACCGTTTCTTACAGATGGAATAATATTATTTCTTTAATTCGAAACTGCGTAAGAAAGTGGAAAGTTTCGGAATCTGTCCCAATATGACGTAATGCGCGAAAAGACCTTCTGCGCATCGCTTTTGTGGACCCTCCCTGGTAAAAAGGACTTAAGGAAGGAGGTAGGAAGGAAAAGGAAAAAGTTGTACCTTATTACCACACCGTTGTAGCTTATCATAAAACAGCAAGCAACGAAACGTATTTCTTATAAATTTATTTCGTTCCTTTTACTTCTGTTTATTTATTTATTAAAAATTTATTCATTATATACAGTAAAGCACCGTTTATGCGTTTTTCATTTATACGTCGCTTACATTTATGCGTCGTTTCATTACAGTCCCGATTCATTTGTATTTTTTGTGATGATTGAGTACTTCGTTTATACGACGAAAGCTTCAGTTATACGTCGTTTTCCCCCGTTGTAAAACGTGAAAATTTCCTCCTTTCTAGTATGCGAAGTGTGATAAAGATATCACGACTTCAATATTATTCACTATTGATGGATTAATAGAAGAAAAATTATCTGGTGCTGATTTAAGTGTTGATGAAGAAGTTATTACACCTTTCTTTAAAGGCGCAATGGACTCCTTGAAAAACTTATTTCTTTTGTTGCCTGCATGAACGTCCTTAATAGAGTCCAGTAACTGTCTGTGTCATGTATCATACAATGGCTTCATCTTCACTCTCTTATTCCTCTTGAAAATATGCATTTGATTTTAACTTTAAAATGACGCGGCACATTTTACTTCCAGCAGCATGTTAGCTGAATGAAAATATGTTGATTTAAACATATCATTAAACATTAAAAAAATATTACCTTAGCTTTCAACAACAGAAGGAAAGCACGCAAATAAATATTTATTTAAACAATGAAAACGGTTTGAATTGCGTTGCAACAATAAAAAGTATTGTTGTAATTTATGCCAAAAAATTTTTTTTTAATTCATTAAAATCAGGGAAAAAATCGTAATCGTACTTAATTGATATCATTGAAAAGGTAATTTTTTGCACTTTCAGGTGGTGTAAAAATAATTTTTGTGCTTTAATATTTTAGAAAGTTATTAAAGATAAACCCGAAAATCTCTCTTAATTTTTAATTAATTAAAATTCTAATTAAAATTTCAAAAAAAGGGCTCTGAGGTGCATATTTCCACCCTCCAAAGTATGTTTGTACCAAATTTCGTAGCTCTAGCCCTGCAGAGCGCCAATACACAGACACACACACATTCTCCTTTATTATTAGTAAAGATGTTTGTTGGTTGTATTTTACTGTATTTGCATTGACATTTTTATTTTGTATTGTATTACTTTACATATTGCATTGTATTACACAATTATTTGTACTGTATTGTATCATTTATATTGTATTATAATTCACTATTATATATATATTGAAATTTTTCTGCCCGTCGCGGCGACTCATGAAAAGCTGTGCATCCTTTGGGTAAGCTGAGTCGGCGTGGAAAATAAATGAGACGTTACCAGCATAGCTATGTTTATCATGTGTCTGTGATGATACGTAAATAAATATCCATAAAAATATTTTGTGAACAATCTTTTTATTCATTTTCTTCGTACAATATGTAAACATTATAAACAATTATAATATTTAATGTATATGTTAAAATTAATTCATTTACAGTGTTTTGGAGTGAATGTCATCCGATAAAATCAGAATCAAGTTTCTTTGGAATGCTACTACTTTTTGAAAAAAATTGATGAAAATATTTGTTCACTTTTACAATTTACATTTCAGATTTAATGCGCATTCGTAACATCAGATGGCAGCACGAAACTTTCGAAACTTCTCTTGCATGTTATGGTCAATGGTCATAGAATGTGCATTTTACTTTTCTTCAAAATTTAACAGTGTTCTTATCTTTAATTATGAATGTTTCAGAAAAATAAATACCTTTGATAATTAAAACTTGTATTGGTTCTCATCAAAAGTTATTACTCCACTGTAACCCATTTTAGCAATTTAAAATAAATTTTGTCGTTAACTTCTGAAGTATTTATTTGATTTTTTACTTCAAAAAAAAGGAATCTATTCTTAAATTTGTACCAATTTGAATTAAAATTTGCATTAATCATGTAAATGAAGAATTCCTATTATTATTATTATAATTAATATTACAACAAATTATTTGTAGTAACCTTAAGAAACTGCATTCAGAAGCAGAAGTGAAATATTTTTTAACAATTATTTTTAATCAAAATAAAATTTTAAGTAAGTTTCTTTCATTATTAAAAGATTAATTTAGAATTTATAATTTTTCAAATTCACTTCGATTGCTCTATACTGCAACTATTACTTTCAATCATGACTACATATGAAAACAGCCAGAATGTACTAAAATCGAATAAATAGGGCAAAATTTTGATTTATAAACAACAGTTGAAAGAAATCACTCGAGAGAAAGCATTATAGCGGTCAGAGATATTTTTTGAAACTTTTTAGTTAAGAATATTTTAGAAAGGGCATTAATTATTCTGTTTCCGTATAGTTTCGACGTTTATTATTTAACATGAATATCTCTAGTTCATACAAATATGATTTCAAAAGTTCAAAGTTACAACGGATAGCGAAAATGAGAAGTACAGAGGTAATATACAAATAGTAAGGACAACAAGATGGAAAGAAGATACACGAAGCTTTTAATTTTTGAAGAAAATTAATTATATATTGCAAGAGTTATTATATAATTACAAACTATTCATTTAAAATTAATATTCGATCATTTTTTCAGTCATCTTAAAAATAAAATGAAGATTATAATTTAATTTAAAGAAATTTCTTTGCCCGTTGTTTGCTCTAATTAAAATTTAATAAAAGCCTCTTTGATACAAACAATGAAATAAAGTCCTTCAATTTTGTAGAAAATTCAGTTAGAAATTTTTAATGTTAAATTCAACTTTAAATTATTGTTTTTTTAAATTGCATTTTTATCTTTTTTTTCAGTTGGAGATTTATTTCTTCTTCATAACAAAACCACTTTATTTTGATATCCATTTTGTTAAAGTTGAGTCTTTTTTAGTGATAAATTATTTAATTTCTAATTCAGATTTTTATAGTAATCAGGCCTTAAAAATGCAAGACAGACGTTCTCAGAATTATAATCTTCCACAGTACATTTAAAATAAATATCTGATATCAGCCGGTTGTTTCAAATAGGCATGAGCGCATAATGCTCTGTGATATCAGCTAAAAATAATCGGCAATCAATATTCAACTTTTGTGTTAATCCGATTGAATATTTTTATGTTAAATAACCTAAAGAAACAAAGTAATTTTTTGAATCCCTTTATCCTGATTCTCTTGAGTCTTTATCGAATGTTTAATCCTTGGTTGGTGCTGCTGTGGTAGTAACATCCGTGGAATTGTTACTTGTCGATGATTCTACTGCAGTTTCCACATTACGAGATTCACCAACGTGGTCTGAACCACCATCAACAAAATTGCTCTTCTCTATTTCGTCCAATCTCTCTTCAGAGGCTGAAGTTTCAAAGTCGATGGGTTTTTGAACCGTTTTGCCTCCTTCTGTAACTTCATCAGTTACTGAGTATGCTTGAGTATATACTGGCTCATCTTCGACAACAAGATCCTGGTGTTCTTGTACAGACTCATCCCAGTTGTCAGCCGGTTCTTCATGTGTAGTTTGGACAGGCACCTCTTGATGACCATTACTGAAGGTGAGGTACGGGGCTTCACCTGAGAACCTGAAGCCCGGAATGGCTATTCCGTAGATGCTGGTTTTGTCGATTCCGTAGAATCCATTGTGGCGCTGGGTGTAGATTCCTGGCTCGTTGCTGACGACGTCCGCGCGGTATCCGTTGTGGTCGGCGACGTAGTTGACGATCCTGACACGTCCATCGGCGACTCTGAGGCCGTAGGAGCCGACTTTGTTGCCGTACTGGTCGCCGGTTTCTCGGCGGAAAGAGCCTCCCGAAGTGTGGTCTTCATTGTACCCGAACGCGTACTCGCCGAGCGTCTGAAAGGAATAATTTGATTTACTTAAAATGAAACATCAATAACTCATTACGAAACGAAATTCATTTGATCACTTTTATAGTGGAATATGTCATCAGTTGCAAGTAACAGAGACACTTCATAGCGAAACGAAGCATCGAGGTGGATTTTGCAGATCCGCATTACGTTTTTCCGATTTGTGATAGAATGAGGGAGCATTAGGTGTCCTCTCCAACCTAGCCTGTATCTGGGCGACTCCTCCCTTGCCAATGGGAGAATCGGAAGAAACTAAGCCTTAATTAAAATTTCATCATATATAGTGTTTAGTTTATTCAAATTAATGTGCTGTTTTGAAGCTGCATGAGGACTATTTTGGGATAGATCTCATAATTTTGAACTCTTGTTAGAGGACGAGAATAACATCTGAGCCAGCAACCCCCTCCAAACTTCCAAACCGTACAGACGGTAGGACGTTTGAATATAGATGGACTTGCATGCAGCAGGCCCGCATACACAGAGAATCTGTCTTGGAATCGGATCTGAACCTGTGAGGCTCCAGTCCCGAAGTCATTCTGACACTTGGCCAATGCGTAAATAGAACTAATAGCATGAAAGATTCTGCCACATTTCACAGTACGAAACAATATTACAGTCTACAATACCTAATATAAACATAATTCAATCGTCGTTGTATAAAATTAAAATAAACATCAAAATTTCAATTCAATTAATTCATATACAAGATAAAACCTGATTAGAAGTTTTAAGATAAATGTAGTCATTTCTGTCAAAAGCTTTAAAATTTTTTTATTTAACTTGATTTGTTTCCTCTTTGTAAGGAGGGAATTCTGTCATTGATTTTTCACTCTCTTCCCGATGATTAAAGGTTTGAAATTTTATAGACTTGTCTATTCTTGATGACAATGCACTATTTTGTATTTTTAGAACGTAATTATCAGTTAATCACTAATTAAATTAAATTTTGATTCCATACCTGGGACGCCACCTGTTTGTGAGAAAAGAATAAATCTCAAGATTAAAAGGCAGAAAATAATTTAATGAAAATTTTCTGCTTTAATCAACTGCCCTAATAAAAGTATGTTTCAAAGAACTGTTTAAATTAAATTGTTGTTTTACTTCCTAATTTTTTTCTGTATTTGGGTCATTCCTTTTCTAATTTCCTGAAATAAATAATAAGTGGACGTATAAATCCGGTGGGTTTTATGACCACTGGCCTTTACTATACTGTACTCTGAATAGCAACATCTTAATTCTAACCTCCTGATATGTACCCAGACAACAAACACATTTAAAAATAATCGTTCTATGAAATTTTCTGTTTATTTCTAACAATCGAAAACATTCCAGATCATCATAATTCAGTAAAACTTTTTATACATGCATTTATGTATGTTTGTAATATGTTTTCCTATAGATAAAAAATTTTTTACTTCCACCTCTTCTCAATATGATGAAATTTTTCCCTTTCCTGATATTATAAATTCTAAAACTGTTTTATAGTTTTCTAGAATTTCTAATGAGATTTTGTTTTCAGGCGAAAATAGAAATAGTTCTTTCTATTCTAAAGAAAATATTCATGCTTACGTTTTCGCTTTTGTACTGATCGCTGAAGCCTTTCTCGGGAATTTCGACTGTCTGCGAGTTGACATTATTCCACAGGAAAATGCATGCGATAATGGACTTCCAAAATATCTGTTATAATAAAATCAAGTAGATTGGTTTGGTTACTCTATATTAATAAGAGATATATACAATTATATGAAGCAGTTAACTTCCTTAATTTAAAAATGAATGTATGTAATAACAGAATAAGTACAGTGTAACAAATTGTAAATTAACAAAATAAAAGGCTCTAAAAACTGTTTTATATATTGTCGGTGTTTTTTTCACTATTATTATTCACTCATAAAATTGGACACAGTTGCTCAATCCAAAATACATATTTAGAAATACAGCAAACATTGTCAAATTAATAAGGGCTTTTGCATGCCTTTACCTTAAAAATATCAAATCCTTTTCAAAAACTGAATACTGAACGCTTTAATGTACTAGTTTATTAAGCATCGCGTCAAAAAGACTGATGAAGGTGATAGCATATGATATTGACTAACAATTTCGATGAAGCGGATTAACTAAGTTTGAGGTGTGGTGTGCATGGTTAACTATGGTTACCATGTAACAGGGACAGAAAAATAAAGAAGAAATCATCAATGCGGTGGAAGTCAACCCTCAGAAATACACATAACAACAAAATGTTCAAAATAGCTAGCAATACAGATAGAAGAAATTGACATAATTTTTTTTAATGATTTAAAAACACGTTTCACAATGTTTTCTTAAATGTGATTTGTAAATTTCACAATTCGTTAAAAGCATAATGCGAAAGGTGCCGCAAGGCTGCCATAATACTACTAAAAGTGGTTGCAATTCCGAAATAAAATGAAGAAACGGGAAGTGGGCGTAATTTAGTTTGATGGAGTTTTTCTGGCGATACTACTATAAGTCGTTAGGTATAGAATTATATTTCTGTTTAAGGTGTTTGAGTTTTGCGACTTTATGATTCAAGCGGTGTCGAAGCGGCTGGGGTAACGGGGGAAGTGTAAATGTCCAAAGGCAAATCTTATGCGGCTGGGGTATCGGGAAAGTGTAAATGTCCAAAGACAAATCTTATGCGGCTGGGGTAACGGGG
>BGPR01000495.1:405464-451994 GCA_013235015.1 Araneus ventricosus | reverse complement strand
TGGGGTAACGGGGAAGTGTAAATGTCCAAAGACAAATCTTATGCGGCGGCGCAACAGACAAAATATTAGTGTGTATATTTCAATTTTTATACCAAATCTAATAAGGGGAGAAAGAGAGAAAAATTAATACCTTCATTTGCCCTTGTTTCGCCACTGGACCCAAGAGCTAAGTGTGGCTATGCTGGGCCATGCGCATCGTAATTAAAATTCTAAAACTTATATCATTTTTCCATGGTGTCACATAAAACATGTTTAAAATAAGATTTAAAAGTAGTCAGCGCGCAAACAAAATGCTAGATAAAACTGCAGCAGATAAAACTAATGGAATCAAAAGGATGAAAAAAAATTATAAATCGCATGTTATACGTTAACGCGCTAAAAATACAAATAATTATACTATTACAAAAACATATTTCATACAATGCAATCGATATCACTTCTATAGACTTTAATTTGAATTTGAATAAAGAAAACTCTCTTCGACAATCTGAATAAAAAAGCAAGCACTAATGCAATGAAAAAATATTATCCATATAAAGTGATACATTGCAGAATATTATAACTTCTATTAAAAACCATATTTATGGGAAAAAAAGAAAAGATTAGATCAAAAGAAAAAGTACAACGAACCTCCATCTCTTCCGTCAAGGAACAGAATGTTTACTTTTTTCCACAAAACACCCTAAAAATGTATTTATAGGGGAAAGTGGATTGATTATTCACTTGATTTGAATCCTTCAAAACGACCTTCGCAGTTTTTCCTGGATCTTCTTCAATTGCTCTTTGCCTCCATTGTTTTAGAGCTGCCCGGGGACTTCTTGGTTTACGCTGAAGTCTTCAACTGCGACGATTCCATACCGAATAACGGATCTCGAGTAATACGATACACCACAGAATGCACATAGCGAATTATTTACTTTTGAATAACGGGAATTAAATTTTGGCAAGCAAATATTGTTTGTGATTCTGTGGTGTCCATTGTTTTGAACAGAATTAAATGGACTGAAAATTATTTGGGGAGTTTCTCTCTAAAAATCACCTGGGGGATTCAAAGATTTAAAAATAGTTTGTTTGTTTTCTTCGTATGATGAAATATCCAAGTCTAGCAGAGAACACTCCCTATTTTTTTCAAGTAGAAAATAATTGAGTTGTGTCCTCCTGTGGGTGTGTGTGTGTGTGTGTGTGTGTGCGTGCATGCATTTGTATTTTCTGGATATTCCCTTCGGAACGTATTGTTGAACTATTCAATAATCAAGATTTTATTGGCACGTTATTTTTTCAGACTTCTACAAATTTTTAGTAATTTATTTTTAATTCTGATCAGAAAACTTGCACCCTGCTAAATGTATTTAACATTAAAGATAACCCTTGCAGCGTTTTAGTCTTCGAAGAATTATCTTTTGATAGATTTTGCCTCACATTCAAAAATTTTCAATCTTTTTTTTTTTTTTGTTCTTTGAGCACCTACTTATGATTGTTCAAAAACTCCCAAATTATTTTGGAAATGCCGATGTGTTGAGTTCTCCTTTACTATATTTATTTTATTTATTCTTGGGGAAAAGATCAATATAGGTGTAATTAACTAAATATTTAATTAAATAACATTCATCGAAGCATCTTTACGATTTGTGTCATTGATTTCACTAATTTTGTCTATAACCTTCTGTCATCATTTAGGCAGCATCGAAATTTCATGTTCAAAAAACTTCTAGTTCTTATTCGCATAAAACTGAACCTATTACGATTCGACATCATCATCATTAGTGAAATTTTTACTATTGAAGAAATTTTTGCTAAGAACGAAATGATTAGTATCCCGATTTTTCAAAGTCAGGACAACATGGGTGATGTGATAACACATTCCAACCAAGCTCCAATAACTTTTGCCGAATGATGAGAAACATGCGTGGCCTCACACTGTCATGTTGTAACACAATAATTTATTGGTTTGATAATGCTGGTCGCTTTCTTTAACCCTTTAACAGCTTTGCCCGTACTCTACTCGTGCATTGAATTATGTCATTTTTAAACATATAGGCGAAAATTAAGTCATTCATAGACGTTATAACCCGATACAAGAAGGTCTGATAGCCCATTAAAATCAGAAGTGTTCTATGGACATGCAATTGAATCAATACGACAACGCATCCCCAAAACAGAAGGGGGTCATATAATTAGATAGTACAAGAAACAATGATATTAAAGGGTTAATTTCATTGTTCAGTTTGGTGTGTGAATTGATCGTCCTTTTATGAGGTAAAATCCCATTCCTTTTGTAATCCCTCTAAACTGATAGCACAACATTTCGTTGGTGATGATCACCTTTGGAAGTTTTTTGTACTGGTTCACTCTATTTGCTCCTCGATATCTTTCCATCAATATTATTGTAAATAATCTATTGTTTCATCTTCAATGTTCAAGCGTTTCAAAAATGGACCCCTTTCATTGTGTTCCATGAGCAAATCGCAGATGTCCATGCGTTTTGCTAAATTAACTTCTTTTAGTTCATGAGACACCCCTAAGTTGGGGTTTTTTTCTTATCCAAGTCGTTTCAAACGATTTTTTATGGAAAACTTAGGGCATCTGAACGACATCACGTGTTGTTTTAAGACGAGCTACATCGATTGTTTCATTGATTTAGTCGTCATCTACTTCAACTGAAGGACCAGGGCGTTGCTCATCTTTGAATGAAAAATCACCTGCAGGAAACTTCTCAAACCAATTTTGACACTACTGTTTCTTTAAAGCTGCGGTTCCATAGACAGCACTTTATTTTTTGCGAGCTTTCTCTGCGTTTTTTTTCCTTTGAAGAGGTAAGTAGTTAAAATATGACGAAAATGCTGTATTTACTTTTCCATTTTTCAATCTACGACAAACAAAAACTACACACCCGAAAAATACAAGATTTTACTGCATTCTAGTTGCAGTATCAACTAAGAACACCAATATGGGTTTGACTTTTCGAATACGTCAAGATACCTTAAGCAATTATATCCATCTATGAGTAAATCCCGCATTTTCTTAGTTGCCAACACAAAACTTCTTTTGTCTAGTTCAGAGGTTCCCAACCTGTGTTACTGTTCAGCAACGGATTCCGAGACTACCACTTTTGGACAATTTTGCACCGGGAAGGGATGTCAGGCAATGAGTCATATGAGCGCATTTCCGGAGTTCTTTGTTAGATCGCGCTCAGTAAAATGTAAGCATAAACCTTCCATTCTTCACTTTCCCCCATTTTGATGAAAAAAACTCCTCTCAGCGCATGCGCAAAAGAGAGGAGAGTTTCCGAATCCGTTGCTAAACAATAGAAATATATCATAGAAGAAAGCATTGTATTTAACGCAGATAACTTAATTTGTCTAATTACTTTTGCAACGCTTTCTGCAATGGTAATTTACTTTTAAAATAGCATGTTAGTAAATACTTTGTCTTTTTTACACTAAAATATTTTAGAAATAGTCCTGACTTAGACCGAAATGCCAATTGCGAGTACATGCTATAGTTTTTTTAAATTCATATAAATAATCAAATATATAAGTCGTGTAAACAATCAAATATAATTTATTTAAGGATTTAATACATTTAATTTTAACGATGAATTAAAATTCATTTAAACTTAATTATTTTAAATTAATTAAGGTTTATGTGAATGACACATGAATGAAGGGAGGGTTTCCTAATCCGTTGCTAAACAATACTCGTACCCCTGGTCGGACCAGTTAGTGGTAGGCGAAAGTATGGCTGATAATTGCGGAAACACACAAAATGCAAGGGATTAAAATGAAAAAGTTATAGAATTTTGCTTCCCCAAGTTCGTGTGGAAATGAAATTTATCCGAAAGCCTTCTGGGTAGAAGAGGAAAAGCACCAAAAGTACCCATTTTAATTGAATGTTAATACAATAAAATATTGAATGCCTTTCACGAACACAGAACTTGTGGAAAGAACAAACGTATATTAATCGCAAAAATCACAGTAAGCTAGACACAGCTCCAGGCACGACATTATATCTGTCTTCATCTGAACCTAATTTTATAAAGTTCAGGTCCATGAAAGCAAAATCGAAATGGTCTTTCTTCCCTTTGCATAGTTGATTATCATGAATGAGTAATAGTTAGATTTCATCACAAATTAAAATGAAATTATTTCAATGCCGTTTTCATTTGTGAGGATGAGGAACTAATACTTTTATAAAATGGAATAAGATGTAAAACCAAAAATAAATTCTACAAGCGTTATTAATTCGAGTCTTCTGATTCTTAGGCATAACATGGACCCTTAACAAATTTAATTAGAATTTCTTGGCGCGAAGAGATGGTTGGGGAAGGGGTAGTGACAGTAGTGGGCACTCAAAAATAGAAAGACTAATCAAGGGGAGGTGGTTGGGGATCACTGGTCAAGTTCGTTCCGTTTTCGAATTATCGAGGTCACAGGCCGACAGACATTATTTAAAAAAATTGTACTTTCAGTCTCAGGGAGATTTGAAACCTGGATATTCATCAAAATCTCGAGTCAGAATTTTTTTACGATTCCTACTTTTTCTTAGTAAATACTTCGTACACGAGAGGGTGAGAAAAAATTAGTGACGATTCATCGGTGGGAAAGGTAATTTTCGATATATTTGAACTATTTTTATTGGTGCAAATTGAGAATATTAGGTTACATAACACCAAGGCTTATTTATTTTTGAACGCAGAATTTATGTAGAAATATATTTTAAAAAGTTCAGGGAAGATCATTCTTGGTTTTTTATTTACGATTTCAGTGATAACCTTCCTCTAGACATCCACTCCCAATTAACCAATTCCCTTGAATGAAACGGAAGCCGTTCAATTATCATAAATTAACAAACAGTCGTCACATATAACATCGCATACCATCCTCTAATTAGACGTCTATATATCAATGACACTCCGCTTTGGGTTGGCCGGGTTTTTCTTCTTCCTCGTCTTCATGCCCTGCGGACACCTGCGTTTAAAATACTTCTTTATTCTACATTTATAACGGGATTTCGATTGCAACAGGTAGATCGGATGACGTTATCGCATCGTTTTTCAATTCATCACGGAACAAAGAAAGAGCCGACCTTCGCTTCCAGAAAGGACACACCCCTTGGGGTTGTGGAAGAGGTGGTTTGTTTCGAATCGAGTTTTGTGTTTACGGAATGGAAATCATTAAGAAACTTTTGCGTATGTATAATACACAAGAGATTTTTAACTGATACGTAAAAGATGTCTTGACCGTAGATAAAAAAAGACGTGACAAACTACAGTGGTTAGTTCTTCGGTGACTGCTTCCAGATAAAAATGACCTAATAAAAAAAGAGATTTAAAAACTAATTTTGCTCTTACTATAGTCAGAGTAACAAATCAAGTTGATAGTACACAGAAGACTATAAGCGGTCGCATCACCGGTCAGCGATTGATGAAAAAAAGCGTTTCTATTCGATTTCAGGGTTTGATAACAGCTCTATCAATAAGCTACTTGCAAGCCTTTATTTATCGTGGTTCGTTTCATATTTGCGAAGATAGAATTTTGTAATTTTGATGTATTAGAGTTCTGAAGTTCTGTGCAGTTGTGTGTTTCCGACGAAAATGCAATATTTCATTTTTTTCAGAATTTCATTTTCAGATAATGGATTAATTTTAATTAAATTTTGATTCTATATGAGAGGCTCCATCTAGTCAATTAGATAAAAAAAATTGATTACAAGATCCATAATATTTATAATAATGAATTATTAGATTAAGATTTAAAAAAGAAATAATAAAATTAAATAAGTTTTTAAAAACATTTGGAGAAATAAAAAGCAGAAAATAAATTTTTATCAAAAGTTTATTTCCTGCTTTTGATTATTAGTAGGTCAAAATAAAAGAGGGTGAAACGCTGAAAATAGTGCCATAAGGTATTTGAATCATAATGACTATCATAAAAAGGAAAATTCCTAAACTTCCATTAAATATTAAAATATATTATAAATTAAATCAAAGTTCAATTTCGCTAAGAATAGTTCTATGAGCGACTTTTAGGATTTTGTTTTGACGCCATATTTTTGTTGAAAAAATACTTTTACACTTTTTAGTAAATTGATAAAAGCGCGTTTTTAAATTATTTTTTATTATTAATGTTGAAAATTATTAAACAGAAACTCAATTTCTCGTGTTAAAAATAAAATTTTATTCAAAGATACAAATTACGTTTTAATGAATAATGATTTTATTCACGTTTTCTTATAGCTGGGCGCTTTGATACACAATTTATCTATCTTCGCACTGTAAACTTCAGTTTCTGCTGACTATGGACAAATTATCGATCTTAAAAAAGAAAATAAAACCACTAATCTATCGTTTTCGAATCTTGTCCTCTCGATACAATAATGCTGTCAGTTATATATATAGACGAAATCGTAAAGGGTGGACACAAATATCAATTGATATAAGTAGAGGCAGTATCGTCAATTGGCATTATCATAAAGTCCAACAATTCGAACACTTTTGATAAATGATTCTACATTTGTATTCCATAATTTGAGTAATGAAACTTTAATGCGTTTTATTAATTATTTATGTATATTATGTAATTATATAAAGTGTGTAAACATTATTTCATAAAAATCTGTACCTTTCAAATCATTTCCGCTCTTTTATTTAAGTGAAATTCACTGTCTCATGGTCAAAAAAGCTCATAAGTAAAAAATGAAAAGATTCGACTGAATGTTTCAAAGTTATGCAAATTCATTAAACAAAAATAAATTCATAATTTAATTTCAACATGATCAATATTTATTGAATACCATGATAATGATCCTGGCTCTAAAATGACTGGAGTTTCCTTAAATTCCGTCTCAAAATTCAGGTATGAAAAAATAGTTCTTTACATATTTTCTAATTTTATTTCATGCTTAAGTAGCATAACCGATGATTACTTTAGTTTATATCAATGCTTATGCAACCGTAAACAAACTTGACGTACAAATTCATTTTGTAAATAACAATTTACACCACTGTATGTATCTGCGTCACTCTTTACTGTGATAAATTTATTATAAATAGAATAATAATAATAAGGGCGTATCCAATACAGTACAGTTTGCTAATAATTTCGTCCACAGCAGAGATGCCTGCGTGCGAAGGTTGACGGACTTAATTGGTCAATTATGAAGCCTCAATCTGCGACTTGTAAAAATTCACGTTTTACCCATAATTCTACGTCCTTCATTCACATAATTTTGAAAAGATTAATTTTCTAGATGATGTTGATGAATTTTCCTTTCTTTTAAATTACAGTGATTATGGATAAAGTGCAAATATATTAATTTTAGGTCGCGTTCCACTGATTACTTATTGCATGTTTTCTTCTAAGGTATTCTTGATGAAGCCTGGAACAATTTAAACATTGAAAAAATTCTTAAGATGATATTTTCATTTATATATTTCGTTAAGGACTAATTTTTTATGACAGAACTGTGTAGGAGTAACGCACAACAAAAATATGACTGAAAAATATAAATAAATGTATATCCGAAGATAGTGCTCCTATAAACAAAAATTTATACCATGTTCGTTGCTTTAAACCTTATAGTTAAAAACGTTATCGTTTTCATTTACAAAAGACATAATTTTTCTTACATTTAATAATGACCGTTTTAATTATTGTTGTCTTTTTTTAATTTTACATAACTGAAGATATATAGTCCATAGTTATAAGCTATTTAAATATACTTTTAATGTATTTAAATCACTGAAAAAAAATCACAATTTCGTGAAATGGACCAAAAATGCTTGATAACAATCGCAAAACAAATCCATGACATAAATGCATTTATTAAATTATTTATGCTCTCCAACTTTCAAGAAAATTAGATCACTAAATAAAACTATTGCAACGAAACTGCAACTGTGATTCTCATCTTTAAAAAAAAGCCTAAGACAATTTTATACACCTTAATAGATAGTGAAAAACAATTGGTTAATTGAATTCACGGCCAAAATTCCTTAATATCAAATGTATCATTATCCATAAAAGTAATTTGATAACTTATTTTGCTATGCTTATGTTTCTCCCGAATTATCCATTTTCAGTTTTTAAAAAATGTGACTCACAAAACCATGAGCTTGATACTGAGAAAAATTTCTAATAAAATGTGGAGACGATCCCCTAAAAAGTTATATAAACAAAGTATATAAATCTTTCACTGAAGAATTTTGATGAAATAATTGCAATTGTGTGTAATTGTACTTTTCTTGGTATAAAAGGGCATTTCAGTTCTTCATTTTCACTTCTTGACTTCTAGAATATCTATAGATAGTGATACAGAAGGAAGGATGGCTCTAAAAGTAAGATTTTCCTAAGTTATTTTCTTTTACCATATCATTAACTATTCCAGCGGGAGATATTACGTTTTAAGTTTTTAAATAATAAAAAAACTAAAAATTATGTTAGGTTATTGAAATGTTTTAGAATTCGATATTTATTTAACTAACTCTTTTCTCTTTTATGTTTGATTTTTATTAAACTTCCTCTGTAAACATTTTCTGCATCAGTGAATCATAATTTTGTTTCCATATTAACCGCTGATATTTTAATAACCTGTTATTTTTCTTATATTGTTTTAATTACTCTGTGAAAACGTAAAAGTTGCAATACAGGGCAGAAAAGCAATGTTTTCCTACTGTAACAAACCTCTAAATTTAATTTTTTTTTTAAGTTGCGATTTCGAATTTATCAATTATTTGGTGTTCATTAAACCAAGCAATCTTTTCATTCTTTAATATTCTTCTGCTTAGACGTCATAAATACGGTAATAAAATTTTACCGTCTTTCATACAGCGTCTCAAAGCGTCAACATTTAGTTTTTCTCAAACGTAAATCTATCAATAACAAATTATGCACCCATATTTCAAAAGCATTTACCAAATTAAACTCTAAAAATTTTCGGTAAATGAAAACTCCGACGTTCTTACCTTAATTTTAATGCAAGTAAAAAGCATCCATTCTTGAATTTTATGTAACTGCAAAGAAAGCATTATGTTATCAAATAATTATTAATTTAAATTTGAAACTCAACAGATAAAACGATACAACTTACAAAATCCTTGTTCAAATGTCGTAACGTTGAAGAAGGAATGCCGATATGCCATGGGTTAATGGAGTGCTTATACTCAGGCTTCTTCATCTCAGGACATTGCTATTGCGGGAGAAAAAAGTGGCACTACAAATACTGTTACTTGACAAAAACTTTGAAGTCCCATATTAATATATTAAATCACAATAATCTGCTGTTGCTTAATATGTAGAAAAAATAAAAATAATATAGAAGAAAAAAAGATAAAGGAGAATTTAAATGTATTTGGTTAAATTTCACATAATGATACATAATCATGTAGACGGAAATTCCAGACTTTTAACTGAATAAAGTAGTTTTAAGTGGAGTGGCAAAGAACAGAATATGCCAGTACTACGAGAAACAAACTTACGAGCATTTTAGCATTGCCAGAACCTCGAGAAGACTTTACTGGAGTTAACAACTATGGTCAGGAACTAAACAAGTATATAAATTTAATACAATTAGTAATAAGCCCCATTACCTTGGGGGGGGATGAACCCTGTCTATCTATTTTGATTTCTAGATTGCTATCTTGGTAGCTCAGCAACCTTCTGTAAATATGACAATCGCCATTTTTATATTTATTGTAGAATTTAAAAGTTAATGATATCAAATATTTGAAGTTTGTTGATATTTAAAGGCTATTTTCTTTTCCTGAAAATTTCATTCTTATTATTAGGCAAACTTCTTTCTCCTTCTGGCAGCAACGTGCCAAGCAGTACCTGTGCTAATAGCGGCTAATGCTTTACCAGAAGTAGGTGCCAGCACACAGTACAAAACAGAAGACGTAAGTATCATTTTTCTATCAACTCTGAAATATATTCAGTTATCAAAATTTACATGTGTTTTGGATTTTGGCACATGGAATCAATTCATGTGACGTTACGTTAAGATGAGAAGCACAACTGCGCGTGTTATTCAACACCGATCTGCAGGTCTTCTTCAGTGTTCTGTGATATCACTTCGTTTTTCTTCTCTTCTTTTCTCTTTTAGTGGATTCCAAAATAAAATGGTCTCAGAAGTGTAACCTGAAGCATGAAGCTACCCCAAAAATTATTAAATTCAAAGTTAATTTATTTTTCCAAAAAACATTATTTCTCTAGAAAGATTAATGATGGAAAATCTCACTAAATGAAACGAATTTTGCCTCTCTAGTATATTACAGTGCAGGCATAGTTTTATTTCGATAATTTAATATCTTCAATACGGTGAAAAAATCCGTTTCAGATCGCCCTTTACTGTAAAGTAATGCCAAAAATGGCTTATTTTTGTTATAAATTTATGATAAAAGTCTTAATAGAGAGAACGATAGCTGTTGTAAGAAGGTATTCACCAAAGACATTTTTTATAATTACGGATACACAATACTACAAATAAAAAATAACTATTTATCAAAAACCATGGGCGCAAGCATGATTACTGCCTACATATTTTTCCACCGTATATTAACAAGATTGTGCATGTTATCCCAAAAACTACTACGAATTGTGCATATTATCCCGAAAACTGCTATGAATTGACTGACATCTTTTATACTTACAGAACCTGGGCAACTACGCTTTTGGATATTCAGAAGACCATACTAGCGGAGGCAGTTTCAGGAAGGAAGCAGGCGATTCCCTTGGCAACAAAGTCGGGTCCTACGGTCTGCACGACGCTGACGGTCGGGCTCGGGTAGTCAACTACGTTGCCGATGGTGCCGGATTCAGAGCTGACGTCCACACCAACGAGCCTGGAGTTGACCCAACTCAAGATTCTGCAGATGTCACAGTCAACAAAGCACTTGTTGTGGCTGCAGCTCCTGCTGTAGTCACCCACTCTAAAACGGTAGTAGCTCCTGCTGTAGTTGCCCCTGCTAAAGTGGTGGTAGCCCATGCCCCGGCCATTGTTTCTCACAGTCATCTCCATCCTTCGGTGGCCCTTCTGCATCCGCCCCTGTATTCTGTTCATGCGCCTTTTGCTGTAGGACATATCTTGCTTCATGGACCTCGTGTCATCCTGTAATTTAGTCAAGAAAATTCAGATGCTGGACATGAGTTACCGAGTGGTGCTACAATGATCATGGACTTGAATATGCAGTGCAATCTTGTAGGACAGAATCTCGCAAAAGCCATTTAAACTCTGTTTTATTTTAAAGAGTGACTGCCTTTAAAATTTCCCCAATTCTAGTAATTTCTTTATTTGGCATTATAAATACTTGCCTATATACAATTTTTTCTGTAACAGCTTGCATTTAATTAATTGTGCAACTGCAACTGATACATCAAATAGCCTTTGATGCTCGCAGATGATGAAAAAAGATGATAATTTATATATGCAGGAGAAATACAAATAATTTCATAGAGTGAGGTTTCTTTTGTTGGTAGTAAATTCTTCATATCTATAAAACATTGAGGGTGTAACCTAAATGCAGTCTGTTATCAATATTCATACTTTTGTTTATAAACAATGACTTCCTAAGAATTCCTTTCTGCCGAAATGAAACTCAAGGCATATGTATTGCTTTATAAAAACGAGTGACTACATTTTCTTGATTTTAATGCATAATAATGTTATTTTTTGAGGTTCTACAGTATATTTGGTTCATAGTTATGATTTTTCCTTTAAAAAGCAGCCGTTACTTTCGAAACAGAACTATCATATACATTTTATAACAATATCTTCGAAAGTAAATGTATTAAAATCTTGTTTGAACGAGGTGTTACCTGCTAAATTGTGCTGTGCTGTATCTAGTTTATGAGTTAATATTTGTAAAATAAATATTATTTTGCTATTGCTAAAGCTTTGGTAGGAAAATTTAGGGTTACAAGTCATAATGAAATATTTCTAATTGTATTGTTGTTTTTTTTTCCTTTGGTTTATGCAGATGGTACATAATGGTATTTAATGGTACATAACTTTTTAAGGTGTCGGTATGTAAACGAATTTCTTAATTGATTATATAACCATATTTATTGTTTTAAAGTTTTCAGTAAAACGGTATAATAGTTACTTTGTAATTTAGTATTGCTTGTTGCCGGGGCGCTCTGATATTAAACGTGTGTAACAATTCTTTGCCCTACACGGTGTCTTTGTTAAACGGCGAGTTAATAAAACTGTCTTGCAAACCAGTAGAATATTGTTGTAATTATTTTCCGAACAACATGAAGAAAATATTTGAATGCATTAAATTATGAGAATGCATTAAATTGTTTCAAGAAATTTTCAGAATAAATCCTTTATAATAAAGAAAGAAAGAAAAACGTGCATCAAGTAATCTAACAAATAACAGATGACGGTACAGGCGCAGTTGCTATTAAATCATTCTTTTGAAATATTTGTTCTTCGTATTCTTTGTATATCGTAAATCTTTAAATATATATAGGGGAAAGTTGTCGAATTTGGACCACCTGGGCATTTTAATGTGTAATGAAAAATAAATATTTTTAATGAGAAACAAGTAGTAGAACTTTTTTGGAGTTTATTCACCTTCAGAAGAATGTAATTACTTTTTATGAAATACACTTTAAGTAGGAAAAAAAATACCTTAAAAAATTATGTCATCAGTCCAGTTAAGGAAACTGGTTCCCCAAATTGAACCACCAATTTCTTTAGGCACAATTAAAACAAAAATAATTTTTGATTCTCAAATTCATAGCAGCGCGCAATGCATGAATCCAAGTATGACATTTTATGCACTGTATCACTTCTTTTTCATCCTTTTTTCCTCACAAATGATACTTATTCTAAGTTTTTGTTCTTTCTGATCCAACATTTGGCGCATTTCTGTCCTTTTTTATTTTTATTTATTTATTTATTTGCTTTGGCTTGTTCTACTTCCAATTTATGAGGACTGTCAGTGGTGATATCTGCTTTTTGAACTTTCTGAACTATTCCTTTTATTTAGGATAATAAACCCATTTATTTAAGCAGTCCAATTTAGGCAACAGTTTGAGGTCTAATCCATACAATTTTTGGATAACAACAACAAAAAATTCCCTTAACCTTATCTTTAAGCTATTTTAATAAAAGGATTATAGTAAATTGTGGCTAAAGAAATTTCCTATCCGACGATATAAAAACATATTTTCTAACTTACTTTGAAGCAGCGTAAGGGCCTTTTGTCTTTAGTTAAAATATTTAATTGATGATATCTAAATCTAAACCCTTGTTCTCTAACTATAATCACGTAGCGCTCTCTCTTAAAAATAATTTCATACATCCCATTTACATCGGTACAACATAATTTGCCCATTTTACCGCCCAAATATTTAATAGAATTGAAGTCATGATACTGGTCCAATCTTGGAGCCAGACTCCGCTGTAAACTCAACTGGGGTTGGGGATAAGTCATAATATAACAAATTGAACAAACCGATTGAAATGAAATTTGATTCCCAATTTTCACCCCTATTAAAGTAAGTGTACAGTGTGTGCTTAAATCTTCACTAGTAAAATCCTCAGAATGATAACTACCCCAATACACTCTCTTTCGGGTAGTATGATGGTGGACTTGGAGGTTGACTCTTTGTCAGAATGTCTATTCTTGTGTGTAGAACACGATAACTCAAAAGCGTAACAAGCTACTAGTTGTATGAATTTTGGTGCATCATCTCTACACCAAAATTATAGGTCAGTGTAGAATTTTGGGCTAATTCGGTTAATTGGAATAATTTCTTTTCCAAAAATGCATATCAGTTTTCTTCATTATACAAAGAACCTAAACACAAAATGAGTGTTATTGTGGAAGCATACGAGAAAGTCGTGGGGAAAATATTTCTTCTAATTATTATTCACTAAACGAGATAAACTGCTATATCAAAGGGCAGGAAATGTATTTGTACCTGCTAAGTACAATGAATAAGTACGTGCCGTTCAATTAAACAATGACTGGATAAAGATTATCCTGCGGACATTTTACAAATTTTATTAAGTATAGAATAACTTTTAGTACTAAAAATCAAAATGATATTATTATTATTTAAAGCCGTGTATTCAAGTTGCTTAAAGTCGTAACTATATTTCAGACATAGAGAAAACCTAATATTTTCTAATAGTAGCTTTATGAACTTGAAGTTTGAATTTCAGAGCTTTTGTAGAACTTGCATCTTTCTCTAAAATCACACTATGCTTTCTCGAACTTCTTATGTATTTTGACTTTAAAAAATTTTCAGCAATCGATTAGTAAAACAAAATCAATCCATCATGAACTTGTTGTAAAAATTTTATTTCAGGAATTCGGAAAGATATCATGAATGATAACGATCACTTAGAAATTTGTGACAAATCTCAGTACCATCTCCATCTTTGATTACAAGTTATCTAGGACTATCCACGAAGTTATAACTCAGGCTTAATTCGTCAGATTAACCCCGTTGAAATATCTCCAAAGGAAATGAAAGTGAACCACCAGAAGAAAAATAATCTACGAAACCGACTTGTGATGTAACAATCCAGTCAACCCCTCTTGACGGAAGAATATCATCCCATAATCCGAAGATTTAGTCAAAAACCGGGTGCTTAGCATCAATAAGGGAAATCAGATTAGGAATTAATTTATTTTTTGTTAATTCTGATGAGTTACTCAGTCCTACTGCGAAACTGGTTTCATATTCCGAAATAGCTCCGGCCCTATTCTCTGAAAAAGTATAAAACTCGAGAATCGATGTTGTGTTGGTACTCTCATTCGGTACTTCGAAGCAAAAACATTCAATCCTCCTCTTCCTCAGCCGTCTAATTATGAAGGTAAGCAATGGTTGCAGTTAACAGCAGCAATGTTTTTTTTATTTAATTCTTCGTTATTTCTCTGGAATTTAGTTTACTGCAATCTGAGCACTTTCTTCAATGATTGTGGAATAATTGATATCGTCTGTAATTAATAAAAAAAATTCTTTGTTCTAAGAATAATGCAAGTTGTAAGAATTATTAGTAACAATTCGTTTGGAACAACTTCCAGAAATATTATTCTCGGCATTTTTAAAAAAATAAGTTCACTTATTTGTTGAAGTGGTCTTAATCCTTATTGTTAAAATGTTCGATATTTAGTTATTCCAATTAAGTAAAGCAAGGATTCATTTTAATAATTTGTTACCATAAATGTATATTTGAAATCAATTCTTTCTGTAACTTTCTTTTATAATCAATAATAATTAATTAAATTTATGCAATGAAGAATAATTCATCCCTTTCACTTCGAGTAAATTATTTAATTTTTTTGTATTTAAAAAAAATGCATAAGATACCAGTTACCAATAAAAATGTAAAAAAATTTCATTACCAGTTCGCAACAAAATACTTTTCTTGCGACTTTACTACAACTAACTACTTCAGTCTTATAATTTTAATTATAAACTAAATTGTTGAATTAAAATAATATTTTTATATAAATTTCGATGTTAACAAAACTAAGTGTCTATGACCATAACAATAGCAAATTAAATAACAAAATCGATTAACTAAACTCTATTCGAATAATGCATAGTGAGTATGAAGCTCTATTTTTTTAAAATATGAAATCAGTTCATTTCATTATTTAAAATAAGTGTTACCGTGATCATGATGCTGGGAAATTTTCAGCTGTATTCGGTTTATCACTGGAAGATTCTGCGAATTGTATTATGAAATAAATTTGCTCGAAGGTCTCAAAGAAGCAATCGATGTTCTTTGATGCTGCAGATTTAAAATTATTTTGAACATAACTGTAAGTTTTTATCAGATGCAGTATTAACTGAATAAATTTATTACGTGCCAAAGTTTTGAGGAAAACCGCTCAATGGAAAAAAACCACAGTAAGGATAAAAATGAGAATAAAATTATTAAATTAATAGCATTAAATAATGCTTACAATAATCTAAATAAAAAATACAGAAAGGTTTGAAATTAGACAAAAAAGCCTCCAAAAAATTGAAATTTAGCCAAAAAGTTCCGTATTCTAATTAGAATACAAATTGTCGAGTCCGTCGCCTAAGCTTTTCATCTTATTCTTTCCGTAAAACCCCGAAATATGATCTATTGTAAAACTGAATTGATTTGCTCTGATGTTGTTAACAAGTTTGAAGCTAAAAAGATGTTTAGAAGTACATGCAACTGATCATTAATGTAATACATATCTTCTACTGCCGTTTTAATCATTCACGTTTATTATTTTTTGCAGATAATTGCAACCCTCCTCGCCCTCTTCGTCGCTTGCTGCCATGCCCAACTGCCACTCGACACTCCTCCTATGCTCACAACTAGGCTTGGCGAAGATGGAACTTCCTCAATTACTCAATACCATAGAGAAGACGTGAGTTTCGATCCAAATCCTCAATTCTCTCTCTCTTTTATCAATCTCCTTCAGAATAAAATCATATAGTTTCCAATGTTCCTTTTAGTTATGGGGTTTTCAAGACTTTTATCAGTCCTTAATTTTTTCTGTCATTCTCAGCATTTTATGCTGTTGTAACTGGAGTTATTTAAAATAAAATGTTTAATAACTGCATATTAAATTGCTTAATACATTAGAACTGTTACTGAAAGAAAATGTTAATTTACAACAAATTTGTTTACCAGAAATTATTAAAGTCATTAAATTTAAATAAACACTTCAACATTCTTCAGTCTTCAAAGCATTCCTTAATCTCTTCATGAAATGAGTTCGCACTTAACGTGCTTTCAGTTTCTCTCAATGAAATGTTTTTAAATGATTCTGCATAGGATGGTTATTATAATAATCAATCTATTATAATAACTGCTCCATTTTTAAACAAATACGTTTTTCCCATTATATAAAAATACTATAAAGAAGAATTTACTGTATACCGATTGTAAATGAAAAGTCTATTATCTAGTAGTTATATAAGCTGGTTATGATGAAAAGATTTAGACCAATAGTTCTCAATACTTTAGTATTCAGAGCCCAAACTCTCCGTATCAGCTTTAATCAAGCACGCTTTGAAATGATTTTTTTTAGAATTTGCTCCCCTTTTAATGAATTTTGCAATTTTAAATCGTTTATATTCAAATATTAACTATATAACCTACCAGCAGCCTGTTGAATTGAGCCGGGCTAGCTTCTGAAAGTTTTTCTGGTTTCCCTCCAAGCAAATCACGAATGTGCTCCAGATTTCCCTGAAAGTTCTCCAGGTAGGTAACCTATCCCCACATACAGGAGTTAAGTCAAACTTCTACCATAGGTTCTTCCTAGGTTCTGCAAGGTCGCTTTGACCAAAAGGAGATAAAACACTTCTCCTTTATCATGAGTCCTTGATTCGTTGAGTCAGCTAGATATGTTAGCGGGGAAGTCCAAGTGGGATTAGAACCATTACAATACATTCTGCGTTGCTCACACTCATTAGTCCAGTTTCAGTCGTGAAATTGTATTCTCAAATTAATACAATATATATATCCTCTCACTTTGATTTCACTGATGAGTTTTTAAAACTTTTAGTCTTGTCTTCTCTTACTCCTTTATTTTGATAAATCAAAACTCTGAAATCAATAACTCAATCCCTCTCAAAAACAACATATTTCACATTCTAAAAGTTCACAAGATAAACGATTCCATAGCACTGCTCATTATCCCATTCTGTTCGCAGAACCAAGGCAACTACGACTTCGGTTACAACGAGGGCCACAACGAAGGGGGCACCTTCCGCAGGGAGCGAGGCGACGCCTACGGCAGGAAGATAGGCACCTACGGCTACACCAACAACGAAGGGCTCATCCGAATCGTCAACTACGTCGCCGACGAGAACGGATTCCGAGCAGAACTCAAGTCCACAGAACCCGGTGTCGATGAGAAAGAACCTGCCTCAGTCATCGTCTTCAAGGAGGACACACCAACCCTCATGACCTACCCTGGACCTGAAGCAGCCTCTGTGCCAGATGCCAGTGGCAACATTCCCGGAGTACCCGCAGCTGCATCACAGCCCCAACAATACGTAGCTCAGCCCCAACAATATGCAGCTCAGCCCCAACAGTATGCAGCTCAGCCCCTTCAGTTTGCCGCCTCAGCTCCCTATCCAGTTGCAGTGGCAGCAGCAGCCCAGCAGACTGGTAATGTCCGAGTCAATGTCAACGCACCCTATGGAAGCTATTCCTATTCCTACTAAAAAAAATGTCAGATGAAGTCAGCTGTTATTGTTTTTGTTCAATAAAAACATTGTTTGAATTAAATGCTTGTTTTGTGTTTTGCATTAGATCCTACTTCGTAACATTTTCCAGTTTCTGAATGTTTTTTCATGTAATATGCTAGGGTTTTGGTTTATTGCATCATTTTGAACTTTTACAGGTGGAATTCGATGGAATTAATAATGTTATGTTGCTAATAACATTTGCAAAACTTTCCCACCCTAAGAAAATATTCAGCACATTAATGGCAACTTTTTTCTAGTTTTTTTTCAATAATTAATATGACTTGCTATTTTAAGTTCTAAAATATTTGTTTATCACAACTAAATTAAATATGCTTTTACAACTGCATTGGAAACTAACAACCTACGATATTTTAAAAATAACTCACCCTTTCAATTCCTACTGATACCTGATTCATTTTTCTTTTATTCTTTCTTCATTCGATTTTCTTATATTTTTTCCTAACATTCGTTGTTAAAATTCGTACAACAATCATTGAGATGGGTGCCCTAAATTAACTAGGGTGAAATACAAAATATGAATTTCATTATTTTAATTTAGAATAGCAATTGTTATAATTTTTTGTCAAGATAATTTTCTTAGAGACTGCTAATTGCAATTTCTATACAAAAAACGAACAAAATATAGATATTATTTACGATAACAATATTCACGTCCAAATTTTTAAAATTATTTTATCTATTTAGGGTTATCTTTTATAAGGAATTTCCTTCCTCGTAATTAATATAATAAAGTAATCAAATATATTTTATAAAACTTCAAAGCCAAGGGTTGTGAAGGAAACCAATCAATACTAACATCCTGAACATTTTTCAAAGAGTAATATTAATGCCTTCAAATAGTGATACTTTATTATAGCTTATTTTTTTTTAAATCCTGTCGTTAGACGAAGGTGAAGGTAGATTCCGTTTGTTTCGGAGATATAAGGAAAAGAAAATTTCACCACCTGCGCCATTTTCTCCTTTAATTTCGTAAGGCTTAAATCTATGATGATGAAAGAGGTGGAAGATAATGCAATTATTTAAATCTTTCAACAAGTTGTCACGTGTATAGGTTAAAATTCAGACGATGTTATGGTTTGAAAATCACTTTTCAACCAACAACTTCTAAGCAATTGATGCTATCTCAAAACTTTCAGTACAAAAGCTATTTGGTATGATGAGCATAATTTGAATTTTCTTTCTATGTTCAATCGTAAGGGAGTTATGGGGAAACGAAAATTTCATCCCTTCCGCACCACCACCATTTCCACCTCCTTTGAGCTGAATGACCCATCTGCGAACTCGGATGGGATTTTTTATCCTCGCTATAATATATTCCTCGCTGGTTCCAGTACAATCAAAATTACTCTAGTTACCGAGTTAAAATGAGCAAAACTTTTGAACGATGGGTGGTTTCTTGTTCTAGGGACCATGATTGGAAAGATATGCAGAAATTTTCACAGAGTTATATGGTGAGAATCATTGCAAAAGAAAGAATTCCTATAAAGAATCTATCAATTATGGCCAATATTTTAAACTCTTTTCCTGTAAAACAGTCCCAAAATTTATAAACATTTTGGAATGTAATGCTTTGAAATCATATCCAATAAGCACATCCATATTTGGTTCTGATACAAATTTTGAAATCAAATTGCATTTATAAAAGCATTTTCTCATCTAAGTCGCGATTCCATCAAAGGTACATCTGTTATGCACTTTCTTAATTCAATTAAGAGTTGATTGCATGCTGTTTCATTTTTAAAAAAAAGGAATTTCTCCAAATAAAAATGATTTTTCTTAGTTCTTGTGTACACAGTTTTATAAAAGAAGAAAAGAATAATTATTAATGCTTATTGGACAAAGTCTCGATTTTACAATGGGAAGCCTATAGATTGACATTCGCTTTTGCCATGAGTATGGAATTTTTGATGCTTTAAAGCACAAATATCCATTTATTTGGGAGACGTGAAAGCTTGAGTGCTACAGCACAGCCGGTGTATCCATGTCATTTTCTTCCAGCTGATTATGGTTTAAGGATAACAATTCTATTTCCATGTATGTAACTTCAAAGATCTTGCAAGTCAAATTGCATTAAATAAATGTTACAGATCTTTAAAAGTAGAAGAATATGATGCGAGAAGTAGTTTGTGCGTCTGAAACGCTTTTGTTTCACTTGATTTGTTTCATATTTGAAAAGATGGAATTTTGTTATCGATTTTTCACTCCCTTTCTGATGTGTTAGAGTTCCGAAATTCCGTGCAGTTATATGTTCCCGATAACAATACAAGATTTTAATATTTTCAGAACTTAATTATTAATTACTCGTTTCCTTTTATTTAACGTTTTTCAGTACGAGAAACACCATCTGGTAATGAATTTTATAAAAATTGATAACAGGATTCCAAAATAGTTAATAATCTTAATATAAATAAAAGTCATTGTGGGTATGTATGTATGTATGTGGGTATGTTCCATATCTCCTCCTAAATCAATGGACTGATTTCAACCAAATTTTGCACACTTATTATTTAAGACAAGAGGAAGATTCTTGTCAACTTTTCGAAGTCCGAAAGTTAAGTAAACAGTCAGTTTATTAGAAATGAACCGAAACCGTTTTCCCGCAGTCACTTTGAAGCTATTTGTTCCACAAAGAATATTTTTATACCATTTTAAAGTTCAATTTTTTACCTTTTCAATGGTACCAATTTTATATTTGTATAATGTTTTCTTCAATTTTTATTAATTTTTTAAAAATTTGATAAAAAATTATTACATGCAGACTATTTTGAAATAAAGCGAATTTATATATAGGCTACTTCGTTTCTAGGCAACGGTGCGACTTTCAACTACTGGCGTTTTTTCATTCAAACCGTATTAATGTAGGGTAATAAACATGCTGGCTTTAAAGGTTGCCTCTGTATTAGTGATATCTGTATTTAGTACAGGTTGATATTAGTAGATAGAAAGCTGTACTTTGGACTGTTAATTGCACAACTCTTTATGCTCGTTTTAATCATTGTATTTATTACATGTTGTTTGAAAGTTAAAAATATATGTTCATCGTTCAAACTCCTCCCATTTTCATTCAAACCGTATTAATTTAGAGTTATAAACAGGCTAGCTTTAAAAGGTTCAATTCAGAAATAATAACAGCAAAGGAAATTTATGTTTGCTTACAATTTTTGTGAAATAAAATGTATTTGCCTATGAAGATATTATGACCCTGAGCAACTCTGGGTATATATATATATATATATAAAGCAGAGTGTAAGCCGAAAAGCTAATTAAAAATTAAGCAACATCTTGGCGTTTTCCAGCAATATCTTTCTAAAATAAAATCTCCCCCAAAAATTTTTTTACACCGTATTAAAGTTTAAGAAATTAGTTTTTCAGTGACACAAATTTTATTTCCATAGAATTTGTTTCTCTAATTTTAATAATTTTTTTCAGAATTAACTTTATACACAATATGTATTATTTTTTTATTATTGCAGAATAAAACTATATACGAAGAACTGTTGTTAGAACACATTAACAGAATTCTGTAAGAATACTTTAAGAAAAGTTTAAAAAGCAGACAATTAACACTTTATATCAGGAACAACTATTGATTTGGGTTATTTTCATGTTTATATAATAAAAAATAATTATTTAATTAATTGTCTATTTAATTAAACATGGAGAAAAATATCTCTATGTTTGACTTGATTGTTTATAGAATCTTTTGGTTCAACTGATATTCTCATTTTAAATAAAAAATGTTTCAGACGATAAAATGATTTTGTGTGTAATAATATTTTAAAGAAAAGTAGTTTTAGAATAAAAAATATTAGACATGGAATTAATTTAATTCCGAGCAAGGCCTGGTATATCAGCTAGTAATGAAATATATTTAAGACAAAAATGTACAAGAAAAAAATAAAAATATTTTTAAAAAGCAAGCTTTTATTAGTATTCTAGAATGAAGAAAATAATTTTTTATTCAAAATCTACAGGGAGGAGGTCAAAACAAAATCGTATAAGCGTGGAATTATGTTCAGCAATGCTCTCAGCATGCAAAAAAATTTCATCGCTTCTTCGAAAGGAAATAAACCTGTCAAGAATTTATGCATCTTTTTTTATTTATCTAGCATATTAAAAGTGAAAACTAGTGAATAAATAGATCTGATCTCGCCTAATTTGACGTAGTGAAGAAAATTGTGAAAGGCAGTTATTGAAACATCTAAGTTATTAAACATTTCCTAAATTCAAGTTATTATTCTACTTAACTATAACATCGTGAATATAGATTACAAAATTTATTAAGGAGAATTTATTTTGCTGCATGTATGTTAGTATTGTTATACATATCTTCTTTAAAATTTCTTGTGTTAAATCAGTTCTTTCCTGAAAAAGGAAAATATTTTTAACGTAAACGTTTTAGCCTTAATTTAATCTATTTTAATCTATCTTTTAAAACAGTTTCCTTAAATTGTGAAAATAAAGACTTGACATATAGAAATTATAAGTTTGTGAAATTGGAGTTTAATAGTATTCGCTTCTTTATTTATACATTTTAAAATGTAAATAAATATGTAACAAAATTATAAATAAGTAAATTTTATTTAATTTATCAATATTTCAAACTATTTTTAAAGAAAGTTGTATAAAAATCAGTCTATTTTCAGTTTTTAGAATGTCTTGTCAGTAAGATAAGGTTCCTGAAAACACTATTACAGTATCATGAAGTTCATTAGATTTAAAACATCAAAAAATTCCTTTAAAAATTTGAAAACCGACATGAAATATACCACATAAAATTTTTGAAACAGAAAGCCTAACTCTTAATTAAAAAATTTTCCCTTAAAATCATGAGAAGATATGTAGTGTTTTATCAATCATTATAAACTCTGGGTAAAATAGTAGTTTCTAAGGTCTTAGAGCAATAAATCTTTGATTTAATACAAGATTCTTTGTATAAATCGAAACATTTATAGCCTGAGTGATTCACTTTTAAATAATTAAACCAAAGAATCAATCAAAACAATTTTGACATTCAATTTTTCAAGTAATCTGTATTTAAATGAAATATTCTAGCATATTTCTCTGCACAGTAAATTGGTACAAGGTTTTTCTGCTATTACAGAACCGAATCAAATTAGAAGGTAATAGTTCGGTTTAAAGCGTTTCACTTTATATTTGCTTCGGGAGAATTGAAAATTTATTCCAAAGAATCAGTATTAAATTGCCTAAAATATTTCTACGATGATCACAAAATTTAACTTCAGAGTACCTAGCTGAGATACACAAAACAGTCTTAATATCATAACAGAAAACAATTAACTAACAGTATTATAGAATGATGCAATCAAGAATTTCTCTGATTTTTTATTTATTTATTTTGCAATAAAATACTCGTAAAATTTGACAAAAGTAACTCTTGAGACGTTCTTTTCATTTCTTAAGGTACTTTAAGTCATGTTCCAAGAAATAAAATTTATTCTGTTATTTAGTACCACCATCAGTATAGCAATTACTAAATACAGAAAAATTGTTATGAAATGTATATGAAGATAAGGTAGTCAGTATTTGGCTATTAATTTTTATTCAATGAAATTCGAATACATTTTATTAAAACAAACAAATTGCATAAAGGACAGTAAGTAAAAAAAGATTTGTAATCTTTTAAGCATAACCACTTGCATGCGAAATATACTATTTAACAATCACAATATTGTTTCAGAAGTAACTGTTTTATTCTTTAGAATTTCACATTAATAAATAATAGCATTTGTAGAAGTGTGATCATTTGCAGACATGCCAATTAAAATAGTAGTGCTTATTTAATATTTCGCAGAACTTCTCTCCTGCCACCGTATATGAAGCGGTATCTTGGTGAAGCAAATGTTATATAATTTTACAAAGATCTCCATGATCCTCGGTAGTCAGAAGGGTTATGGATAAAAATTTTATTCTCTTGCATTCACAAGAGGATTTTTCTTACCAGAAGAGAGATGTCCCATCACCGGCTGCCTTGTCTGAGAATACGCAAAGATTTGTGTTGAAACAAATGCTCCAAAATCGTCCATCAAAAATAAATCAATTCACTCAGGAAATTCCAACGGAATCCAACATAACTTTAGCCTTCATATAACACTTTCGATAATTTATCTCCTAAATAACATACTGATATTGTCCAAATGGATAAACCACGCTCACTTGGGCCGAACCTTGACTGCCACCACCACTGGCAACCACATAATCCCTAACTGGATCACTATCGGATACATAGGTTACAGATGAACTCGCCGCAGATGAAGGAGATTGTTGTAGTGGTACTCCCGTGGGTCCTAGGGCCAATGCAACAGGGTCCGGCTCCTGCTCTTTGGTGACCGTTACACTTGCTGGATTGGCCGAAATCATTCCAGGTTCGTTGGTGAGCACTTCTGCCCGGTATCCAGTTTGGTCAGCAACATAGGTAACAATCCGAATGAGACCGTTTCTTGTGGTGTAGCCGTAAGATCCGGTGCGGGTTCCGTTGGTGTGACCCTTCTCTCTATAGAAAGATGCCCCACCTGTTAACTGGTTCTCGTTGTAGCCCATATCGTAGTTGCCCTCTGCCTGAAAAAGAATTTATTTGAATCAAATCATTCAAGGCACACTTTAGCAAACAAAATATGCTATTTTTTATTTGGGATATCAATATTGCAAGGAGTAAGAACGTTCTATGAAGCATTTCGTTTTGCGCTGGCGCAATACGAAATTATTTCAATCTCCTACTCTTACAATCAGAGAAACAATATTATCACGCGCAAAAATGAGAGTTATCAACCTTGATATTTTAATGGCCAAACGAAAAATAGATTTTTAAATTTATTATTATTTAAGTATTTTTCCTCCTTTTGATGCATTAATCTATTTCTCATCATCATGCTATTTTTTACGTATATACATTTTTCTTATTTCTGTTGTAAGATGGTTGTTAAAACAAAAGCGAACAAAAACTGTCACCAGAACAATAAACTGCCCTTTCCAGAAAAGACTTTTGAATGGAATGTAGGAGGGATTACGGGAGAATGAAACTGTTTGCTTCAAGCCTTCACTAATGAATTATATTTAACAGAAAAGAAATACTTAATTCGTGAAAAAAATAGTAACGAATGGGCCTACTTCTGCGTACGTCTCGACGAAGACAACATATGCGGATGCGTCTAGAACACAAACTGTCCAGCCTTTGAAATTCCGATAAAAAAAACTCCTTGTTCCTCCATTAGTATGGGTTTATACTATATACAAGTTATGGAAATAGATACAAAAAAAGGAAAAACTTCTTAACCTACAAGGATTGAATATCTAAAAAGACAAAACAAACAATAATAGAAACAATTTAATTGGTGCTCGAAAGTGCTGCATCATCCAGGAAAAATTGCGAAGTACAAAGATATGAATACGAATTAAGGTAAGTTTTAATTGTGAAGGAGTTAAAAATACAAAAATAATAACAAACAAAGAGGAGGAATAAGAATCTGGTGGATGACGTCATCAGAGGCGATTCATCCATGCAGATTCAAAACCAGAATAGGTTTTCTGTAGAGGAAAAATACTTGAAAGTCTAAATTTAATCTGAATATTCCTTTAAGACCTGAACCCATTCCGGAACAAATTGGAAAGTAAAACATTTATTCACAAAGAAGAAATTCAAAACAGACTTTTTAAACATAGTCTTAAAAGAAGGGCTTAAAATGTCTTACCTCTTACTTAAGATGCGGAATGGAAGAAAAGAAAGACACCTACAAGCATATACACACAGAAATTTTCACAAGGAAACGTGTAAAATATATACGTTCGAAATATTAATAACGGATAATTTAAGACAAATAGCTACCAGGCGCATTTAAAGATCTCGTTTGATCAATCAAAATTATCCCAAATTATCTGTACACATCTGATAGACCAATTTGCCAAAAAATAGAGTATGTTGAAATTAAAAGTTATCAAATAAACATACAAGCTAATAATAATGATAATTAAAGAAAGAAAATTCAGAAGTAATATTTTGGAATGGAAGTGAGCTCAGTTCAGAATACATCTTACATGTGCAAGGCTTTTGCTAGTAATAAATATTTCGATCATTCTCTCATGATAAAATAAAATTAATATCTTTTACTTCCATCTTAGACATTTTTCTATATAAAAGAAACATGGACATAATATTAAATGGACCCATAAAACTTTGATAACAAACTAAGAACGCGATTTCACAGTACTTACATCGACGTTTCTAATTGTTGTTAAAGTATCCTTTCCATCCACGCCCACAGGTATTGTCATTTCTTGAGCTTTTACAGCAACAACGGTCATTGCAAAGCACAATACAAATACTTCGACCTAAAATCAAGAGAAACATTTGCGTCAGAAAATTGCTTTTAGAGTCATTCTATGTTTGTAAAATTCTACCTATGAAACGCAAGAGCAATGCCTGCTTTCTTTAATCCATTTTTTAACCCGAAATATGAATACATAAATTGTATTTAATACTACAGTTAAACCTTTAAACTGAAGTTCTATTTACCATCTGTAAAATATACTCGAGAATTTTTATTTAATGAAATTTAGATGAGTAATTGCAGCCATCAGACAAGCAATCGAGATGAAAAATTCTCGACTGTTTAGAAATTCTCCTAGCTTCAATTCACTGATAATACGAAATTTAATGATGGAAATGATGTACGAGTTCATTATTTTTAGTTTTGGATCGAAAAAATTATCCTAAATGCTCAAAATGCTTCGAGTTCAACTTTTTCCACTCAAACTTGTATAATGTGCAAATATTAGAAATCTGAAATGAAAAATAATCGATATTTTGGTCAAAAATTGACAATTTAAGACAGACGCATACTTTGAACAAGTTCCCTAAATCAATTGTCAGAAATTGAACGAGAAAAATTATATCTTAAAATGGAACTTGTAATATGGAAAAATTTTAGAAGTATAATCTCGCTGAGACGAATCCAAGAATTCATTAATTCTTTCGTTGATCTTGCATGAGGATTTTCTTTCGATTTTTGGTTTGTACTATATTAATAATGATAAAGAAAAATTATAGCTTAGCTTAAAATAATGATGTTTTTGTAATAATTTTGATCAAATTTTAATCTTTCAGTTCTGAATTTTTTCAAACATTAAAATATGAAGAGCTTTGAATATAAAATTGTCAGTTCATTATTAAATATGAGAAAATTAAATTTGCTTGATTACTAAATAAAAAGAGCTAAAAATGAAAATGGCAACTATCACCAACTAAGGTGATATATCATTATTTAAGCATTAGAAAGGCAAAATCTAAAGTAAGCCTAAAAATGGAATAAAAATTAATAATCTCTTTATTAATTTTGATTCTTGGATGTTTTTCAAGTAAACAGTGAAAATTATTTAGAAAAATCACAAGACATAAAGGATGAAAACAGAACAGAAAACAACCATTTCTTCTCCATTTATCCAAGCCATTCATCTAGTATGATTCATACAATCAAAATTTCCTACGATTCAAAATAAATCTACGTACCTTCATGTTGTTCTGGAGAAACCTCCTTCTGTATTTCCGAAAGTAATCGAAAGATAGAAACGTCATTATAAGCAGGATGCACCTGACAAATCAGATGGATGCTTCTTACTTAAGACTGAGATTTCACCACGGGGAATAACTGTCACCGTAACTTAGCATCAGGTCTCGATGTTCTCGTTTACAAATGACCCAGTGATTTACAGCGATGTCCAACTATTGTGGTTAAGCAATGTCAGACTTCGAAGACCTCGTGGTTGACGCATGATTGTTTATTATCTCAAAAGTACGAGAATATTTGTACTTCACAGCGGTGATTCTCAATCTATGAGGCTTGCTTCTATAAGAACACGAATACTCAACTAAAAAGCGAAAAAACAGAAAAAAGAAGTTATTAACGTCCTCAATCCTGAGACTGACTTTGAATCATAGTTTTCATTAATTTTTGGACGATCGGTTTTATATAAGTACTTCAAAATGTATTAGAAAAATTTTGGAACGAAAAAAGGTGACATTCAGGCATTTTGATATGCAAGAGACATTCGGACATACGTTCTAGTGAAACAGATGTAAATTTATTTTATTTATTTATATCATTATAAAATCTAGAGGCATTTCAATCAACGTGGATATTTTAAAAAATGTTAAGTGTCTTCTACAGGTGATGACAGGACTGAGGAGGTTAAAACCAATATAAGAGAAGACACATTCTTTCATGTTTTTAGTATAAGAATAAAAAAATCATCTTTTAAAATAAGTAAATAAATTAAAATATATTTTATTTCATGACTTTAAAATATCACTTAAAGAAAATTCCACAATTCGTCGGAAAAAAGCTGGAATGAGAGCCGATTGATAAAAAATGTTCAGATTTCGTTTGATCTGAGTTGCAGGTTGAGAAACATTGATTGAATCTTTCAACGACATTCTTAACTTTTCAACGCTGTGCAGAATCTGAAAAATGCAGGATTTTCAGATAAAAAATGCATTTGAAGTGTCTTTTATTTTTAATTAAGCATAAATAAGCTCATTAATGGATAAAGTAATAGATTGCATTTAAGAATACATTGTTATTGTTATTAATTTACCTGAAGTGAACCGACCTGGTGAGGTTTATGGCTAAATAACTATCTTCTTGGCGTAAATGTTAAATAAAAAAATAAGGAATATATTAATTGAAAATAATACATAGAATACATAAATTGTTCACACTGTGAGAGCTAATCGACGCGATTAATAGCTTGCTTACTCTATGATGATGATGCCATATCTTCTTTTATGCAGAATCTTCAATACATTCATTATTTGTGCCAAAGATCTTTTGTTCTGTAGAATATTTTCGAGCCAGGTCGAGAGGTTTTCAACACTGTGTTTGGTGATTCGAAAAGCTACAAGTTAGTCAATTACATAGTGGTCTGGAACACCTTCGTCTTCGTTGATGCATCGATAGCGGTAACATAAATTAAACCTCTGGAGACAGGACCACAAAAGATCCATGTCGTGATGTATTGATTATATAAGATTAGCAGTACGCGCACGGCGTTTTCCCGTGGAATCAGGACTTCAAAAAAATGGGTGAAAAAAAGTGCCCACAATGGCACGAAAAAGTTTTGAAAACAAAATCAAAACAAAAAAATACACATTATTGATATTCCCGCTTATTTTTCTTTGCGAATGACGTCACCTGCCGCGAAGAAGGTCACGTTGCAACAATGCATTGTGGGATGGTCCGGAGAAGCTCTCGCTGTTAAATCTCGCTACGAAAAAACTGTTTGAACCTATCAGGGAAAAATTAATTTTTAAAAAACGAAAAAGATATTTTAATAGTTTTTGTTTTAAATCCGACATAAACGTTCCATTTGTAGGCTGAAAAAAAAATGAAAATTATAGAGATGTTAGAACGTCAGATGCGATAATTTAAAGAAATCTCTATTAAAAATTACCATAAAAGTGACTATTTTTCAAAATTTTTTCAAAACTCAGTAAATTACGTTAGAAATTCAAAACAAATTTCATTAGAACGGAAATCGCATGCTCTTTCCAATGGTGTATATATTTTTGTCGTAAACTTATTCGAAACTATTCTATTGAGAAATTAGTGCGAAAAATCAACCAAAACAATTAAATTAGATTAAATTTTAAAATTTCGGCTTCGAGGTGCATTCAGTCACCATTACGACTACCTGTGTGACAAATTTAAAGGTTGTAAGTGCGATAGATTCGTCTGGACATCGCACGCAGACACGCAGAACGCACACAAACATTGCTTTTTATAAGTATAGATTATGACAGTTTCTCAGTAACTAATGAGATGATTGTATCCATTGTATTAAATCATTGAACTCCCATTTAGGGAAACTTAATACGAATACTCAAAAATACAAACGTATCACATAAACCGATTTTTTAAAAAAAAGAATGATGCGGATTATTATTAAGGAAAGCTACGAATCAATCTAATATATATCCACGCACACAATGTACTGCGCTTTAAATTCTCTAAATATAAATAAAGTTTCACTTGCTTATAGTTGTAAGATCACTACTTGGTTGTTGAATTCACATCTTAAAAATGAAAAAAAAAATCACCATTAATATATATTTTTGTCATTCAATTTTGGGGTTCTTAATTTTTTATGTGGCTTATAAGATTTCCCTATTATTGTTAAAATACCAAATTCATTGGATGATTAATTGAATTTTTTGACATTAAAAATAAAGAAATATATTTTAGTTAATTCATTTTATATAATTTTGTAATTTTGAATATATCGAAATTGCCGCCGTTATTTTCAATAATTTCATTTTTAAATTTTGCAGCCCGTCTGTTAAACTGGAATTAAATTTAATCCATTAAACTTTAATGCATTTCAAGAAATAATCATAAATTTTTAATTATTTTATTATATTTAATATATGTGAACAGTTCTGGCAGAAAATGCAGATAATTTTGAATTTATGTTGCAAATGCAATGCAACTGGGAATATTTTACACTAATAAATTTGTAAAAAATTAATGAAATTCATGATTCTGTTCTAACTTTTTTTAAATTGTTAAAATATTACTTTCTGCAATCCCTTGATTTCAAAGAAACATTTAGATATATACTCCAAATCCTCATTGCACAAAAACTAATTGCCATTAACTGCTTTTAAACGTATAATTCCTAACATATTCTGTATATTAATGCTGATAGAAGTCACTTTACAATAAGAATGAATTTTCAAAGAAAAGAAATCAAACGTCACACTTTGAATGATTCTACTGAATAATGAAAAATTTGTTAAGCCTGAAAATAGAAGAAGGTGTCCGAAGTCCTTTTGACATTGTCTGAAATTTCATTTAAATATTTAAGGCAGTTTATATTAAACCTTTCCGGTACGATTTCATCATGAAAAATTGAGCGTGAAATGACAAATGTCTCCCCTTAATGTTTACAAGACTGAATAGTAAAATTTGGCTGTGACTTGTACCTAGTAGTTCCAACGGTAAACAACATGTGATAATTATCTGTGATATTTACACAAGTAATAAAAGAGGATACAATAGTGCCATATTAAATACACTAGAAATGTTAAACTAAATAAACTATTATCATATTCAAAAGTAACTTTAGTCACTTGACGAGTGTAGCTTGTCATTGTACGGTATGGCATGAAAAACCAATGACGAACTAGGCTTGTTATTTTACCGCAAGTGGTTAAAAAATATTCTCGGCAATCCATTTAACTATGGTATCTATAGCAAATGTTGAATACCCTAGCATGAGGGCAAAACGTCTCACTCCATACAACTCGAAATGTAAGAGTTTAATATTTACTCCTGAACGGATTTTTAATTCAGAACAATTCCTTAATCATTTTTATTTTTGCCTAGGAAAATAATTCGTTTTTTAATAATATATTTTTTATGTCTTTCTTCAGTAAATGTATACTGTAAAAAACTCATTATTAACAGATTCCTTGATTATGCTGCAAATGTGGAATAATAAATTCGGATACATCTTATTTTTTGAAATAAATTATATAAGAATTTACTACTATACCTGCATGAGGACATGATTGAAAAAATAGCATGAATTAGAGGAATTCAATATTAAAGTTAATTATATTATAAAAATATGTTTACGTATGAGTATACAAGTGTTTCCTATATTACAAGATAGTCTATTTCAAATTAACTTCGTGAGTCAGTACTATTTCAGTACGACTAAAAAATTTAAAAACAAAAATGGGCTTCTATAACTTTACTTAGAAATCATTAATATTTTTCTCCTTTATTAATAAGTGATAGCTTTAGATATTATACTTGTTCTTGTATCAGGAAACCAAGAAGAGCTACTACGAAAGTCTTTTTTTTTTTTTTTTACCCAAGTTCATCAGAAATACAAATCCTTTAATCCGATTGCGGACAAAAACGTAAAACCACATCGTTACATAAAAAATACGGTCATTAATTTGGATTAATGAACTTTCAAATGATGGCAGGAATTAGCGAAATTGCATCAGTTTTCGCAAACGCAGGTAAAACTGTCCTGGAAGGAGTATAAATACCGATTCGAGTTCTGAGCAGAACACATTCGAATCTCAAATTCTTCTTCTCTAAGTCTTCCAAGAGGAAAAGCGATCCTTTGCTCTTATCATCATGAAGGTAAGTATTCTCGGATTCCTTTTACTTCAAGTGTCCTCTCGAATTTTAAATTCTTAATGGCATTCTAAAATTTTGATAGGTAGGAAACTGTTAGTTGACGTCTTTGTTAAGACAGAAGTTCTAGTGATTTCACACCAATCTAGCAACAATCTGTTATACCCTCTAAAATTCTAAATTCGGAATGGCTTTTTAAACTTTTAGTACTGCAGGAATGTATACGTTTATATTTTTGTTAAGCCTGAGATTCAGTTATTTTCATTCTAAATCGGATACATTATCTCTGCTATTCAGTGCCATCAAATCCTGTACCGTGAAGAAACTGAGAAGTTAGAGATACTCTCTGAAATTCAAAGTCTAAAATTTAGGTAATTTTTGAAATTTATAAAATAAATTTCACTTTTAAGTTTTAATTTGATCATTGCGCATTAAACTTCTCTATGCACAAGATGTCTCTTTATTCGTACTATTGCAATTGCGAGTGCGATCATATCCTAGTTAACAGATATTCCTCCCGGTTAGTTGATACCTTCAAATCCTGTAACTTGAAGGCAATTGCCAAGTTACGTATTCTAACCCGATGGCAAAAATTTTCCCAACTTTTGTAACTTATAAAATAGAATTTATCCTAAAACATGGTCTCATTCTTCGTACAAGTGCAATTGCTGGTGTAATCATACCCCGATAAACTATCGGTGGTTGGAACCCAGTTATGACGACGATGTTACAGAGGGTTACATTATGTAACAGAGGAGCTAGTTTAGACCAAGTAAAGAGTTACAGTTCAATTTTTTTTTATGGTACGATATAAGAAAATCCATTTCGTTTCTATATCCTGTGAATTTTTTTAACATTACAATGATTACTCGAAGCAATGCTTTATTTGTATGAATTAAATTTAATGATAATTTTTTTATAATATAACAAATACAATTAAGAAGTGATTGATAATTTCTTTCGAATTAATGTAATAAGCATTTCGATTTTATTTGTAAAAAAGGTATTTTTTATTTTTCAAATATTTCATTAGTATGCTTTTGTGCGACGCATCTACAGAAAACAGTAAGGAATTTTTTTGCTAAGTTTTAAAGCAAAAAGTAACATTTTACGATAAAAATGTCATAGCTATTTTTAGATAGTTGCTTTTAAATAGTACATTTATTCTTTATAGAAATAAAAAAAATCTGCGAATTTCCTTACTGTGATGCAAAATAAATGTATTACTCGCACATTTCTTAAACAATGGAATTTTTTGGGAATATTAGCTAATATTGAAATATAATTCAAATTAAATTTCAGCTAAACTAAATTACATATATTTTAGAAATTACATTTAAAAATAAATATAATTCAGTATGAAATTATTCAAAGTTGATTACTGCAAACGACTGTGTTGCTTTTTTTTCTTTCCTATCGAAATTTCTTGCGTCTTCCGAAATGTTGGCTACGTCAAATGCTTTTAAAAATTTTGTCGTTCAGAAAATGAAATCTTTGAAATAGATATGGCGAGCACGAACGTTTGATTCAAAACCTGGTGATTTCCAAATTAAAATGAATACTAAATATAGAATAATATTTTACCCATTTAACGTATATTTCCTCTGCTATGAATATGCTGTTGAGATTAATTGCCCTACATGATGCTTTTGATATTAATATATTTCTATTAAGTTCAATATTGCAATATTATTTATTTAAAAAAGATCAGAACTGTATTTTTGATTTAAAAAATATTTAAAATATATTTTGAGAACCATTCCAACGAGTTTAAATATGGTCAAAATACTTGCATTTAATTTTAATTCACAAATAGCTGATATGAGAAGGATTTGAAATGTAAAACAAATTCTAACTTCACATTAACCAGATAAAAAAATGGAATATTTTTCCCAATTCCCACTAGCATGCACTTGGAATAAAAGTCATCATATTTCAAACTTAAATAGCTTTATTACTGAAAATATGCTTTTGTATCTTTTTATATTTATGTTATAAGTGTATATTCATTTATGCTTGTAACTCAAGCAAAAAATATCAGTAATAAAAGTTTGACCGAAAGATGATACTTTCTTGTTACTAGTGCCCAAGAACTTCACAGGCAAAAAATTTAATAAGAAATATTAAAACGCCGCAGCTTAGTATAAACTATTCAAAGTCTTAGCATTTGTAAGAATTGTAAATATTTTTAAGTTTGTGGTACATAGCCTATGAAAATTTTTTAACTGTCCTAATCCTAAGTTCCCTAGTTTCTAATTTTACATTCATAAGATTTTGTTCAGGTGTTTTAAATATGCGAATTTTTTATTAGCGAACTATTTAAATTCTAATTTTAAAGCTAAATAATGAAATTACGAGATGATAGTTAAGAAATAAATTCATTTTATCGACTCATGTTGCTCATGACTATAATAACAAAGAAATAAAGATTTCAATCTTGTCTTTTCTTAAATTACGAGCAAAGCAAATTCAAAATCAATGAAACACTGAAACGAAATATCGAAAGCAAACAACTGATTAAACTACTATTCTAGATTCTTGTGATTTGTCATTATAATATTAGTTCTCTAATTAGAAATCATAATTTTAAATAATGAACTCTTTTGAAATAATTGTAACTCAACGTATCTTTCATAAATGTATACTTAGTTATGTTGAAATCATAAAATCAATCATGATTTCAAAATTTTGCAAGATAAATAACTTAAATGAATAACAATTTAAGTAAATTATTTGTGATGTTACTTTTCTTTATTAAATAAGATTTTCGCCCCACTTTTGAAAAAATCAAAGTAAAGTATCACAATCGGAAAATGGAACAATCTTTTTCTCGACAAACGATTTTATCTAAACTGGGTTCACAAGAGCAGGCAAAATTATTTTTTAAAATTCATATTTCTTATACGTATTTATTACGACGTACAAATACGTAATTATAACGTATTCATCTACTTTAACAAGAAAAACATTCTCTTTTATCCATTTGATTGATTTTCCCGTGCATCACACTTGCATAGAATTATGATATTTATAAATTTCGCACTTATAAACTAAAGTTAAATCATTCAGACACGTCGTAATCCGATAACAAAATCCATGGGATATATAAACATTTCAAGTGTTCCATGGTCTTTTAGGTAAACAAAAAAGACAACACATTCTCCAAAGAAGAATATGGCATCTAACTAGGCAGTAGAGTAAAAAGTTAAATGGTTAAAAACTTAGCGCTCATCAAACGATTTTTTTCTTTGCAGGTCCTGATCGTCATCTGCGTTCTCTTCGTTGCCGTCCAGGCTAACCCTCAATTCAGGGCCCTGCGAGCACGTGCTTCTGGTCTTGGAGGCGGATCTGCACCCCAGGCCGCTGGTGGCTTCGGAGCCCAACCTGCAGCTGCTCCCCAACCTCAACTGTTCCAGCCTCAACCCCAGCCCCAGCTAGCCGCGTCCACCAACTTTGGAAGACCCTTGCAATACCAGCAGCCTCAGTACCAGCAATTCCAGCCTCAGCCACAGTACGGGCGCTTCCCTCAACCCTAAGGCTGCTCTTCTAAACTTACTTTTGTTGTAAAGCAATCTTTAAATATTCTTTTAATATAAATGGAATTGCAATAAAAGTATTTAAGCATTTTTATATAGTGTTTCGTTTGCTTTTTACAATACTGCTATTTATTAAGCTGATGTTTTCAGAATGCATATAGATGGATTCAAGCTGTTTAACTCAGATTTAAACTATGAATGTTATTGTGATTGAAATCAAGTACATTTTTTTAAACTTAAAGATCTATTTCCATATGTCGCAAAGAAAGAGCTGAATTAGGTAAATATTCAATGGTTTTCTGTTTCGCCCAGAGAATTTTCAAATTAAATTCTAATTATTCATATAAAAATAGTTAATTGTTGATTTAAAAAGTAATACTGATTTTAATAAGTTTATAAAATAATTCATAATTATGCGTGAAAAATTTCGATAAATCAATATAGCTTGCATCATTTTACTAATTCTAATAAAGAAAATTCAAATATAATTTGACTATTCCTGCAAAGAACTAAAAACATTCTATTGTAATCATATAATAGAGCTTTTTAAAACACTTGTTTCTTACAATGCCGACACAGCAAACATTTCTTAAAAGAATACATCAGTCATTTCATAAAGTAAAATATTGTAATACTTTTTTTAAATTAAAACAGAAATTAAAATTAATGATTCTACCGGAGTATCTGTATTCAATCCATGCAAGAATTAAGTTTTAAACTTCCGTCTAAATTTTATCACACGAAAAGCAATATTAAATTCTAATCAAAAATTAGCATAATCAACTTTCATTTAATAATTTACAATTTTCATACTAGCCTTTACGATGAGATAATTTTCCTCAATTACATCTAATACCTGTCGTAGTATGTGTTTATTTGAATGGCTAGTATACTTTTATATCGATAATTATTTCTAGGCAATCCGAGGGAATAATGTTTGTGACACATTTATAGATTCGTTTGGTATTACCCGTTTTTCAAAATTAAAATAATTCAGTGTAAAGGATTATTTTTAAAATATTGCATAATTGTAGAATTGTTTCTCAAGTTAACATTTATAATTATAATAATTTATAACAATAAATGCCATGGAAAATTTTTGCTAGCATAGCAGTAAGGGATGATTAAATGTCGAAATGTATTGTTTTATTGAAAGACATTTGAAGCATTGTTCAAAAGAATTCCAAATAAAAGTTAAATAAAACTAATGCTGGCGTAAAGCGATAAACATAAATTAATCTTTTTAAGTTTTTTATAAAAATGGTTATTGAAGTTGTCTCGAATGTTTTTACAAGACTAATTCGATACTGATTAAACCGGAATGGTCTGTTTAATCTAAAATTCCTTCACAGACGAAGTCTTTATGTTTCAATCAAATCTTTTATCTAATTATATTGCTTAATACTAATTAAAAGGATTTAAAAACTATTATACATTTATATGTCAGATTATATATCGAGAATGCACCCTAAATATGAATATTGATCGCCACACATTTTACTCATTTTGTATAATTTGTTTTTTTTTTACTTATTGAATCACTTGCTTTTTTTTAAAAAAATTTCGCAATCAAATTGCATTTTCGAAAGAAAGTTTCAATTAAAAATTTTTTATATGCGTGTATTTTCCTTTAAGTATCATTAATACTTAAATGAGTTTTTAAGTAGTCTGATCTCATCTGCTATCATGAAAGTGTAATGGAAATTTGTTTATTCAAAAATGACAAGTTTAAAACAAAGAATGAAATTGAAAAGTTTAAATATCCAAAAAAACCTTTATTCACCAAAAATTCTTGACACTGAAAAAGCAACATTAAAAGCACTCCAAACACAAGCATAAGTAAAACCGGAAATATTATAAATTTACTTAAATTTTTGTCCATTTTGTTTCTCTAAAACATTTATAAGCAATACAAATAATTAACCAAACCGAAGAACAATCTATACAGTTAACTATTTTTAAAAGTTTCCATAGTGAAATAATTCTTATATAAGAGTTGAAGAAGACTGATTTTCTTCTAAGAATTTAATTTGCTGAATTAAAAAAAAACATTCACAAAAGCATAGCAGTAAGCTAACGAGCAATATTACAAGGCATTTTGCATAAAACTAGAAAACATTTTTCATCCACGTAAAATAAACAGAAATATTAAAAACTTTATTTGAAATATTTAAATGCCATAGTCCCAAAATGCAAGTGATACTTGCAGAAATTCTAAAAGGAAAATAAAAATTAACATAAATATTCTACTAGAAATAAAATTTTTGTGCCATTATACCAGTACTGTATACCAATACATGCCAATAACTTTAGGGAAATCCTAAATGAAAATATTTTAAAATATAAATTTACTGGCGAAAAAAACAAGGCTTATTCTTCAAAACATTGGATCGTAGAAGAAAGTTTGGACAGATTTCTAATTTCATTGGAAATCCTGAAAGCAAAATCTGTCCATTTTATCCTTCCAGTTAGCTGTTCTTTTGTCGTTTACAAAACGTGGCTGTAGACGTATCTGACGAAAGGCGTATGTAAGTGTTGTCGAATGGAGGCTCCACCTTTATACAAAGGATCTCGACTCAAGACAGCGGCGTGAGTAACAGGTACAGCTCCACCATTATAAACCATGGCAGGTAACAGCGGCATGTTTTTCAATCCTGAAAGTTTGATAAATAAAAAATATGAGATATGTCGTCTTGTAACTTTTGCAGCTACTGATTGACATTAAAGAAGGCAGTCAATCATATAATTTAATAATTGCTCAGAATCTTTCCACAATGAAATAGTTTTCGATAAATTTAAAACTGTTTATGTTACAAATGCCGAAAATAATCAGGAAGGCATGACTTACCAGAAACTACAACAGATGATGAATGCATAGCTGTGCTTTGAGGTAGCACTATGGGTTGGGCTCTGTTGTCGAAAGCTGACAATTGCACAGCCCCTTTGGATACAGAATGGATTTGGATAGATGGCTCATCACCTTTAACTTGGCCTTTTTGACTAGCAACATCTTGAATCAACCTCTTGCTGTTGAGCTGTTGGCCAGAAATTCCTGCAGTTTGGACATTGTAAATTTCTCTCTGATCACGTGGTTGCTGTTGGATGAGAGCTTGCTGTTTATCGTTGTAGAATTGTTGTTGTTGGTTCAATGATTGTTGCTTATCGTTGTAAAATTGCTGCTGGTTTGGTGACTGTTGTTCGTTGAAAAATTGCTGTTGAGCAGATTTCTGTTGTTTGTCATCAAAGAATTGTTGCTGCTGATCGTTGTAGAATTGTTGCTGTTGCTGCTGGTCGTTGTAAAATTGTTGCTGTTGCTGCTGATCGTTGTAAAATTGTTGCTGTTGCTGCTGATCGTTGTGAAATTGTTGTTGCTGTTGTCTGTTATTCAAGAATTGCTCTTGGTTGGGAAACTGTTGCTCAGCGTTGAAGAATCTCTGTTCATTCAAAGATTGTTGATTGTCATTATAAGAGAATGGGATCTGGGCAGGATTTTGTTGCCTTCCATCGATAAACTGCTGTTGCTTGGGAGAGTTTTGCTTGTCGTTAAAGAACGCCTGTGGGTGTTGGGAAGAGATCTCGTTGAATTGACCTTTCACGGAAGATTTAGAGGAGGAGGTAGTACTTGCAGGGGTTACAAGGTTCTGAGACAAGAAAAGATTTGGGTCTCTTGAGAAATCGTGGGATGCAGGAGAGCCTGTAGCCAAATGGTCTTGAGAATGTTGAAGTTGTCCTTGCTTATTGTCACGAATTCCAGACACACTGGAACTTTCCAAAACAGATGAATGCGTTGCCTAAATTTGAGATATATAAAATTAACAGTAATAGATGTCATTATTATCTTTTATTTTAAGTCACTCAGCAGAGTTTTTTATTAACAAAATGATAATTTGGCGATGGTCTTTGATTTATTAATTTAAATTGCAAATGCACCAAAAAAAGTTCGTCATTTATCATATGCAGGAAATTTTAGCTCATAGCAACGAAAAAAATGAAAAATTTTCCTTAATAAAAAATTTTATGAATACGAAAGGGAGGACGTGAGGACACTATAAAAAAGCAAATAATTCGAGAAAATTAATTATTGAAACCAAAATAAGAAAATACATTATACAGTCTGTTAATACGAAAGCTACCCTCAAAAATTAATTTAAAAAAATGTAAGCAACACAAAACTATTTTGACATTAATTATTCAAAATTCAGTGGAACTAGAGAGGGACAATTAAAAAATTCATTGAAAAGCTTAATTCATTGTCCAAATTTGACATGGAAATTTGAATCCCTCGAGCAAAAAGTTTCAGAATAATCATTTACCAAGAATGATTTAAGAATAAATAAAAATAGTTACCGACTATTTGTCTATACGTGCTGAAGCAATTTGTCTATTTAGCAAAAAAATACTTAACAGAAAAAAACAGATTGAGAAGATTTTTTTTAACTTACAGGAAAATCGCCTGGTCCTTCAGTTCCTACATCATATCTCCCAGTAGCAGCTCGAGCCACCGCTATCACACCGACAAGTAAAACCTGTAAGTGAAATGGAAAAAAATTTACGTCTATAATTTTTTTTCAAAAATATATAAAAAAGCAGGCATTCTCTTCTGCACTTGTGATTAAGAAATGCTTATGAATGCATAATTAAAAAGCATTCTTTCTTAAATATATTCAAATGCGAATTCATATATCGATGTACAAGTTCAGCAAAAGAAGTCCAAACATGTTGTTATTTTTGTAAAATAACCACCATATATATCACCACCATGCACACATAAATAACATCATGTCATAGGCAATTATACAAATATTAAATACTTCTATGATTGCCTCTGATATAATATTTAAAATATTTAATATCTGAATTGCATTTCCATTCCACAATTTCTCTCTTCATTAATTTTCTATATTTCTAGCTTACAGTTTCAGTTTACATTTTAAAGTTTTGAAAGTTTAAAAAGAGAATATCATGTGGATAGTAATTTCTTTTGTAAATAATAATTAGACACTGACTGGAGAGTAAAATTTAGTTTAGAATAGAATTACATATTATAAGCGAATCGGGAAAAAAATTTCGATAAAGAAATATCTTTTAGGGAACTCTGAGCAACTAAATTATTACAAAAAATTGTATTCTGCGTTTTTTTAAAATCTTGAAAACTAAGTTTAATGCTACACTAACGCAATGTTTTATATTTTCGTCCCTACCACTTATCCCTTTTTTCACTTTATTTTGAATAATAATTATTTAGTAAAATTATTTATGCTCCCGCCATGAAATAGACGAATTTTTTACTTGTTGTTATTTTATTTTATCTAGAAACATATCTTGGTAAATAAATTTTAATTAAACTATTATTGTCTCAATTTAATTAATTTACTTAAAAATTTAAATTCAAAATTCAACCTTGATTATTTTTCTGTATTCCTTATACTCATTTATACAACTTTCTTTGAAAAATAAAAAGTTATGAAGTGTTGGGATAATAAAAATGAGCTTAAGTATGCTTTTAAAGACTCCATCTCTTTTTACGGAGTGCGAAATCATAATGAAAAAGTGATCTGCACTGGGAATAAAACCCATTCTGGAAAACAAAATTTCAGTTTATAACATAATACAGTCTTACGATATTTTAAAACTGATCAAGTTCAAAATAAATGCTCTTGCCATTCAAAATAAAATTCATTCTTAAAACCTTTTTTCCAAACACGATACTCTAAATAACGTAAGATTCCTAAATAATTTATACTTCGTTTAAAGATTAAAACGATTAAACAATTCAACCTATGATTCGTAAGCGAAACTTTCGAATCATCTGAAATTCTTAAGATAGGGAGAAAGAAGAATTTTTCAGTTTACTTACTAAGGAAATCTTCATGATGTATGAAGTAGGAAAATCCCGAATGTGACAATCGAAGAAAATACTCTTGCTTTTATACTAATCTAAAATTTGTTGAAAAATAGATCAAGCATTATCACTCGAAAATCAAATTTCGGATCAAATCAATTACGCTTCATCTCCTCTATTGTCCTGAAAAGAACAGCAGTTCATCCTAGAACAAAATTATTCTAACTAAAAGCCTTGAACTATCTAAAAAACTAGTCCACGCTTGGTAGAAAGTTAAGTCTTAGCGCTTCTTCAAAGCAATTTAATACGGGAATCTTTAATTCTATACTGTGTAAAACTGATACAAAAAGAATCTTCATGTGCGAGAGGTATTGAATGTCGGATTATTTTTCACTCGAATCTGTAAAGCTAAATATCGTATCAATCAGAAAAGTCTTTGCTAGGTTTTTAAAAAAGAATTTGATTGAAGTCGTTGAAAAAATGAATGTTGACGTTTTTGAAAATCAAATTCATTTTATTTTAAAATGTAATTTTAATTTTTGATTTTGGAATTTCAACGATTCATATAAAGAAAAATCATGTAATTTATCATTAGATTTAATGTCATTTGAATATGAATTACATGATTAACATGAATATGAAATTAAAAGAGCCTTGATATCGTATCAATTACATTCAAAGTAGATTTTCTTTTTTCGATAAAAAAAATCAAATAATGAACGAAGAAAATTCTTATAATTTTCACATATGCATTAAATGCTTTTATTGTTGCTGTTGTAACAGAGTAAACGGAAGTGGGCTTTTTCCGACTCTCTCTCCTGTATCATCACTTCAATCAACGCGTCGTCAAATATAAATGCATATATGTCAAAAAACATATTTTTTCCGAGTTGTATTCATAAAATTTTCTAAAAACTCTCTCTTTACACGGACTGTTGTATTTTCTTTTTATGTCTTCCGGAGATAACTTCAGAAACTATTGTCTGAAGGAAACAATTTATATTATGTTTTAAGATTTTAAAAAGTATCTATTCAAGCCAGCCAGTGATGAGTGTGTGTAATCGAAGCACAAGGTCGCGATGGACCACAAGTTTCGAACGTAACAATTTAGGGACTGATGTCAGATTAATTAAGGTGCTATTTTTCTCCGATTTCCATTTTTTAAAAATAAATTTGTTTTAATCACAGCAATTCTATCTTAATCATAAATGTATTTCACTGACACTATGTGGTAACATGTATGTAAAAAAACGCAATAACTACAAGTGTATGTAATATTGTCCTTGGACATAAAAACAAGCAAATAAAGAAATGCAATAATCAAAAATGTATATAATAATTTCGTTCAATGTTAATGGCAACGCGGATGCTAAAAATATTCGTAAATATAGTGAGGGAGGAAAGGAAAGGGGAAAGGAGGGTAAGTGTTATGCACTTAGTGGCTTTTAGCTTATAAGAGATAAAATGAGTAAGATATAGACTTCAAAATTTCACACAATGTTCTTTACTTAATTATGAATCACTAAATATGGTCTTTAGGATTTTGTCTCTTGTCATTTAAGTAAAAGAAATAAAATTTTTAAAAAATGGCGATTGCGTACTTTTGGCCAAACAGGAGGGTAAGAGTCAGGGGTGTAGTAGAGGCGAAACGCCGTTTCGGCACTGCATTTTTTTACGAGAAATAAATAGTAAAAATTGTGAAAACACGTCCTTAAAACAGCGCGATTTTTGTCACTCAGGTTATAGCTTTCCGGCACAGCTTATTTTGCTACTACACCACTGATAAGTGTACGCACCGGATCTGGTCTAACAATAAAAGCATACAAATACATAGGAGGCACTGCAATCCTCCTGCTCTCTTTGCACAATCCACATTGAATCCAGTTTTCATGACAGAAATTCCCGCATCCTTAAGAAATAATTAAAGTAGTATCATTAGCAGAAATCATAGTCTGAGCTAGTTGATGGCTGTTTGTCGTCATAGCAAAAATGCAATCCTTTCTTTTTGTTTTGCTTCTTTTCTTGTTTTAAAATTACCCTCTCACTTCCCTTTCTTCATTTTTAAGGAGATTCTTTCTTTTCTTTTTTTTATCGTTTTCATTTTCATCCAAAAAGACTTTAAAAGGCGAACGTGTCGTGATTTCTGACTTAAGCGCAGGTCTCTCTCTCTCTCTCTCTTTTCTGGTTCACATTACCCTTTTCCTTTGGAAGCTGTGAAATTGAATTAACGCTTACATTAATTTTATTGCGGGTAGTATTTTCTGTAGGTCTAAGCATTGCTTAAAAGATGAAAAAGTGCAGAAATGATAGAAGAAAGTAGGCCTATTAACTTTCAATTAGCTTTCAATTTTTCCGCAGGGTGTACTTGTTTATCCCCAATTCTCGAGCCACTTCCGTTTTACTCCTCCCAGCCTCCATCTTGGGGTTAATCTCTTCAGTTATTTCCGTATGAGATGAATCTATCTGTTTGCCTTTTATAAGGCGAGATTTTGTTATAAATTTATAAATGAGTTGCTAAAACAAATTATAAAACATCACAGCATATAAAAAGTTTGAGAGAAACGAAGAAATAGGCTGATGATAATAATTTGCACAACTAAAATTTTTTAAAAAATCATGTCAAAATGAAACTATTTTGTAGTAAAATACTATTGTTGTATTCTAATAAAATATTACAGCAGAGTTATTCGTTTGTGTACAATTGTTTATTGATTTTGCAAGAAAAAAATGAAGTAAAAGTTAACGTAAGCTTAGGGAGGCTAACAGTACACAGTTGCTGCCGAACTCTTGGCCTCCTCGTTAGAGCTTGACTAAACCGCCGCTAGATACAAAAACGCCGTAGATATATAAAATAAATCTATACCAACTTATAGCTTATGATACGTGCTTTAATTTGAAATACGCCTTTAAACATTTCGTTCACTCTATATATTGACTAACATTTGCGTTCTATGATCGAAAAATTAGATAGAAAAGTAAGAAAAGTTATTTTTTTTCTTTTAAATGGGAACCAAAATGCTGCAAACCAATGGTAAAACATCGTATTTCAAGATAGTAGCAACACGACTGAATGTTCAAAGCGACGATTTTCTGAAGTGTTGCCATCAAGGTAAAATTGCCCTGCGTAACAATATGTTACAATGTGTACAATAAATTACAGTTAATAAAAAAATTGAGAAGTAAAATTTGGTCCAAATGAGAAGCATCAAAATAGTTAAGGAAAACGATCGTGCAAATAAATGCAGCGGTTTCGCAAAAAAAGTTTGTGTAATATCCGAACATAAAATTTTTAACAATCATTAGCTTATGTCCTCACATGGTCATTTAAAGAGGAATAAAGACCTAAGGCATAACTTTCGTAGCTAGGCTTGCTCCTAGTTTGAATTCCTTCAATTGTTGTTTCAATACGGGGAGAATAATTTTCTTCTTTCACAGTATATGCAAAAAAGGAAAAAAAAGTGCGAAATGATTATTAGATTTGTATTTTATGTTTTTCTTTTCCATTTTAGAGTAATAATTGGTTATTAATATCATTCTGATCATTTATCTTTTCCCTCAAAATGCTCTTCATCTATACTTATAAAGGCAATGTGTGTGTACGTGCGATGTCCAGACGAATCTATCGCATTTCCACCCTTGAAATTTGGCACACAGGTAGTCTTAATGGCGACTCAATGCACCTCGAATCCGGAATTTTAAAATTTGATCTAGAAAATTTTTTATTTAATGTTTTGTGTTGTTTTGGATCATTTTCGGCACGTTTACGGCTGTAGTATCTTTTCCAATGATCGCTGAAAAACAATCAATGCACCATCGGATAGAACAAACAATTTTCGTTCTAATGAAGTTTGTTTTGAACTTTAAACGTAATTTACCGGATTTTGAGAAATTTTTAAAAAATAGTTTCACCATCGAAATTTTATTTTTGTTTTTAAATTTGCTGCATCCGACGTTCTAATAACACTATTATTTTCAATTTTTTTCAGCTTATAACTGGAACGGTTCTGTCGGATTTAAAACAAGAACGGTTAAAATAACTTTTTCCGTTTTTTTTAATTCATGTTTTCCTGATCAGTTGAAAGATATTTTTCTCTAGCGATTATTCTCCCGCGGAAGTTTTTTCAGAGCCTTCCCAATATACATTGTTGCAATTTCATTGGCTGACGGTGCAGAGCGCAGGATACGTCATAACCTTCAACTGAATGACTTCTATTATTATTTTCGGCAGTGCCTTAACGTGTTTTTGTCTCGCATATTTTACTTGCTTTATAATAATCATTGAAAAAGAATAAGGCGCCATTTTTTTTCCTCTTAACCGAATCAGATGGGCAAAAATTTAGCCCATCTTTTGATGGCAATTTTCGTTTATTTTTTGATTACGGATTGAAAAGAACTTTGGAATGAATAGGAGATAATAGCCTTTGTAGCTGAAAATTCAAAAAAGCCCCTTTTTAAATCAAATAATAATCATTTTTACGTGGTAATTCTTTTAATATTGTTTCGGATTAACGTACTCTGTATTGTTTTTCTACAGTTGAAATGTCATTATCGCGAAGAAAAATAAGCGGTAAATTCAATAATGTGTATCTTTCGTTTTGTTTTCAGAACTTTTTCATGTCATTGTGAGCGTTTTTTTTTTTTTTTCTTTGTTTTGTTAAGTCCTGGATTCCACAAGACAGCTTTTCGTGTATGATGGACTATCTTTGGACAAATTACCTCAATTAAATGGGTTACTGGGGTTAACAAATTTGCGCCTGCTTCATCTC
>BGPR01000495.1:347555-404764 GCA_013235015.1 Araneus ventricosus | reverse complement strand
AGCTCACAATGACATGAAAAATTCTGAAACAAAGACAGAAAGAATGCACATCTATTGAGATTTACCGTTATTTTTCTTCACGATAATGACACTTTCAAGCTCAGAGAAAAACATACAAATATACGTTAACCGTCAAAACAATTTCAAAAAATTACCGTAGAACATATTATTATTTGATTTATAAAAGGGGGCTTTTTTGGATTTTTCAGCTACAAAGGCTGTTATCTCATTTACCTAATTTCAAAGTTCTTTTTTCATCGTAATCAAAAAAAACGAAATTGCATCAAAAGATGGAAGGCTAGAATTTTACCCATCTGGATTCACGTTCAAAGGAGAAAAAAAACCTTCCGAGCGACCTCCATATTCTTTCAATGATTATTATAACTCCAAGTAAAATATGCGAGACAAAACTCAATGACACTGCGAAAATAATGAAGTCATTCAGTTGAAAGGTTGTAGCTGACTCCTGATGCATCCTCACCTCAATGAAATTGTCACAATGTATAATTGAGGCTCTGGAAAACTCTCGGGAGAATAATCTAGCTAGAGAAAAATATCTTTCAATGATCAGGAGAAACAATTAATTAAAAAAAAAAAACGGAAAAGTTATTTTTAGAACCGTTCTTGTTTAAATCCGACAAACCGTTCCTACTAAAGCTGAAAAATTAAAATAATAGTGTTATTAGAACGTCGGATGCAAAGCAAATTTAAAAAAAAAAATTTCGATGGTGAAACTACTTTTTTAAAAATTTTTCTCAAAATCGAGTAATTGCGTTTGAAGTTCAAATGAAACTTCATTAGAATGAAAATTTTTGTCCTATCCGATGGTGCGTTGATTGTTTTCACGATCATTGGAAGAAAGATCTACACGATAAAAAACGTGGAAAATGATCCAATAACACACAAATTAAATAAAAAGTTTTCTGATTAATTTTAAAATTCAGTTCAACAGTGTGGTCGCATAGCAGACCCTGGCCAGAATTTTCAAGGGACTGGAAGTGCGATGGATCGTCTAGGACTCGTCACACTACATATCTCTTTATAGAGTATAAAGATGAAGAAGAAACACTTTGAGTGGAAAGATAAAATATCAGAGTTTAATAATCAATTATTACTCTAAAATGGAAAGAAAAAGCATAAATACAAATCTAATAAGTCATTTCCTTTTTTCCTTTTTTTGCATTGAATGCATAGAAAAATTATCTCCCCATATTGAAACAACAATTGAAGGAATTCAAACGTAGACAAACCTATAGCACGAAAGTTAGGCCTATGGTCTTTAGTCCTCTAGAATGACCATGGAGACATAAAGCTAATGATTGTAAAAAATTTTATGTTCGATAGTTACAGAACTTTTTTGGAAACCGCTGCATTTATTTGCACGATCCGTTTTTCCTTAACTATTTATGCTTCTCTGGACCAAATTTGCTTCTCAATGTTTTTTTATTAACTGTAATTTATTGTACACATTGTAATATTGTTACGCAGGAGGCAATTTTACCTTGATGGCAACGCTTCAGAAAATCGTCGCTTTGAACATTCAGTCTTGCTACTATCTTGTTTTTTTTTTTTTTTCTTTCATTTTATTGAAGTCCTGATTCCACAGGCAACGCCGTGCGCGTACTGCTAGTGGACTATATTTCGGGAACTAGGAAATGCCTCGTTAGAAGACGAATTTTACTGGGTTAGCAAATTTTGTACCACTTCGCTCTATCAGAAGGCTACTGCTAGTACGACGCCACGTTACATCACTGCCCTTACAGAGCAGAACGTGGATGTGACGTGGCATAGTAGTATCAGCATGACATGAGCGTTTGCATCATATTTGATACCAAGCCGTTGTTCCAGGAAATTGAGGCGGTAGAACCCCACATTTGAAAAGTTACGCATTTTCTACAAATTTCAAAATAACACAGATATTTATATCTTTTTAATCAGAAAGTGGCGTAGCAAGGGTAAATGGCCTCCGGGGCACGTTACTTATTTTTCAACCTCCAGGTGCTCTCATTCACCGACTTCTGGCGTTAAGAAAAGAAAATTACACGAAAAATATTGCCTATATCTATACCTTTACCCTTTATTACCTTTATCTATATATATAGATAATATTAGATATATAGAAATATATTCTTCCCGGGCATCGATAACACCCTTGTCCATCCCTTATAACGTCACTGTAAAACGCTTGCAGATAAGTCCAAACACTTTTGCAGCGAAACGAACTAATATTTATATGCAAGCTATAATAGAGTAACCTGCCAAATGGCATGGAACAAATAAGATTCAATCGGTATGTTTCCCGAGGCAAAGAGCTTGTAAAATTTATACCTTAAACTTTCGAAAATTTCTAATTATTCATAATTAGTAAATAACAAATTCAGTAATAAATCGGCATCATGTCAAAAATACGGAAAAAATTTCAAGCCTTAAAACTGAATTAGAAACTATGATCGCAAATTTTAAATCTTTTAAACATAAGAGATTCTTTAACCGATTATGTCAATAAATATAGAATGGGTTATTTTTTAATATCTCACTAGATCAATAACCAGCAAGATTCCAATTTGAAGACAAAATTTACGAAATTTGAAGGATCCCATTCTGTTCTGCTAAAAACCACTATTTTAGAACTTAAAAATCTAAAAAAAAAATTATACAAAGGCAAATATCCATTTGCAGGAGCTTATATGAAAAAATAATCTTTAATTGTACGATCAAACGGAGTTAAATCAAAAGCGAAAGTTATACATTTCTGCGAAATCTAATACTGGGCAGTGAATGACCTACAATATTCAATGACCACCTTGTCCTTGAGGTAAAATCTCGTATATTTCTATCGATTTCACTTCGCATTTTAACGCTACGTCACTTCGAGACTAAGAGATCAACTTAAAGAAAAAGATCATGCAAGTCCCGTTTGCGGGAATTTGTATAAAAACGTCAGTTGAAACAGCAAACCAGCAGAAACGATTCAGTCCATCTAAAGTAGCTTTCACAGTAACTGCTGCAGGTTCCAAAGATCTCTAATCACAATGAAAGTAAGTATTCGAAATTTTTTAAGTTACTGTATTAAGCACTGTAATGCTGATAACTTTTTTTTTTTTTAATCTCCAACTGTTCAAATATTCGTTGAATTTCGGACGTTATATTTGAATAAGTGAACTTCTGATGTCAAAATAACGTCGTTTGGTCTAAGCCCAGCTTTGAATTTGTTAAACTTCAGATATTATGCTCAATGTGCTTATCTTGCTTAATACTTCTGACACTGCGCAAATTTTGGAATTACTTATAATGCTCGTAACTTTTTTACTTAAAAAGAAGATATTCAGAGAATCATTTATTTTTACGAGAGAATACAGAAAATTCTGAAAAATTAAAGAAATTCAAATATAACTCTATATACAGTTCTTTTTTTTCGTTGTAAATTCGATTACGATTTTTGTTGGATTCTTTTGATGTAGCAAAAAATGCTTTACAATTTTGAAGCAAATTTTGTGTTCTTCAAATTTGCTTCCAAGTTCAAAAGCTTCGCTAGAAGAAAAAAATAAAACGATTTTCGATATGGAGAGTCTTGGTAATAAATACTTAAATTTTCGATATGGAAATAATTTTGGAATAAACGGATATATTTTCCATTTATGGAAACAAACAATGCACTGTCAGCATCTTTATTGCGAATTATTAAGTGTCAAAAAAAAGAATGTAATCTTAAATCCATCTCACTCACTAACTTAATGGCTAGGATACCTTGCATGTCACGCTGTCAATAACTGGCAAGAAAAAAAATACACCTTTATTCGAGTTGGACTGTAAAATATCAATTATAAAGCAATAATTGCAAAAAACACCGACTGTTACTGTTAACGGAAAATTTTACTTCCATTTAACTTGGATTCTTTTGATGCCAGAAAAAATCATAAAACGATGTTTAAAAAAATTGCGGTTTAATAGACTTACAGGAAATAAGATATTTTCATTCACCTATTTGCCAAAGTTATCAAATATTAATACAGTTCATTACATAAATTGTCTCGCCTCATTTGTCGTCATAGATTGAAACGAAAAATGATAAATTGTTGATAAAATATCATTTTTGCAAAGATGTGGTCAACATGCTTTAATCATAACTCTCAGTTACAGCCAATTTCTTCAGTCAGTACTGTTGAAGATATTAAACATCAGTGAAAATAAATATTTCTTCAGCAATGAGCTGGAATATTCTAACATCAAATACTTTTTAAGGTTTTAAATATTTCTTCGGGGGAAAAAATATTTCATAATTTTTTGAATCACTATTTTCTTTTTAAATTTATTTTGTTTGCAGGGTTACCTTATCTTAGCATTAGCATTCACAGTAGCTCGGGCAACAACTCTGGCGAACATCCCAGTCAGAAACTACAGACAAGGCCAGTATCAGGTATAAGAAATTTTAATTTTTTTATACAATTGTTTTTAAACATAAAATACATATAAATATTGAAATAAACCAGACTAATTTTTCTTGATAATTTTTGAAGGCTTTACAAGGCATGAACGAATACATTCGAATTATTCAGTACCGAGCCATAAAGTCTAAAGGAAAGTGATAGTAAAGTTTTCTCTCAAAACTTGCGCGTGTTCATGATAAGAGACTAACTGAGATTCCTAAATAAGGCAAATGGAGGATAAATCTTTAATTTTTAGATTATATAAATTACATGAAATTTAAATTTACAGCTCTACTAATTTGATTTTAAACAGTACATATTTTATTTCCAATGTACGACATAAACCAGTGTCGATATTATCAATCGATTTTCAAAAAACTTCAGTTATATAAATCCAGCATCGTTTTGAAAGAGAATGGCAGGTAACTGACAACAATAAAAATATTAGGCAGTACATAAGCAAGGTGAGTTTAAAATTTCATTAATGCAATTCTTCTTAATAATTTTTAGGTCAGTTGGATCTTAATGATCTTCTGCATTCGAATAATTCTACGATAAAACAAGAAATTAAAATGTTTCTTGACAACTAAAGACAGAGCTTTGTAACTCATGGTAGTTTGTCATTCTATAAGACGTGAAATATCTTTTCCATTGTTTCGTAAACAGTCTTTTGGTGACCGAAATTGCTAGATTTTTGCAAGTGGTAATTTATCTAATGCATGGACAAATTCTAATAAAAATTAATTACTATATACTATATAGCATTTTTATCTAATGTATTTTACCATATTTTTACAAATTTTATCATAAAGTAGATTTTATAGCAGTGCAAAATTTTCAGAACAAACGTATTCGGTAGCCCTGTCCTTTTAATTGAATTTTAATCTGCCTTGTGCATTTAGATTTATCTCTATAAATGTTTAATCTAATATAAGTAGGAGTTTTGGCTCATACCAAAACTGATATAGCGACTAAAAGACAATAAAATATTTTTATCTTGTTGGTCAGCCTGGCCAACTAGGTTACGCCGGTCCACGCGTAGCTATCGCTGGCCGCTCTGACGTCACAGAGAGCATCCACCAAGAATCAGGCAACCTGTATGGTGGACAGAGAGACGGCCGATTCTTAACCAGAGACAGCGCTGGTGACAACTACGGCGAATTGCAGTACTCCATCCGCCCCGAACAAAGAAACTTCAGAGGCCAGTTCCCCAACCAGTACCAGCAACAGCAAGGCATCAGACGATTCCAAGACAGCGGTGCCTACTACGGTTCTCCCCGCAACCCACAGATCTCCTTCAACGCTCCCTTGGCCAACACCAGGAGTTACAACCCTAGGTTGGATGCCACCGGAAATCCTCAGAATGAATACAGATTCTATTAAGACTGCACTAATATTCCAAAGCTAAAAAGGAATGGATGGGACTTGAAGTATAATATAATTTGGGTGGTTGTGGTTTTTTTTAATTATCTTTTACTTTATCCTGATGTAATAAAATAGCATTGTATAATTTGTGATCTTTCTCTTTAAAAAGCTACACCATATATCACGGAAAATATAGGTATAACAATCTTAATATAAATAAAAGTCATTGTGGGTATGTGTGTGGGTATGTATGTGGCTATGTTCCACATCTCCTCCTAAACCAATAGACGGTTTTGAACCAAATTTTGTACACTTATTATTTAAGACAAGGGGAAGACACTTATGAACTTTTCTAAATCCAAAAGTTAATTAAACAGGCAGTTAATTAGAAATTAACCGAAACCGTTTTTCCGCCGTAACTTCGGAGCAAACTGTCCGACAAAAATTATTTTTATACCATCTTAAAGTTCACATTTTTACCTTTTCAATGATACCAATTTTATTTTTCTGACAGTTTCCCTTCGATTGTTATTAATTTTTAAAAGTTCCAAAATTATTAAATACGTGCAGACGATTTTGAAATAACGAAGATTTATAGCTACTCCGTTGCTAGGCAACGGTTAGACTTTGAACTAATTCACCTTTATTTCTGAAAATTTTGCTTATTTTTATAAATATCCATATAATATAATAAATGCGAAAGTGTGTCTGTCTGTTTGTTACGCATTCACGGCCAAACTACCAAACCGATTTGGATGAAAATTGGCAGTTTTAGCTTGAAACCCAGGAACGGACATTGGGTAGGTGATATCATGTTAAATTCATTATTTTTGGTTGCAGATAACAATTAAATAATTAACAAGCGATTTGCGATGAAGATTACTACTTTATTTTCAATCAACTGCCACGTGATCCTTAAGGAATGCGTAAAGAAAATGAAATGTCACGTGATACTTCAGAAAAGTGCAACTATGTGGAATAACTTATTTTTAAACTCATACATCACGTGATCTTGCTGAGAAAAAAAATAATCTCTGGAATAATAACTGAAAAATAAACGCCGGGACAAAAATCTAATGGTAGATATGATATAGTTCCAGAGTTTTTAGATTAAAATTTAAAAACTAAAGTTTTGTATAACTAAATGAAAATACCGTTGAATGTTTACTTAAAATAAGAGCCTAATTTAGTGGAAAGGTTGCCAAAATTATTCTTTATCGCTCTTTTCATCGACATTCAAGATTTTTTTTGGCGGTTAAATTTGTAATCAAACGATTTAGCTAATTACAAATTTCCGTTTCGAATTTTAATGCTTTAAGAGCTGTTTTTAACCGATTTAAATAGAAAGGATTACACAAACCCAAAGAACACGGAATTCAACGTTTTGTTTACTAAAGAAAGAACTAATTCGAGCTTGGCGCTTGATACAGTTGCCAAATAGATTTGGCGATTGCTTAAATCGGAAGATTACCGGAAAACGGTCTATGAATCTAAAATAAACAAACCAGGATCGTCCATTGACGTATATGATATGGTTGTCAGAGTTTTTAGAATAGGAAGGTATATTTTGTCTTATGTATTCTTTTAAACAGTAGAAGCAGATGACATATAGCACGGTGGATGATATATTCCAAAGAGCAGATGATACCATTGAGTACAATGATGTAATTTATAGCAACGGAGAATTAAATTAGTCGTCCAATTATGTATTATCAACCGTCAGAACTTTTGATTTCCCCTTTCTACATATAACGAAACATTTACATTCGTGAATTTAGAAAAAGTAGCAATTCAAATTCTTCGCGCACGAAGCCGCGGGTAACAGCTAGTTACTTATAAAAATGTTGATTGACAGAAAATATTAACAAAACGTTTTTTCGGTTCAATTGGTACATAAATATTTATTGTTGTATTAAACACAAACATCAGTTTAGGACAGTCAAAGTAGCTTCACCCACAAACAGAAAAAGGCAATAAGACTCTTCTTACTCATTTATTCTTAAATAAAGGAATGGTGTTAAGTTTTTTTGAAGCGTGAGACACTGGCGGATTTTGACAATATGAGGCCACAGCAGCAAAATTGCTTTGAGACCCCTCTCCCTAACAGATTTCATAAATTATGTTGAATAGTTTTTGAGCCCCCCCCCCGCAGGGTTCTACAGTCACGCGATTAGCGGCTATAGCACCTGTGGGAAAAACCTCCACTGGTTTGCAGCAATGACAGAGAGAACTATTTTTTTTTTTTGAGTAAAATTCTATTTATCTGCAAAAATTCAAAAAAATAAATGCCACACAACAGTGAACTTCAATAAATATTTAATAGCAGCATTCATTAAAAACAACAAATATCGCAAATAATTCCATAAGATATCTTTTGTCACATTATTTAAAATATACAAATTTCTTTGTAATTTCAAAAGAGGCATTTTATTGAATACAATCTAATTATTTTGTTAAATATTGTATGGTTAAATGATGCACTATTCATCTAGTAAAACCATAGTGCAAATAGAAGAAGAATCGCAAAAATTTTAGATCACAGTAAAGCAGAGGAGAAATCACTAACTCTATTAAGTAACAAAATGATAGCAATAAAGGTAAAATACTGCAGATTTAAATAGTTTAAATGCAATTTTTAAATTGAAAGAGTGCATTAATCGGATACGCAAAATTGCTGTAATGAAAATCTAAATGGATACTTTTGTTTTTTGAGGGAAACTTAAGTATCAGTTAAAACTACTTTTATAGAAAGCAAAATTTTTCTTCTTCGAATGAGGCAATTTTATGAAGTTGGAATGCAAAATCTATACTATAATGATATTTATTTTATTTTCAGCTAAATTAAGAGTAATCAGCGAATTTAACTTTTATGTCAGTTAAAAACTATATTTTTATGGATGTGTTTTACACTTGATGCTTTATTTACATAACTGTAAAGTAAACTATTTTTAACATTATTTACCATTTCCTACAGCACTGCCCCCAAAAAACTTGCAAGAGTCATTAATAATAATTCCAGTTCGTTATAACTCATTTAAATAAATTCATATAAATTCTAGATAAAACAATAACTATAAACATTTTTTGACATTTGTTACTGAAACACCAGCCTTGTTTGTCCTTTAACACCGGGCATCTTCTCATAACCTAATTTTCGAGTTGCAGGAGTCATGGGAAGGCTTTTCAATGGTAATGAAGAATCTAAAATAAATATTTAGAAATAATTGTTATTTTTAGTAATGCCATAACAAAAAACTTCATATGATAAGTCATAGGAGTGGTAATATGCATAAAATGTACATGATTTCAATTGTCAATACACTAAGCATCCAAAATTACAGAATGGCACATTTTGCGGAATCCAAGTCAAGCAAAAATGTTTTTTAGTATCCGACTCTATTTGCCAAAATTACCTTGCAGTCCTTTACACGGATTGTGCTGATTTGTGAATAGCACTTTCTCCAAGTGTACATTTCCCTTTGACGGTCTCAAAAAGTTGCACCAATTTCATGAAATAATTTTTAAAGTAGATTGTTTAAAACCGATGAGTTTCTATTCAGTTTAGCTATATTAACGACCCTTTCTGAAGCAACAAGAAAGCTATTTTGGAACGGACTTTGTAATTTTGAACTGCGGACAGATGAGAGGACTACACCTGAGCTGGCACCCTCTCTCCAAACTTCCGCACCACATAAGCACCCTCCGTCCTGTTTCCAGGCCTTACACACGATTGGGTAAGCCGGGTGCTGTGCACCACATCAGCGGGAGGACTTTTGTCACTACGTATGATTTAGCGTGACAAGGCGGATCTTCAGTGGAATCGGGTTTCGAACCTGGAACCCTCTAGCCCGAAGCCTTACCACTAAGCCACCGCGGCCCTGTTTAAAGCCGACAAAATTCAGTGAAGGGGACAGCACATCTAAAGGGGCGGCAAAATGCAGACAACAATTTTATAACTAAGAAGAGCAACAACATTAGCTCAATCATTGCGTGTGTGGGTATATATATATATATTGTTGTATATATGTATTGTTTTGATATATATATACTAGCAGAGTGCCCGGCATTGCCCGGTCTTTATCAGGTCAAAATTGTCGGAATATTTCTCAAATTTTTTTATGAAATGATTCGTAAATACAGTAAAGTAATTTATAAATATTACAAAAAAATTTTCATATATTAAAAATATAGAATATTACATGTATTTCTTGCATTGTCAGCCAATGTTTTGGGGCATCTGGGCACTTTATTACTTTAGGAACCCAAGACACCAAGGTTCCTTGCTAATTGGTTCATTTGTTGAATTTCTTTCAATGACTGACCTCCACCCAACCCAGTAGTGTGCGAGATACGGACCATTTCTCAATAAAGTTTTTTTTTTTCCTTCTAATTTAATCCTTCATATTTTTAGTTCGACACTTTGAAACTTGCGAGTTAAGTTTCATTTCGATCAGTCCATGTTTTACTTGCCTTTCGGAAACACTGCTCCAACCTGCACTGAAGGACTGGGTTAGGTATTATTTACCCCAACACTGCTTCATATCGGTTAATGAGGAATATGCTTACCAAGTTTCATCAAAATCGCTCAAACAATATCGAGTTTCGTGTCAGTCGGCCTATGTCTTTGCTCCACCCTACCTCAGGTATTGGCTGAGTATTTATTTACCCCTGAAGTGCCTATGAAATTTGGCCTATGAGGAATACGTGTATCAAGTGTCATCAAATTGCTTCAGCCGTATCAAATTCGATGTCAATCGTTCATTTGCCGCATGTATTTAAATGACTTTATCCCACCCTAACCTCAGAGATTCGGTTGGCGTTTATTTAGCCTTATAATATTTTTAGTTGGCAAATTAGAAAGATATGCAACAAAACTCATCAAAATCGCCCTAGCAATATCCAACAGTATGTCAATCGGCTCAAAGGTTTACATGTATTTTGACGATTTTATCCCACTGTACTCTGAGGAATTAGATTACCGTTTATTTACCCCGTCAGTACTTTTAGTCAGCCTTTGAGAAACGTATAAATACCCTGTGTCATCGAAATTGCCCCAGTCGTATCAATTTTCATGTCAATCGGCACATTTGTTAATTTACCCATCCTATCCTCAGGGATTGCGTTAGAGTTTATTTACTCAGAGAGGATTTTTAATCAGCCACTGAATTTTATCAAAATCCAAGAGTTACATGTATTTTGACGATTTTGCCCCACCTATCTCTGAGGAATTGAATCAGCGTTTATTTATCCATACACTACTTTAAATCAACCTATGAGGAATACATGTGCCCGGTATCATCAGAATTGTCCCAGCTATATCAAATTTTATACCAATCGGCCTATTTATCGAATGTATTTAATGAAAAGATTATGCCCCACAATACCCTGACGGATCGGATTAGCGTTAATTGACCTTACAGTATTTTTAGTTGGCTAATTAGAAGTATGCGTAACAAATTTCCTCAAAATCGCCAAAGCAGCCGAAATTGTAAAGCGTGTCAATTGGCCTAATTGCTACATGTATTTTGGAGACTTTGCCCCTCCCTACCCTGAGGGACTGCGTTAGGACTTATTTACCCCTACAGTGCTTCAAGTCGGCTAATGAGGAACCTGTGTACCAAGTTTCATCAAAATTGGTCCGGCCGTTCGGAAGCAACGCTGGAACAAAGTTATATATATATATATAAAAACCTAATGTAATTAATTCGTATTTTTCTCCTTATATCAGTAAATTGCCGATATCTGAAAAAAAGACTGGTGGTGGACGTACGATTTCGCAATGTATCTGCGGAGATCGTAGGCGTCAAACGACAATTTACGTTATTAACAGAATATTTTTTCCTGGAATTTATTATTATTTTTTTTATTATTATTTTGAGGTTTATATGTCCTATGTAACTCGTGAAGGAAGCGCGGTATGTTGCAAGTTCGCCCTGAGCAGCAAAAGTTGCAGCTACGCTACTGATGAAAATTAGGAGAAAAATACATATAATAATTAATAACTGACTTTAATGGGATATGGAGCTTCCAGAGTAACAAGAAAATAAACATGGATTATTAAAAATATCATGTGACAAATCCTGTAAACTTAATTTCCTGCAATTACTTATTTCACATAATGCAGAAATTTCTAATAATGCAGAGCAGACGATGCTAAAGAAATCATTATTTGGGGTCGAATTTTCATGTAAAAATTTCCTTGGTTTTAGAGTACGAATGACTCTTTAACTGTTACACACTATATGCCCAAAAGTATCCGGACACTTGCAGATTTTCACATGTTTTAGAATTTCTCCGGAATGGTTTAACTGACCGCCTTTAAACTCCGGACATGTAAAGAATAGACAATAACTCACATTTTACATTGAAGATTCGGTCCTGAGGGCAATTAGGGGACCGTTTACAAACTGATGAAGACAAAAACGTTTTTGGCCCACCCCGCTTCACAGAATACTGATAACAAGATGAAACTTTCAGAAACGGTAATGTTGAATGTGCATAATATTTACAGGAATTTTCGTAAACTTAGCACAAATATTTGGGAATATTTAAAGGTTTTCTTAAAAAATCTCAAATTTTCTCACCTGTTTTTTTGCTTATAACATGCAGAGTTTTCTGTTATATTATACGAAACTTACAGAAAAGATGTCAATATGTTAGAGAAGCATTTTGTAAAAATTTGGAAAAGAATTTTTGAATATTACAGGAATTATGAGCAGTTTTAGTAAATACACTCTGACTGCGCATGCGCAAAACATAGTGTAATTTTTCTTTCACAACTTTAAAGCGAGACATATAGGGCAACTTACATAAAAAAAATTCAGTTCAATATCATTAGTATTCAGAAAGATATTGGCATTACAACGAGCAGAACTTTAGCCCCTGTCGAAGAGAATCTAAAAGACGAGGTGTTGTACACAAATTGATATTTTTTAAACTTATATCTTTAAATAGTTATATTGAATTGTATAGTGGTTAGAATTTTCTGAATACCCATGAAGACATCTAATAATCGTAACGAATATATATATATTATATATATATGTAGAATTATTAAAATATTTTAAGAAAAGAAATTAAGTAGATAAAAATTCGTTTAGCCATAAAAGAAATATATTTAAAAATATCGTTTGGCCGTAAAATTGTAACAATATGTAACTTGTTAATAATCATGTAAATAATATAATTAAAGAAATAAAATTTTTCTTATTTATAGTGCCTAATTAGCTGGAATTTAAGTTATGCATGTAATTGACAAGTCTTCATGGGCATTCAGCAAATTCTAACCAACAATTCAATATAACAATTTAAAGATACAAGTTTAAAAAATATCAATTTGTGTACAACACCTCATCTTTTAGCTTCTCTTCGACAGGAGCTAAAATTCTGCTCGTTGTAATGCCGATATCTTTCTGAATACTAATGATATTAAACTGAAATTTTTATATAAGGGTTCCCTATATATATGGCTTTAAAGTTGTGAAAGAAAAATTACACTATATTTCGCACATGCACAGTAAAACAGTATTTACTAAAAATGCTCATAATTCCTGTAATATTAAAAACTTCTTTTCCAAATTTTTACAAAATGCTTCTCTAACATATTGTCATCTTTTCTGTAAGTTTAGTATAATATAACAGAAAACTCTGCATGTTATAAGCAAAAAACAGGCGGGAAAATTTGAGATTTTTGAAGAAAACCTTTAAATATTTCCAAATATTTGTGCTGAGTTTACAAAAATTCCTGTAAATATTATGCACATTATACATTACCATTTCTGAAAGTTTTATCTTGTTATCAGTATTCTGTGAAGCGGGGTAGGTCAAAAACGTTTTTGTCTTCATCAGTTTGTAGACGGTCCCCTAATTGCCCTCAGGACCTAATCTTCAATGTAAAATGTGATTTATTGTCTATTCCTTACATGTCCGAAGTTTAAAGGCAGTCAGTTAAAACATTCCGCAGAAATTCTAAAAAATGTGAAAACTTGCAAGTGTCCGGATACTTTTGGGCATAAGGCGTATTATATATTACAAAGGTGACTCTGCCCCCATGCAGTTGATGCTTCACAACCCTTGAACTTGAGGGTTTCACCGCCTCGTTAAAAACTTGCAAAACTAAAAAAGTTATACAATAAAGAGAAAGAAATGCAATTACATCTTTGATACTACTCATAGTTGTAATTCTAAAATCAACATTAAGGTGTAATCTGGATATGTTGATATCTGGTATGAATTTTATAATAATATCCATTGAGACTAACGACGTTCAAATTAAATATCTGCATCATTTCCCGATTTAAATCTCAGAACAATCTTTCTGTTGGAATCAATCTTTAATCAAAGACAATCTCAATGTGAAATCAACAGTCAGTTTGAAAACAAAACGATGATTGAATCATTCAACTAAAATAACTCAAAATTTAGCAACATATTACCACTTTAATCGTGTTGACATCAATGGATGAGGAGAGCAAAAACTAATATAGATTGAAAATCTGAATTTATAACATAAAAATAAATTTTAAAAATACAGTAATGCTACTACATTTAAAAGTTGATAAGTTCTGATAAAACTTCTCTATATGTGGGATTTAAAGTAATCATGATGTGTTTCAAAAAAAGTGTAACAGATTTTGACTTATCTTTTTAGATAGAGTGGATTTTTATTTATTGAGTGGATGTTTCCTGTGAATTATTGGAAATAAAATCTTTATAATAGTAAAAATGTTGACATACCTGGCCACTGAGACTGCCGATGTTCAAAATAAATATCTGTATCATTTCCTGATTTAGATTCCACAGCAGTTTTTTTGTCGTTTTTTTCAAAATAGTGTCCTCTCTTCATAAAAGGAGAAACTTTGGCTTTCCTGACATTTCCCGAATCACAAGACGCTACATCTTGACTACTAAAACTAGAAGGATAAACCAAATCCGTTTTGCTGACAATCTTTGAAATCATACCTTTTTGGATTCTGCATGACTTTTTAAGAGCAGGCGATGATAAGCAATCATTATTTGGTGATAAATCTTCAGTCAAAAGAGTCCTCTTCTTCGGAATATAAATAAATTTTTCGAGATCTAACATGGAATTATTTCCATTTTGAGGATTATGAATCTTCGAAACAGAACTGGGAAAAGTCTCTCGCCCTACAGTTACCATGTTAGAGGTTTCTAACAACTCTAACCTATCTTTTGGTCTCATTAAAGATCGATCACAATGACTATTCCTTTTTCTATCGGATATCTGTGAATTTAAACTTTCAAAATTGTATGAATAGTCATCTTCCAGACATTTTTTTCTTGGAGATACAACAGCACATTTATTCATGGAATATCCTGTTCCACTAAAGATGGAGGCCCCATCTTCGTTCAAATAATCATTATAGCCATCATATTCATGACTAAGTTTCAAAGACATGTAATCCAGATCAAGCTCCTGCAAAGATTTGTCAGATGTCGATTGATCATTTGCTTTCTTGCTAACACACAAATGTTGATGATCATCATCTTGAACAATATTTGCAAATTCTGAGTCTAAAAAACTTTCACTATCAGTTGCTTCTTCTGAATCATCAAAATCAGGAAACTCGTTCAAATTTTTATGATAATTAGGTTTCAATTTAAATTCTTGATTGTTTTCTGAATTAAGTTCATGATCAGAATCTGGAGTTGATTCTGGGCTTTCATCAGATGTATCAGATTCTGAAGACAAAACTTTATGAACAGTAGAATGAAAGCACTGGAAAAAAAATAAAGCTTTAAAGATCTTTGAGAAAAATAAAGAATAAAGATCTTAATTTCCAGTTATGAACTTATTTATTTTATTCAGCATTTTCCAGCATGAATTTTTTTAAGTAAACCAGCACTCCAGTAAACACAATAATTACGATGTAATTCTATATTTCTGTGCATATTTTCAATTTTAAGCAATCTCAACATGAGATTTCGTGTACAAACTTCTGAAGAATTTATACAATCATATGAAATTATCCGAAAACTTTTTTTACACATGGTCAGTAGGGTGGATCGAAATTTTTTTATTTTTTTTTTTTCAGAATTTTAAAACCTACCTATGCGGAAAAGATGTTCTATGGTATGGAGATTAAGAGAAAAATAATAAAAAAAAAATTAAATTCAAAATTTAATACTGCCGCAAGGGGGTTGAATTTTCGAAAAAAATGGAAAAATACTGAATTTTGATCATACGATTTTAAAAAAAAATATTATTATTAATCAAAACCTACTTATGCGGAAAAGATGTTCTATGGTATGGAGATTAAGAGAAAAATAATAAAAAAAATTTAAATTCTAAATACTACCGAAAGGGGGTTGAATTTTCAACAAAAAATTGGAAAAATACTTAATTTTGATTATTGATTATACGATTCGAAATAATTGTTTTTTCTGCAATATAAATAACCAAAAGTGATGATTAATGAGTAGTGAGTACTAAGTAGTGAGTAGCATAATGTACATTGCAACATTTTGAGACTCAGCTCCTCCTCCCCACACCGTCAAATCAGTCCGGTTAAACAACTAGAGCAGTAGGCAATCCCATCTTTTTTGTCTCCTGCTTTATCCTCCCACCCCTCCATAACTCGGAAGTGGTACTTCATGGAATCTTCCCCACAGTCACACCCATAGTGACAAAAGTTTTAGCTGTTAGAACATTGGACCGATTTGGTACTTCCGACCGAGCAGGCGCTGCCATCGTGTTAGCTGCGCTTCAAGATGTGGGCATTATCTCAGAAAGCAATGTTTTGAACGTTGTTGACAGAAATAAAATTCGGCGTGGGAGAACAGAGGCAAGAACCACTCTATTGTCTCAGGTCATAAAAGATTATGACCATGACCAGTTTGGTTTATACTTAGATGGGCGAAAAGACAGGACTCTATCAATGGAAGACAACAGAAGAAAAGTCATAATAGAAGAACACATAAGCTTGGTAAAAGAACCTGGCTCTGAGTACATTGGCCACGTGTCTGTAAATTTCGGGAGAGCGCAAATTATTGGAAATAACATATATAGTTTTTTTGTCATGCGTTGACAATGACATAGATGGAACAAAGTTGGTTGCGACGGAACATGTGTCAACACAGGTGTCAAAGGAGGTATTATACGTAACATGGACCTGATCCTGAATCGTCCACTACAATGGTTTGTGTGCCAGTTACACGCCAACGAGCTTCCACTACGTCATCTTTTCGCGCACATGGATAGAACCACAACTGGACCCAGAAGTCTGACTGGCGAAATAAGAAAATCGTTGGCCGGATGCGAGAAGCTATCTGTAGTTTCATCCACGCCAATAGACTACACGCTATGTGAAGTGACTAACAAAAAAGACTTAAGTACTGATCAACTGTACTTAATGGAAATTTGTGAAGTCATAAACTGCTGACATTCCAGAGAAAGTCTGTCGAAGATAAATCCTGGAAAAGTTTGCCACTCAAGGTGGCTTAAAATCACAAACAGAATTCTCAGGCCCAATGTAGCTCACGAAAATTCATCCGAGGCTTTATTGACATTAACGACATTCATCGCAAAAGTCTATGCGTCTATGTGGTTCAAGATCAAAACGAAACCATAATTAATCTATAAGGCACAGCATTTCCATCAATCAATCATTCTATCGCGTTATTTCTCGAATGATTTGAAGGATTTCATAGACCCTGTTATTAAAAGAAAATGATTTGTTGCCCATACAAAAATGTCCCGATATAATGCTAGCTGACGACAGAAATCACATAAGGGAATTAGCCCTTCAGAGAATTCGGAAAGCACGCAAAGTCATTGCCTACTGCTTTAGTTGTTTAACCGGACTGATTTGACTGTGTGGGGAGGGGGAGCTGAGTCACAAAATGTTGCAATGTACATTATACTACTCATTAATCATCACTTTTGGTTATTTATATTGCAGAAAAAACAATTATTTCGAATCTAAAATCGTATAATCAATAATCAAAATTAAGTATTATTCCAATTTTTTGTTGAAAATTCAACCCCCTTTCGGTAGTATTAAATTTAGAATTTAAATTTTTTTATTATTTTTCTCTTAATCTCCATACCAAAGAACATCTTTTCCGCATAGGTAGGTTTTGATTAATAATAATTTTTTTTTCTCCATAGAAGAGCGATCCACCCTAATGGTCAGTAGGTTATCGATATCGATGTTATGGGCACTACATAATCAAAATATTTTTGCATTCATTTTGTTTAAATCAGCAAATATGATGGATCAATCATAATGCCATGTGTCATTTACCTTCCTTGTGTCACTGCATATGATAGAGATAGGTGTTTAATTAAAGGCATTGAGTTGTTGTAGAGTAATTCAAAGGTTTCTTATTAAAGCCCAACATGAACTTAAAAAATTCAATAAGGCCTGGCCTGAACTGGAAATATATTCCATTTGATTATATTATCAGATCATGGAAATAGAAAGTTATGCAAATTTTACTATTTCCATTTATCATCAGAATTTTCTCACAAAATGAGTAAAGAAAATTGAATTTGATCAATAGAAGAACCAGAGGGCATGTTCTCTCCTAGGCTCTCTCATGTATTTTCCACAGTATGGGGTGTTTTGTGCTTAACATCATTGTGTATTGAAGAGAATTTAGTATGCATTTTGAAACAGCACTTGTTCATGTTGACTGATTAGGACCAAAATTTGGCACTGATCTACAATTTTGGTGTAAAAATCACATCCTAAAATTTATGTATTTAGCTTTATTGAGTTTGTACACATATACATAGACAGACAAAACAGTCTACACTTTGATGGATTAATTCAAAATTTGACACTGATCTACAATTTTGATATAAGAATAATGTACTGAAATTAATCTTTCTAGCTGTTTCACATACACACAACTAGGCAAACTACAGATAGTCAATCCATGCCGATGGGCATAATATTTGTAGGTCTACATCAAACTTTGAAGCAAATTTATATAGATTTGCAGCAGTTTGAAGACGGGAACAAGCACCAATAAATCGAAACACACACTACATACACAAAATGTGTGTTATCTTATATATGCTCATTGTTACTGTAAAAAAAAGGAACAAAAACCACTAAGTAAACCAATGATGTAAAGAATTCCAAATAAAAGTTGATTTAAACAAAAAAAAAAACAATAAATAAGAAAAATAGGAAATTTTTCTGTATTTCCCCGAGAAAACAGTGTTTGGATTCATCCCCTTTGTCAAATTTCTAACTTAATTCTAATGATAAAATCATATGCCAAATTTCATACCTCTATCTCATTGCGTTTTTGTGTTCACATGTACATGCATGGACAGACTTCCAGTCAATGGATTTCACCCAAAATTTGACACAAATCTACAATTTTGTCGTAAGCACACACGTGCATCATACTTATCAAATTTCATCTGACAGCTTCGTCTGTTTTTGAGTTATCATGTTCATAGACAGACGCAAGTCCAAAAATGGTTTTTACAGACTCGGGGAGGTAAAAAACATGGAGATTTATCAAAATCTTGAAGTCAATTTTTTTGAAAATTAAATGTTTTCTATTTGTGTATGAGTGGGTAAAAATTTATGCACAGGAATTTTCTGACATGGAAGTTTATGAATCTGATGTCCTGAAATTATTGGCCTAGAGTGTAATTGCTAGAGAAAATTTATATCTCCTTCAATTACAAAATTTATTCATTGGTTTTCAAAATCTATTCATGTTTATAAACATCATAAAGAATCACCCTGGTGGAAATCGACCCTTTGACATTCAGATGCAATTTAAATTTTAACATTAACAAGTTTTGAAACCAAACTATGGGCTATTTCGGACAGAATTCACATCTGTGCATGTCTTCAAGACAATGAAGATGCATGAATTGATATCATACTCTCCAAATTCTAAATCGCACCTGTTTCCAGTTTGAGTGTTTTAACATAAAATTATTCTTAAAGTGCATAAAACCAATTTGCAAGACAGTTCTTTCATGGATATGGCATTTGAATCAATGTTATCCTGGTCATGAAGCTAAAATTAATAACAGATCATTGTTCTACTCATATAGACAAGTATCTAGCCATTGGAGACTTTTCAGTTTCTTTCAAAGAAATTTAGTTTTTCTTTCTTTCGAGTTACTAGCCAGGTATAGAGAATATAGAAGAGCCACTCTGTGATAATTTGATAAATTGATTTAGTCCACACTGTAAGGAATTATCATCAATTTTAAATGGAAAAACATGAATGAAAATTTTAAGTTTTGCATAAATATAAAAATGGGTGCATTTCATATTAAAATTTGATTTATATATCACAGTACTCTTTTCATATTAAAATTTAATTTATTTGATTCAACAGTCGGCTCTTTTTATATTTTCATACAAGTTTACTTCAGTTATAAAACTATTCAATACCAACTCTAAGATTTCACATTTAAAAAAAAGTTGCTGAAATTTATACTGCTACAGTCAATTTTCACTCAGATATCAATTCCGTATTTTTTAAAAAAAATATTTTATATCAGTATAAGCTTATTTCATGTATATTGTTAATCAGATGGAGTGCATCCACTTAACTATGAAATAATCTTTTTAAAATGAGAAAAACTGTTTTGAGTTTGCTAGTTTTCATTGAATAATTGGTTTTTCCGTAATCTCTTCCTAACATGCCAATTTTAACTTTTATGAATTAATTAGAAATGGCGTGCATGTTTTAATTCACTATTGAAATGTATGCCATAATTTATTGCATATAATTATTGTCAGCAAATATGTATCACACACACCTATGATCTTTTCATATCAGGAACTTCAGCCTGTTTAAATTCAGCTTTGTCATTAATTCTTAATTTATTTGCAAATTTAAAAATAGACACTTCCACACTATCTTTATCACCACAACTCAAAACAAATATTTGAATACCAGAAAATTTCATTTATTGTTTATTATAAAATGAACTGCAATTTTCATGATAATTGCATCAAAACCTAATGAAAATAAACAGTCTAGAGAAAAAGACATTTCTTTAATAAAGATACTCTTAAAACAACCAACTAAAAACGCAAAATTAAATTCATTATAGTTTTATAGAAATTGCTATTTTTAACATTGATTTTAAAATGTCAGTATCACAAGAGACTTCCAAAGAAGGCTCATATTTTTTAGTACTATATCTTTACTTTAGCAAAAATATAAAATATTCTGCTTTTGAACCAAAGATTAATTTTTTAAACAAGATACTATTCAAATAATCATATTAAATAAAATAATTAATCATTGGATAAATTAAAAACAAAAAAGTTATCAAGCCCTTAAAGTATTACTCACAAAATGTTTGTGGCATTTTGCAACTCAAAAACCAATCTATCTAATACATTGTTAAAAAATGAATAAAATGAATTAAATGAAAGATACAATGGAAAACCAATAATACAAAAAACTTACTTTCAAAAATCGTTCAGGGATGAAAGACCATTTTTGTAATAATTCCTCCAAAGTTAAATTCATAATTTCATATAAACTGCATTCAGAAATCATATGTTGAACTCTGCAATGATAATTTGAATGAAAAAAAATCAAAATCTTTCCTTTCTGGTGATAAAAACAAAAGAACAACATGCTTAAAAAAATCTACAAAATGAAATGATAAAAATTTTATTAATATTATCCCAATAAAACAGAAAGTTTTTTTTTATTTGTAAAAATTTATTAAAACTGAATTCTATGCAACACTGACATATATGGATTCAAGGAAGGAAATGACATCAGGAACACTTCTTCCTAAACAAGAAAAAACAATACCTTTAATTAGAATGGCTATCTAAATCAAACTACAAATAAACATAAAATGAATGTGAAAAACTAGCAGGGGAAAAAATGCAAGTTATAGAGACTCAAAATGAAACATTGTGTGTTTTTTAAAATCTTTGCACTAGACTTTTTTTTCAGACCTTAACTTCTGATTTTTCATTTATAAATGATTATAATTATAAGCATTCTCGATAATTCTTTTATGGTAAGGAAAAGTAGTTTCATAGTATTTCCTACATAAATTAGTCAAAAAATGTCGAATAAATTAATTGTGGCTTATAATTAATTGGTGCCATAGTCCAGCATTTTTTTCTCTCATTCCATTTTTAAGATTAAATTTCTTTCTTTAATTTAAAACTATGCAGCCTAGTGGAAAATACATGTGATGCTCTCCAAGATGATAATGATGTAATGCACAATGAGAATTGCAGCACATCTCATTTATGGACCTACTCGCTGCCAATTCTGCCAGACTCACAATCAACTTCGAATAATTAATTGCAATAACTTTTTATAAAATATATTGATGGAGAGAGAGGGAGGCACCATTTTAAGATAGTGTTTATGCAATGCACTAACAATCTCTTAAAACAAAATTATGATTACAGGGAAATAAATAATTATAGAAAACACATGTTTCAAATTATTTCATAAAAAAAATTGATACTATTGGAAAACACTGCATTTTTATTAAATGTTTTTATGCTTTTGATATGACTTACTTTAGAGATTTGACTAGCAACAGAAATTGGATGATTATTCAAACTACGAAGTAAAATACTTCTGATTAAATCTAATGTTTCTTCAATGCTATGAGCATGTAGCATCTGCAAATGAAAAGAAAATGTTTATTTTCAAACTAAAAAAATTAAACAAAACTTATGAAAGCAATGACATTTTTTATCCATCAAAGAGAAAACTTTTCAAATTATGCAGTAAAATACTTAAACTATACTTTCAAACTAATAATTTGTCTTAACTATTTCATTCAATAGGACAAATTAATAGTTTGAAAGCAACATATTTTACATATAAAAATGATAACTCAATCTAGCAAATATTAAGCAAACCACATATGATATTCAGGCTTTTCTTTCTATTAGTCTACCTCTAAATATTTAAACATAAATATAAAATTACCTCTAAATATTCATTATAATAATACTTAATTGTCAAAAATTATTTTCATACAAATAAAATAATCAGGGTAAATCAAGTTATTTGTTTTGAAAACATTATTTACAAACCTTCACTTTATGTGTTAAAGATTTCTGGAAAAGATCTTCTGTTAGCACAAAATACTTCCAGAAATTTTCATTTGATTTCATCTGCTTCAAGGTAATTCTTTAAGAGAAAAATGTAACAGATGTGATTATTTATAAGCCTCACATAAGAACACTATGTTGCTTTAATACAAAAAAAAAATATGAAAACACAGAATATAGAAATGCACACATACATGGGCTAGTAAAAAACAAGTTTTGAATATATATGTTTGTATTTGAAATCATAAGAAATAAAGGATTTAGAAAATACAAAAAATGAAATTGAAATAAGATTTTCAACTGAAAAATAATATCCAGAGAGAGGTGAAAGACAAACATTTCCTTTTTCATGTAAAAGCTTTTATTTACAACAAATTAAGTGGCATTTTAAAATTGCATTCTATAAAACCAAACCATCCCTTCTAGAAAATTACTCAGATTTACCTTAGAAAATAACCTCAATTCATTTGTAAAATTAGTAAGGATTTGTTTTTTTTAACACTTTTAAACTCTTGCTTCGTGAATCAAATATGCAGTGTTTTTTATTTAAGAAAAATTAGAACTAAACAAAATAAAATAAATTCAATTAATGGAAACTCAATTTTACTTATACAAGATGTTCAGGGGTGTAGTGGAGCCCCTGCAGGGAAAGAAAGCAGCGCTGGAACACAGCAGAACACCGTGCCATCACTGCTTTCTTTTACGAGAAGTAAATAAAAAAAATTATAAAACTTCCTTGAACAGCAAGATCATTGTCATGCATCAAATTAGAATTAAATTAATGCAATGCTCTAAGCCAGAGGTTCCCAACCTGTGGTACATGGACCATTTGGGGGTATGTGAAATCAAAGTCATTAATGGCGGAAACAAGAAAACATAAAGGATTAAAAAGTTAGAGAATTTTGCTTCTCCAAGTAAATACTTGTTATTTAATCATTATATCATTTGATTAATACGAAGTGTAATTTTTAGCTACCCTTACAAGTTAAAACAACACAATACTGGTTTCATTTTCTTTAGCATTGAATAAATATTATTGTAAAAATGGAATAAATGTAAAATCAAAAATAAGTTCTGCAAATCTTATTAATTCGAGTCATTTCACTTTTAAGCTAACATTAACATTATTGATAAAAACTTCTTTGCATACACAGAGTTGGTTGGGGGGGGGGGGGGGGGGGTTTTGTTAGTGGGGGTAGGCAAAAACAAAAAGACTAATCAAGAGGTATACAAGGGAAGAAAAGGTTGGGAACGCCTACTCTAAGCATGCCAACACTGCTCAATTTGCTTGCAACAAATATTTTTTTTATATATGCATGTACTGGTACAAGTAACATCTTAAAACACAAATATAAGAAACAGATAAGAAAGGAAACAAATTAGTTACTTACAACACCATTTACAAATGCTTCCTTATAACCATATTTATAATAATTGCTAAAAATTTTATCCACCTAGAAATGTGAATGAAGTGAATAGAATACAATTTCAGAGATGTTAGGTATTTCTTGCACAATTGTAGCCTCAACAGATATTCAAACCCCAAGATCTTGGATTCTTTATGACAGTATTTAGAATAATTGAAACCAAAAGGTTGTACTGGTTTCTTGTGAACAAAGACTGTCAGATGTTTCCATAAGAAGTAATTGGTGCTCAAAGAATCCAGTGGTTGGGATTGGCTAGTTTCAAACAGCTAGTGGTATAGCTTGAAGCATTTTTGATAAAAAAAACTTCTTCCAGAAAATTATGATGGTCAATGAGTCTTGTTGGAGTAATGCCAAGCAGAAAGTGATTCAATTTCTTCTGTTTGTGCCTCAAAGCATTCCTTGTGTCAATGCATCCCTATACAAAAAAAATGTGTACCTCCAAGTTTGTTATATGAATTCTAAAACACCCTGCATAATATAAAGAGAATACTCTTAAGTCAATAGTAAAACTTTTTGAAACAATAGTATAATCTTATAAGAATTCGCAGGAAACTTTTACATTTATTATCTTTTCATTTAATGATTAACAAACTAATTTGGCTCAAAACAAAGCTTTCTTAAGAATATGTAGCCTGACATAAAATAATCATTATGCTCATTTCATTTATAATATTGAAAAAGCTATCAACTGCAGTTTTTCTTCAATTTGTATTAAAAATTGATTAACATATTTCCTTTGGTCTCTTTTTATTGTTATTTTCAACCTTTAAAATTCAAACCATATTCAGGGTACAAGCTTTTTATTACTATAAAAGGCTATGTATATTTGAGAACATTTTACTTACAAGCTTTCTTTATATTCTTGAACTATAATCCAACAAACTTCATATTTTAGTAGTAGGAAAGAAACTCTTTGAAATAAAATCTCTGGAAATTCATCCTCTGAAAAGGAAACACTGCTAACTAAAATCAGAGCAGACTTTTCATCTACTGCTACATCAGCAAAATGAAGATGGGGTAAAATTTCTTTATACTGCCTGATACATATTGAAAGGTCCAACCTTAAAAATTAGAAAAAGAAGGAAATGTATAAATATTTGATGAACAAATGATGGTCTAAAAATGAGTAAATATAATGACTGAAAACAATATGGCAAATGAAAAAAAATGGATATCGGTTGTTATTTATGCATTTATTTCCTCCTCATTAAAAATAATTAAAGAATGATCATTTAGTCACTAATAATCATGATTTCAGATAATTTTTTTCCCCTCCAAAATCCATATCAATGTAGTATGAAGTAGTATCAAGTAAATATTTCATAAATAAAACTAATATGTCAATTTTAATATATTAAGCATAAATAAAAAACAATTAAAAGAATTAAGGACTTCATCATGTTCTAAACAATTACAAAATTTTCGATTTTACAAAAGAAAGTTTTTAACTCACTTTCTCATGACTTAGATTTTAAGTCATGATGAATTTTTCTAGTGCTTTTATTCTTATTCATTTATTGTAAACATTTATTTCTAAGTGATTATATGAAGGATTTAATTTATCTCTACTAATAATAAAGGAGAAAGTGTGTGTGTCTGTGTGATGGCGCTCTACAGGGCAGACTGCTGGACTTAGAGCTATGAAGTTTGGCATGAACATTCTTTGGAGGGAGGAAATGTTCACCTTGGAGCCGTTTTTTTTTTAATTTTAATTAATTAAAAAATAAGCAAAATTTTGGAATTTTTCCTTAATAACTTCTGAACATATTACAGCACAAAAATCATTTTTGTGCCATCTGAAAGTGCAAAAAATTACCTTTTCAATGATATCAATTAAGTTGCTGTACAATTTTTTCTCTAATTTAAATAACCTCTTAAAAATATTTTTTGGCATAATTTACAACAACACTTTTCATCAAACCGTTTTCATTGTTTAAACAAATATTTATTTGAGATTTCTCTACCATTGTTGAAAGCTAAGGTAATATCTTAATGTTCAATGATATGTTTTAATCACCATATTTTCATCCAGCTAACATGCTGCTGGACGTAAAATGTGCCACGCCATTTTAAAGTTAAAATCAAATGCATATTTTGCAAGAGGAATAAGAGAGTGAAGTTTATGCTGACAACGGGCAATGGTATGCTACATGACACAGACAGTTACTCGACTCCATTAGGGACGTTCATGCAGGCAACGAACAGAATAGGTGCAAGGTTATTGAAAGAACATGGGTTAATATAAATGTACATAAAAATTTGAAATTTAATATTACTTTTTTAAGTAAACCATGAATATCAATTCATACAAAAGAGATTCAGTTAAAATTATATTCCCAGCGAACAAGCTGGCGCTGAAGGTGGCTAGTGAATCAATAAAATTATACAGTTCTATATATATATATATATAAAAGCAAATAGCAATAATTTTATTTAAGTATTTTCTGGCATTTAATAACACAAACATTTTGTTCTAACCTGGATTCCAATAAATAAAGAAGTTGATATTGAGATATTACAGATCCTGACACAACTAGAGATTTGACTGTGCTTTGAACAGAAGAAATAGAAGCTTTATCTATAAAAGAATTTTAACATTGATTACATATAAAAAAAATAGCTTCAAACAATACTACAAATTTAATAAGAAAACACATAATGAATAAATTCAGAGAATAAATAAAAATTATGCATAATAAAAGCTTAAGAACATTAAGTAAAGAAAGGTAACCTGGAGGTTTAAGTTTTTGAATTTCATCAAGAGATTTAAGGGGTAAATCTGTAACTTGAACAAAAGCATGAGAAATATTCTTTTCGGAGCAGATATGTTTCCAGCAAGAATTATTATCATGTTGAAATTCAATAGTAAGTATCATATCCTTCCAAGGAATATTTTTTGCTAGCGAAGATGGACTGACAAAGTACACAGTGTCTTCTGAACTTCTGGAGTGAGAGAAAGAAATTTACAAATTAATTTTCTACAGACACAAATCATAATAGATTAAGTATCACTAACCTATAAAATTGTTCATTTTGAATTCATGGTTTTTTATTTAAGAATACAACAAAAATGTAGCTGTCAGGTTATAATTTACATTGAAATAGTTCACAATCATTTTTAAATAAAACCATAGATTTTGCCTAATGGCAGACAAGCGAGACTCAAGATTTATATTCTATTTGTATTTATCAGAAGTTAGAAGGTGCAACTTTACTAAATAATACAGCATTATTAATCTAACCAAAAAAATATTTGCATAGAAAGAATGCAACTAGTTTCAGATGAAAGCAAATCTGGAGGAGAAACTAAAATAATTTTTTCAATAATAATCAGTCTGGGAAAAAGTAATTCAAAAAGTCCATCCGATAAAACGGCAAATAAAAAATGTGATAAAAGAACATTTAATTCCATAGTTGTTTGTACAACATATTAGAAGCAAGATATCCTTAATAATGTATTGACATTCTTTGTTTTAGCTTGGTAATAGTAGTTATAACTATGAGAGATATACAGGACAGAGAAAAGCTTCATTTTTTTTCTTCCTTTTGCTAATAAAGCAAAAAACATATAAACTTACTTAAACATCAAAGTATTTTCATGGAGAAACACACTTTCAGGAATGAGAAAAGTTTTAATATTGCACATTTCTTCTTTTAACACAGATTCAAATTTCTTATAAACCACATTCAAATATTTTTTGATGATAATCATAACCTAGATAATAATAAAAAAACTTGTTTTAAAGGAAAGGATAAGAAAGACACAGTAACATAAAAGAATACATTGTAAAAAGTAAAATTTCTTAATAAAAAAATATTCAGAAAAAAGTGAAATGTAGTTTATGAAATAAAATAAAATTTGAGCCAACATTTACAAGTAAATTATTTAATACACACTTTGGTTGAAATTGTAGTTTTGTATAACAATTTTTTTTAATGATGATATGAGTCTCTTTAAAAAAATACAGAAATAAATTAGCTGATTTAACACTATATGTATGTAAAAATGGTTCTTATGGGTATTTACATATATTTTCATTACAATTTATTTCCTTGTCAGATTTTCAAAATTCAAACTTTAAATCATGAGTGTATCTTGTAGAAATAATTTAAATTTATATTTTTGCTTATTTTTTATAAAATAAACATTCATTAAATTAACTATTCTGCTAATCATCTCAACATTAATAACATATAAAAATACTTGAAAATCTGATGTATTTAATATGCAGTGCCTTTATTTAAAAAAGTGTACTTAAAAATCTAACATTTAATACAACTTATGAAGAATAGCTCACATAATTGATATTTTAAGAGTTCTTAAGTTAATTAAAACAAAATATCCACATGCTTATTTATACTAATTTTTTAAAAAAAGAATATTAGAATAAATGCTACCTTGAATATCTGTCCTGTTTCTTTACACAGACTAAATTTTTCTTTGAGAAATTTACTCAGTTCTCTCAGTTTTGGGTGGATGTAATTAATTTCAGCACATTTGTTCGTTTCAGTTTTGAAAGTTTTAATAAACGAATCATAAAAACCTTAAGAAAAACATCAGAAATCACAATTAAAATCTTCATTTATAAGAAAATTATATCTCTTCTTATATGAATTTTATTTTAATTAAGTAAAGTTCATCACCTAAACATTTGTAGATTTTATAATAAAGCCATGTAGACATCTTACCTTTCAACAATGCTATATGACGTTCCTCAAATTCTAGCAAATTAGTTACTGCTAGTTGAACATCAAAATGAATAAAGCATTCAAGTGACTTTAAAAGACCATGAAATGCTAGAAGTTGGCTGTAATAATCTTGTCTTTGCCCTCCTAGTAAAAATATAAATAATATTAACATGAAAAACTTTTTGAAAATTAATAAAAATTACTTAATACTCATACTTTCTTTTAATAAACTGGTGTTGTTATCTCTACACTGTTTTACTTCTTGGTTAAGCAAAAAACATGTCTTGCAAGGTGAAATGTCAGCAATTGTGAATTTAAGAGGAAATTTAAATTGATCTGACTGTAGTAATGATAGCAAAAGAGGCACAGCATTAGCTTCATAAATGTGAACAATTTTAATCATTTCATCTGTAAAAAAGAAATATAAAAAAATTATCTTTTGAAGATCAACAGAAAAGAATTTTGATTTGCAGTAAACCAAACAAATTAAACATACCAGGAAGCTTAACAAGTAAATCTTCAACTTTAAATTCAGGTACTGTTGCAGGAGGACTTTTATTTTTAGATGAAGACAGTACCTCACTAAAGAAACTTTTCTGATTAGATGTTGAATCTTCATTTTCTTTACCTAAAATGAGAAAGATATTTTATGATCACATTCAGAAAAATCTGAATATTGTTTAATCAATATAAAATGCGTCCCTGACTAACAATTCTGAAAGTCAAATTTTTTAAAACATCAATAAATGAATTTAAATAATGTATATATACAGGAATAATATACATTCAATATATTATATAATAAATTTATATAATATATATATATATATTTAGAAATATAGGAAATCAAGATCATTCAGAAGAAGTCAAATAATTTTCAAGCAAAAATTTCATAAAAAGGTTAACAATTCAAATTTGTACTTGGGCCAGATTATCAAATAGGCAAAGTAGGCAACTGCCTAGGGGCCCTGCAACTTTGAGGGCTCCTACATCTGGTGATCATTTTTTCTTGCATTATTTTCAGGGTATTTTAATTTAGTGCTTTCATTTAATTTATAAGAGCCGTGTAGTCGAACTTATTAATTTCGAACATAGTTTAGTCGAACTTATTAATTACGAATGTAGTTTAGTCGAACTTAAAATCAAGCATTGCTTAAATTTCAAAACAAAATTCTTAGGGTTTTTTTTTTTTTTTAATGTTTTCAAATTTGCTTGGGAATCAGTTCGACCCAGTTAGTTTTGCAGCTGACTGACTGAGTCCTGATAAACTTTGTATTTGAGTAGTTAGATTCTCTAAAAGAAATTTCAACTTTTTAGGATTAAAAAAAAATTACTTTTAAATTTTGCATTTCTTTTACGAGATACTGAAACCAACTCTCCTGCAAATTAATATAAAAATAATTGAAAGTGATGCCAAAAATAAATATTTTTAAATTTCAGTTTGTCTTAATTTTCTTAATTAAACTACTCGTATAGAGATTAAATGAAAATCGTTTAAAAATATTTTGTTTTGGGAGTTGGGGAAGAGAAAGGGGCCCAAAGATTTTATCGCCTAAGGGCCCTTGCAGGGCTTAATCCGGCCCTGATTGTACTTAAAATAACAGCTAGTGTAGATTCATTTTTCAGAAATCTTCAAGAAATTCGAAGGTGTATCAAAAAATTCTACCAAACATAAAAGTTTAAAAGAACATTTTAAGAAATCATATTTACTGATATATTGTCAGAGTACTAAATGGTCAATAAAATTTTTTAAATATATATACATATACACACCAAAATAAACAAATACTTGAAATACTAAAATTTTATTTTTTAGCTGAATAATATTTTATATAAAAAACTATTTTATTTCATAATTTTACTAGCAATCTTCAATAGATTATAAATTAAAATAGGTTGTACAAATTGCTTTAATTAAAAATTATAGCATTAACATCAAAATTAAGCATTAAAGAATAAGAATTAAATATTTTTAATTTACTAATTTAATTTAAACATGTGTTTAATTTATATATTGATAGAAATAATAAGAAAATTTTATTTACTTTATAAAAAAATTGTTTTAATGAAGAATATGATGTTTATATATTTGTGTTATAACTTTCATTAACCCCTTCAGGTAAAACAGCAAGTATAGCTCATCATCGGTTTTCATGCTATACAAATACCATTCCATGATTAAATCTTACCGAAAGGAGTTAAAAAAAAAGCTAAATAAAATTAGCTTCCACAGCTAAAAATGCCCAATATCATTTTAAATTACTAAACTATTTAATTTTTCCATCCTTCAGTTATTAATAATAAATTCTTCATTAAAGCAACTATTAAAGTAACTAAAAGATAGTGAAATTATTAAAACCATAAACTGCCACCAGACTATTAAACCATAAAAATTATACAGACCTTTCAAATAACTTTTTAAAAAGTTACACTTTGATTTTGAAGTTGAGGTAAAGTTATTATTTGATAATTTAGTAATGTTTAAGAAATTGGACAGTAGATTTACAGTCTTAGATGAATTAGAATTCTGTGAAAGTTGTTGATCTTCAGAAAGGTTGTTACTACACAAAGAAGAAAACTGAGAATTAGGTATTCTGTCATTTCTAATAGCAGTACAGCTTTTGAAGATTTTAGAAGGTCCATTATTTGGCAAAACAGATGAACTGGTAGTTTCATTCTTTTCATTAATTTTCTTTTCAAAAGTAATTTTAGAAATTTTTTCTATATATGAATTTTTCTCATTGTCATCAATAACGCTGGATTTTTTATCTACAAAGTCATTATTTTCTTCAAACTGTGGTTCTGGAAGAAATTCCTCAACAGTAAAATTATTATTTTGAGAGCAACTATCTGTTTCATTTGTATCATCAAAATTATGGCAATTTGCATGAAATTCAGAAGAATGATTTAGGAAACTGTATGCATCATAACCTCTTGTTCCTTCATTTGTCTGAGATGGAGCAGTAATTTTAGTTATTAGTTCATTTACATCAGATTCAGAATTAAAGCTGTCAAAACAGAAATTTGGGACAGCATCATTTGCATTAGAATGTTCTAAGGTACTTGAATTACGAAGGCTTTTATTTGAATTTATATTTGTTTCAGAACCATTAAATGTATTATCAACAACATAAGTATTTCCTTCTATGTTTTTACTGTTCAATGTACAACCAGCCACAGAGTTTTCTTCAAGATGAAAAGTGAATACTTCATCATCCGCTTCTCTCTGTATGTTATTTTCAAAATTATTTTCCACTTCACCTTTATTGTACTTTGATTTATAATCACCAGTACAATCAGAATGAATTGGTAGAAAAGATTTTTGAGATTGAAGTAACAAATCATTTGATGTCATATCATTCAAACAACTTCCTTGGCCTTGGTTAAATTTCATAGATCCAGGCATTGTTCTGGTATTCTTATTTATATTAGCAATATCTAAGAAGTTATATTCTTCATTAGGCAACTGCAAGAATAAATAAACTGAAATAAGACAATTTTACACAAAACACAATACTTTAGTTTCTGAAAGATTTCCTAAATGGAAAAAAAAGAAATATGAAATATTCACAAAAACTTTCACTAGTTATATTGAAATTCAGAAAAACTGACGTATGCTTTTTGAAAAAACTGTATAACTGTTGAGAATATCATTTTTAAAAGGAAAAAAATTATACAAACCTATAAATAATTACCATAGTCAGTAAAAAAGTCTATAATATACTCTATATTTATCATGAACTGAATATAACTTATACATAGTCCACAATCTTGGGGAAGTCCCAAAGAAACAAGAATTGTGCATTTATTTCAAATTTTTATAGTAAAATATAAGAGGATAAAAATAAAGCACATATGCTTGAGGTACCCTTTTGCTCTTACTAAGTTGCTGAAAGTGGATAAGTCAAGTTTTCTGGTATTAAATCATATCTTTATAAAACTCCACATTTTTTTATTTGGATATTTTTAAATACATATAAGAGTAATTATGTGTTAGTTGCTTAGGAGTTGTAGATGAATAACAGAATTAATTGGCTTGACCACTTGGGAAGCTAAAATCATTCATTTTGATAAATTCCATCTAAAATCTTCTTTTAAAAAAAGTAAAAAACTAATCGACATTTACAAACCCTATAACTAAACATTCCCGTTTGATAATACACACTTTTGAATTTTTTTTTTTTAAGAAAGTTACTGATAAATTTCCAAGCAGGAAAAACTTACTTCTGGTAAAGGTATCTCTTTAAATGCTTTTTCTGTACTGCTCTGAGACAATTTTTCGCCAGTATCTTCCAGATCTGTATCACTACAGCAAACAATGAAAATTTAAATAATACATTAAAATTAACAAAATACAAATGTAACAAAAATTTTAGATGCAATTCGAGGAAAAATAAGCCTCAATTAAAGTGAATATTTATTTCCAAAATGATTGCTTAATCTTGTGCATTTTAAGTACGGCTTTCATTAAAATAAAGCAATAAAGGTCTTAACATTTATTAAAAAATTGTAAATAAATAAATTGCCAGTAATAAGCCTTTCAATGAATAGCAACAACTGGTTTGAATTTTGAACTTTTCAAAAGTATTTTTGATGAAGCATATTCAATAACAATTATCAGGATTTTTCATGCAAGAATCAATTCAAAATTAAAGATTACAGAAGTTCAATAAATTTGGCGGAATTCAACATTAGGTTTTATTAAAAGAATTAGTTTAATTTATCTGAGAGTAAAACTATTTTAACAACTGTTATCAAATTCCATGTTTGAACCACATACAGTGGGAATTCATAAGGTAGCATTTCGAAAAAGATGTTACTCATAAATGTAGATAACATATTCCTTTTAAACTTACAGAAATACCTGAATATCAAATTTCATGTAGAGGATATATCAAGGAACTTACAAAAATGTTTCTATATCTTCAAATGGAAAATTACTATCAACTTCAAATACATCTTCAACTTCCATTATTGGTAGTTTTATCAATAAATCAGTCAGTAATGGACGTTTGAAAGCAACACTTGATAAATTAAATGGAAGATATGGAACATCAAGTAACTGAAATTTACCTAGAAAAAGATCAACTGTAAGAACAAGTAATTTAATATAAAATAATAAAAAAAATACCCCCACCAAAAAAGAACTAAAGTACATATAATTCATTTTTATTTCTAACATTTTTTCTGTAATTCACGGGAAAACCATAAATTTAAAATAATATATTTAACTACATAGAAATAGACAAAGAGAATAAATTTAAGAGGAAATAATGTTTACCATCTAAAGTGTTTTCTTTAAAAATTTCAAGATCTTTCTCATCAAATATATTTGCTTCTTTCTCAGAAATGTTATCATCATGAAAGCCATCATCATTATTAAAAAGCCTGCAATATCATATTTGACACATTTAAAAATAATTTATTGTAAAACAACTTTACAAATAAGTTTTAATGCAAAAGACTCAGTTAAAATTCGATTAAATCTTATCAAAAAATTATACACTTAGCAAAAAAAAATTATTAAAATGAGAAAATTTAAAATGAAAATTGAAACAAGATTTAAGATTACATGAAAATTTCTTTTTAAGTATAAAGAAATCAAACTATAAAGTTTGATATTTTATGTCAAGGAAACAAGATAGTTACCCAATAAAGCCTGTCTGTTGAATGAAAGATAAGTTTTGTTTACAAAACAATGAGAGGTTAATTTTAAAAAATTAGTAAACCTATAAAAAACTTTCACAACAGAAATCTTAAAATAAAATGTTTATTATAATTCCAACCTCTTTGTATGCATATATCTGTACGTCAGAAACAAACTATCTTAAGTAACAATTTTAAAATTTTACAGGAGAGCCAAAAGAAGTTCCAGATCACTATGTATTTTCCTATTTATTTTTTGAGTGGTTATCTTTTATTATTTTCAACCTACAGCTATGACATTTTGCCCATCCAAAGATGCTGTCAGAATAATGAAAATATGATAAAGACATCAAAATCAGCAAAATTGTACTTAAGCTAGTTTACCTCTCAGAAATAGATATATCTCTAAGAAATATAGGCAGATTACAAGTGCAGCATCATAAACTGAAAAATCATGTTATTTTTACATTATTAGTTGAAATAAGAAATGGTACTACCATGAAGATTCATCTAAATTCAGAGATGCATTTACACCAATCTCTGATACAGATTCTTCAGTTTTTGTAGCCTCGTCAGATAGAAATTTTTCATCACATTGAACTTTAAAAAGAGAAAAATGATAATATACATTTAAGAAGAAAATTGAAATGATAAAAGTAAAATAAAAAAAACTTAATTAGAAAATATTAGAGACAAACACACAAAAAACTAAATATTTAATAATCAAAAAGATTTCAAAACTAAAAACTAAAACAATAAAATTCCTACAGAAAATAAACACAGTTGAAACTTTCTTTTATGGTATAGATTAATTCACTTCAAATTCTGATAGTTAAATAAAGTAAGAGCTATATTATTTCTTTATAGTAATAATAATTGAGAAAATTTATGATGCACATGTACTGTATCCAAAATTAAAAATGATGTAAAATTTTCAAAGCAGAATACTTCAAGAAATTTGATACACTAAATATACATATGATTATTCAAAAAAATTGAATCAGCTACAGTCACTTGACAATGTGTTTGCATTTCTTTCCATATTTTAGATATCTACAAACATGACCAAAGTAATGCTGGCAGGGAAGGGGACTGGACAAAATCCAAGAAATTAATAAAATAAATTCAGAAACAATGAAATAGTGGACATGGCACTCAAATTTTAAAAATTAATATTTGACCACTTGCAATACATAATTTTTTCAGAAATAAGTTAATTTTTTTTTTTTTTTGAGTTTGACAAAATTTATCTTTCAAAAACTGTGCTCAAAGTTGCTATTTTACTTCACTTGTCTGTGGGTCTGATTATCTTAATTTTAATTCAACCTACAAATTAAGTTAATTATTTTATAAAAGTTTGATAAATAGGTCAACCATTATACTTTAAGTGTTCTATTAAACTTTGCTTTCATTTAATTAATCAAAAAAAATTCTACCAGAAAAATAGTATATAATTATTCAAATTGAACATGTCCTTCCGTTACCAAAAAAGTGGATATCAACTATCTCACTCAGAACACACTGGGTCAACAATTTTAAGTTTTTCAGTTCAATGCAGGTTTATGGCCCTTAATAATTAGACACAGTCAAAATTTTTCAAAAATCTAATTTTAGGAGTTTTTTTATAGTAATGGAAGGACAAAAATATGGTAACAGAAGGATAAAAATATGGTAACAGAAGGACATAAAGCATGGTAACGGAAGGGCAGTCATAGTTAAGCTCATTTTTACTTAACTTTTTTAGTATTATTAATGTAAAGAACATATATTTTATGCTATCTTTAAAATGAGAAGTTATTTTATAAATATTTTACAAATTATGATTGTGTGTACTCCCATTAAAAAATAAATATTTATAAGAATAATCTGGTAACATACACAACTTCAATCACATTTTTACTAAATTCTTAAATTATTAGGTATCTATATCAATGCCTTACAAATAGTTAACTAATTAAATTCTAACTGTATCTGTAATAGTTAATAACTTATTCTTGACCTTAGCTGTTAATATGTAAAGAAAAATAACACGTTTGTTTGCTGTGTAAAAGAATATGGAGGCCTTTCTAGGAGGATGCCAATTTTTTTTTCTTTTTTTTTTTCTCTCTTGATCGAATCAGATCGGCAATAATTTTAGCCTGTATTTTTATGGCAATTTTCATCTCTTTTTTTATTACAGATTGAAAAGAACTTTGGAATGAATAGGGGATAATAGCCTTTGTTGCTGAAAATCCCCCCCACAATCAAATCAAATCATTTGTTTGCTGTTTCTGCACATGTTCTACTTGCCTAATTCAACTTGATTATTATTTTTTTTTTTGCTCATTCTAGGAGGGTTTTTACTCATTCTATTCCATTCTTTTTTAAACATTAGAAGACGTTTAGATTTTGATAACTAGTGCATACAACTGTGTTTTGATATAGTTAAATTTTTCAAAGTTTTGTAACATAAGTATATTTATTAATTCTCATCTGGTGATTAGTGAACAGTCATCTTAAATATTACTATTGTGTTTGCTATGCTTTAAACTCCTGCTGAAAAACAGAGACTTTATAGGGAAAGAATGAAAGCTAAAGGATTGCATCAGCAAATTAAAGAAAAAGACAGGAAACGAAAAAAAGAGTGATGTATAACTTTAGCTCCAAGAGATTTAAAATTGCTGCAATTGCAAGAAAATATGCGAAAAAAAACTAAAAGAGCTAAGGAAGAAAATCAACCAGGACCTTCATTGAGCCCTTATTCCTCTCCCAATACCTTGAGCAAAGTGGTCATGCGAGTTTTAAAATCCATGCCAGCTAGTCCAAGGAAAAAAACAAAAGTGTTGGAAACAATTGCAACCAAGCTTGCCATTTCCTCAGTCATATCAAAACCAGAAAATTCTGAAAAAGAGAAGAATTCTGTGGAAAATATTGTTTACGAATTTTATTTAAGGGATGACATATCCTGGCAAGCGCCGGGAAAAAATTATTGTCATAATTCAGTAAAATAAAATAAAAGATACAAAAACAATATCTAGTGATGACCTTAGGTGAAGCTCATAGTTTATTTTTTCATGAGAATATCAACCTTCAAATAAGTAGGTCAAAATTTCCGACCACAATTTGTTTTGCTAAGGAAGGGTCTACCACATAACGTTTGTATCTGCAAATACCATGAAAATGTGAGATTATTAATTCAAAGTTTGGCAACAGTAATTCAGGATTTTCCAAATAACTTCCACGATTTTATTTCCAGCGTAGTATGTGATGAAGAAAATGAGAAATGTATGTTCACAAGTTGCAATATTTGTGATAAGTTTCTTGATGATAAATGTATAAATACTAACAAAAACAATTCAACAGGTTTGTAATGGGAACAGTGGGACAAGGAGAATCAAAAAGCAGTCAAAAGAGCATACCAAGGATCTGTAAGCCATATTCTATGTATATTAAAAGTTTGGGATCAGAATTATTTAGAAGCTAACTTTTTAAAGATTAAATCTAGTTAATATTTTTCAATACGTACTAACTACTAGTAAGCGAGACACAGGACAAGCCTAGATATTTAATTTGACTTTTAGACACTTTTGCAATCTGAGACAAAAAGTCAAAGCATCACAGTCCATTACATCACTTTCAAAAGAGGCATCATACATTTTATTTTACACACAAGTCTTCGAAAATCTAATATAAACTTCTAAAGATACTGTGTAATATTCAGGAGTAACATTAGAGTATGCCCAATGGGAGTCACGACCTGCTGTACAAAAGGAGGAGCATAATGATGACCCTCTCATATTTTGCCTTATCTTTATCTACTAGTTGAATAGCACGTTGCATGAACGGAGTACAAAAATTTTCCCCAACAGGGTGCACAGCATCCCCGGCAGGGGGCCCTGTCCCGCCCACTAGCAGCACCCCTGGTAATATTGAACAGTATCTCAGTTATAAAAATTATTAGAGCTGATTAGCTTTCTTTAACTTGGAAGCCATTTTCTTTTCACTTATCATACAAGAATCATAGGTAATTGAGCTGACAAATGCGAAATGCATGTTCAGATTATAAAATATGTAAATACAATACTAAATTATATGCATGATGAAAAATCAAAACATAATTTTATATAACAAGAATTGCAGTCACAGAGAAACATCTTAATTACTTTTTTGCCATGGTGATCTGTATAGTTTATCTACACTTCCAAGAGTATTTGAGTTTTCACTTTCAAGAAAAGTGTTTTCACATATAAGTGCTTCAGTTAAATAATCTTCAAAGGTGTTGGATATCTGAAAATCAAATATTAATAGAAAAGTTAGTACATTCAAAACTTCATATTAAAAATTTTAAATCAATATTCATACAAAAGCATTGCACATAATAAAATATTACAATTAGAATTATTTAAAAATATCATTTGATTCAGATAAAATAATAAATATTCTTCTTACGAAATTAACAACAGTGTTTGTTGTACAAGATACCAAAAGGGATTAAATTATTTTATTTATTTAATTAAGTATAAAATGCAATAGCTCATTAGTAATAATCCTATTCTTAAGCTTCTGAATTTCAATGCTAACAATTTTTTATATTCAAATTAAACTCTTTTCTTTTTCATTTTAAGTTATAATATAATGAAAGAAAATTTTTATGAAAAATAACTATTTAAATATCTTTTATATACCATTAATTTAAAACATTATAATAAATAAGTAAATAACATTACACCTATTAATTTATACTAAAACATATAGTCACTTTTAATAATTTTTAGAACAATAAATATTGGCAATTAAAAGATATGATACTGCAAGAAATACATCAAAAACACTTGATGGAGTAGATATTTACAAAATATAAAATAAAAGGCTCACAGAGAAAGCCATCAACATAAAAGAGTAACAATCTAAAACTCGGAGCTTTCTATAGAATTGTACAGAACACTAACACTCTTTAATTAACAAAAATTCTTTTATCCAACATAAATAACTTACCTCATCATAATAGTTAATAGCAAGAAAATTACAGGCTTTATATACAGGATATGTCTCGCATGTCATTTCAAAAGGATTCCTATGTAATCAAATAATACAAATAATTTAAGAGCGCTTCGGTTCTGAAATTGATAAGTTATGATTATTTACTTGAATACAAAAAGTATTATACGTAATAAAATATCGTTTAAATATTATAACGATAATAGAGGCTCACTGAAATTAATAAATCAAGGCAACTGAAAGGATTCAGAAAGAAATTTAAAGAGAAAACTTTGAATCATGAAACGCAACCAAGCAAACTATTAAAATTGAATGTGACAAATATTTAAAAAAAGAACAAGGTATAAACATAAAACAATTTTTTTCTATTGTATTTTTTCAATGTATGATTCAAAAATTCCAAACAAGAAATAAAACTTACCATGATCTTAAAAAAAAAATTATGATGTAAAAATTCTTGACGCTATTCCTCACAAATATCGTCTGCAAAACGTCTCTCGGCGCTGCCACGGACAAAATATTTCCCATTATAAATAAAATCAAATAAATTGTTCTTTTAAACTTTTAATACGTATTAAAAATTTTAAAGATTAATCAGTTGAATTTTTCATTCAGTTATTATTTATTTAGTAGATCCAAATTATTTATCTAGTCCAAAAATTAAAACTGTTCTTTAAATACACAGAACGGGAAAAAGTAAACACCAGTCGTGCTGCCATCTATTGTTTAAATGAAGAAATAAATGGAAATAAGGTGTGACACAATGTACCGGTCGCGGAAAAAAAAGGATCCGCCCAGCATTATTCTGCCGCCAATCATTGCTTCTTAAAACTAAACCGGAAATAACTTATACTAAAAGATTCTACGGTTGAAATTCTCTTAAGGGCCATCTGAATATTTAAAATGGCACTAACTTCAAAATTCTCAATGGCAACACCCTTTTTTGAAACCATAAATTCCTAATGAAAAAATACTCCCGGACTTTAATTTTGGTTAATATATCATTGGTAGATTGGAAGATATTTGAAATTTTGTGTTCTTGACATAAAAGGGGTCGTCTCCACATTTAGATAGAGAAGTTATCTGCTTGCGTTTAAATGTCGGTAGTAGCATTTTAAATTATTTCGCACTTGTTATTTTCAAAGTATGATCTACATTTTACAATCGGTAAAACTTGATGGGTAAAAAAATAAATAGTGTAAGATTACACCACTTTAATTTATAAATTTTAAATTATATTTGTATAAATAGTTAAATATTTATATATTTAAATTTTATAAAATAAAATTGGCATAATGATTATATTTAATAATGAAAACGGTTTCGAAAATTTATGCCGTCCCCCTTAAGTGCATCGAATTACAGCGAAAATAGAAAATTTAATGCAACTTCAAAATTATTCGTTTGAATAAGCTGAAATTTTGCACGGGCTTATGAAATAGCCATCTGCATCGATTACTGTTAAAATTCATAAGTGTTGCTGTACAAAAATTTTTGAACATCAGATATCATAAAATATTTCATGTGCTCAAAATTATGTTTAAATCTAAAGTATAAGTGCAGAATGTGTAGAATGCTGCAAACTAATACAACAGCAGAAATTGTAGGTCAAAAACTATATTATTTCTCAAGATATCAATAAAAATTCAAAATTTTACTTTTGCATTAAGACCCAAAACTTTATTTGCTTATAATTTCAAAAATTATTGAGCTTGGATAATGAAATTTGGTATCCGAGTATAACTTTTCATGCAGTTTTGAAATCCATTGATAAAAATTTGTATTGTTAATGTAAATTTTAAGGTTAGTGCAATTATACATATGTAGACGACCCCTTATGGACTCTTTAGATATGGAATCTATTAGACGTTATTTCCTGAAAATTGGTACCTTTTGTTTCAAGATAAAATGATTAGCAACGGAATAATGCTGGGTGGATCCTTTTTTTCCCCCCGCGATTGTACTTTTCCAACCGAAAGAAAAGGATTCCATTCACATGATTTTATGGGGAGGGGGATTCTACTTCCGATCACTGTGGCATTTGTCTTTCAGCAGAATTTATTCAAATCTGCGAATATGAAAGTTTCGGAAATAAATTATTGAATACTTGCACATTTTGATCCATCGGCTATAGATACCAAGCGCCAGTCTTAAGGCTCGTATATACTTGAGGGCGGAACCGTTCTTGAGGTGTAGACGGGGGTTTTTTCGTACCACGAACGGTTTGTGTCGAGCTAACTCTCGTTAGCTTTTTTTGGAAAACAAAAGGATTATTAGCAGTTGCCAGATAGCATGCACATTTGCAGCAAGTGTGATTTTTTCCAGATATTATCTTGTCATGACAAATTTGCAGAGAAACTCCTGCAAAGTTACATAGCATAATAGATCAACCCCTTGCAATGCAAGTTTGCTGTGAAGTTGATACGGCACACTTACACACCACGACCTGGATAGTTGTATATATCTGATTTTGATTCTTTGTCTCTGTTTAAAAAAACATCCGATTTTTAATAACATCTCCTAGACAGTCCTTCTTTTTATTAATTTAATAAATCAATGATAATTTGAAAAAAACTAACTAGGTCTTTTTATAAAAAATATTTATTTTGAAAAATTCTCCATCCAAACTTTTACTAAATATAGAACTCGCACTTTAAAGAAAACTATATATCGCCTTTTTCTTAATCTTGAAATTTTAACGTTCGTAAATAAAATTAAAATTAAATCCAAAAACAGTCAATGTTTGTTTAAAAATAATAAAATACTTCGTGTCCCATATTTTTAAAAGTAATTACTTTTGCACCCTAACTTCATAATTTATTGCACTAGCAAAACGTAGTTATTAGCGAAAATTGCTCTCTCTCTCTCTCTCTTTGACTTCAAATCATATTCTCAACTCATAATTATAAAAAGCTAGCTGAAAACCCGGCGTTGCTCGGGATCCATATTATTTCATATACCGGCCTCTTGTTTTTTTTTGTGTGCTGTTTTTTTTTTCCTACAAATATTATCACTAACATTCTCCAAGAAGCGTATATCTTCTTTGAATCCTTTCTTGTTGAATTAAAACTTTCAAATATAGCCTTTTTATCACCTTATAACAGTATGGTTTGAATGAAAATGCAAGAAAATTCGAAAAGAACATTTATTTTAAACAACATACAGTCAGACCTCTATTTAACGAAGTCGCTAAATCCCGAAAAAAAGTTCGTTATAGGGATAATTCGTTAAATAGAGATTCACCTTTTAAAATACTTGAAACTACACAAAACATATTTTAAATTCATAAACACTAAATATTATTTTTAAAAAGTAATTAATCACACCTTGTCTTCTAAATTAATATCTATTTGTTTAATATATCTTACCGATCAAAAAGAAATTTGCAAGGAAAACAAGAATAAAACAAAACATTGTCCTGAAATACACTGTATTTTCAATTTAAAAAAATAATTTTATATTAAAATTAATGAATTTTAATGACATTATCGCATTTATTATAACAAGTAATTTTAAGCATACATTACCACATGCGTCCTTAAATTTAATTACTGATAAAGTCTGTTAATTTTGTCTGAGTTTTTTGTTTGAGAAAGTGTTTTCTCTCATAATACGTCTCACATCTTTGCAATGCACGAAAAACCCCTTCAGGCGTATTTTCTTCAAACTGTAATCCGCGTCTGATTTTTTCAAATGATTTTAACATTTCATCATACGAAGGTTTGCTGATTTCTGCATCATGATCATTTCCATCTTCATCATCTTCGTCTTCATCGCAATTCATTGCTATATTGTTTTTATTTTTCACACTGTCCAAAATATCCAATTCAGTTAGTGTTTCCGAGGTTTCAGCTTCAGAATCAAGTGAAAGAAAATCATCAATCAGCATATCATCATTAATTTCTTCTTTTTACCTTAGCTGTATCCACATTTTTTTAAAGTTCCTCTAAGAGAATATCGTCTTCGTCCTCCGTACTTACCGAATTCTCATTGCTGACAAAGAATCCAGCTTTGGCAAAACTGTTGCGAATAGTGCGATCTGTGACATCATAGTTCCATGCTTTGAAAATTTCTGATATACTTTCCCGTAAGTTGATCTTTGGCATGGATTAATTGTTCTCAAACGCAGTGATAACATTTTTGATCACCCCTTGATCCATTGGCTGCAGTTTTGATGTAGTGTTTGGTGGCAAGTAAAAAACTGTAACATTTTCAGTTTTTGGTTGATTTCCTTTGGATGGGAGGGAAAATTGTCAAAAACGAGAGCAATTTTGCGACACTCTGCAATCATACCTTTGTCCAACTTTTGAACCCATTTTTCACAAATTTCTGACGTCATCCAAGATTTTTTGTTAAAATCATAATCAACCTCCAAAGATTTTGCGTCTTTGAAACATCGTGGATTTTTGCTTCTTCCGATAACTAATGGTTTCAATTTCTGATGCCCAGCCATATTTGCACCTAACATGACAATTAATTTTGCTTTGTTTTCCTCCAAAGCATTTTTTCTTTTTAAGTGTTAATGTCTTTTGAGGCAAACATTGAAAAAATAAAGCAGTCTCATCCGCATTAAAAATGTCTTCTGGCTTATAGTCTTTTAAAATTTTACTCAGTGTCTCCGTTATCCAATTTTCACTATCATTATCATCAACGTCTTTACTTTCATCAGCTATTACTTTTGCCATAATTCCGTGTTTTCTCTTAAATTTTTCAAGCCATCCATTGCTTCCTCGAAATTCGTCGTATCCCAATGCCTTCGCAAATTGAAGAGCTTTCTCAATTATGAAAGGCCCAGAGATCGGAACATTTTTATCTCGAATTGTGTGTATCCACTTCAAAACTGCCTCATCCATATCTTCACAGACACATGTTTTTAAACGTTTTGAACAAGAATTCGATGAATCATAATTTTGTATCTTATCACGATTTTTTATTATGGTTGATAAGCTGTTTGGAGGAATACCAAATTTTAAAGCAATATCCTTTTTTATTCTCGCCTTTATTCACCTCATGAAGAATTAAATTTTTTTCTTTGATGCTCACGCACTTTCGCTTTGAGATTTTCCAGCTACAAGAACCGAAATTACCAGCGTGACTCTGATCAACAATCTAGAAAACGGGAGACTAGTTCAAGGACACGGGACAGCTCCATTGAGGGTGAAAGGGGGACATTGTAAGTTTTTCTAGTGAAGTGGAAAGTATGTGGGGGTTGCACTTCCTTGATTAAATGCAAAGAATGACAGTGATTTTACTACTCTCGGTGAGTTAGGCGACTGGTAAAACCAGTTCAAGGTCATTGATGACCATAAAATTTGTTAAAAGAAAGAATACGTTTGAAATTTTCAGAAATATTTTGTGAAATAGGAAGAAAAAAAAATGGATCAGAAGAAAAAGTTCGTTAAATGGAGAATGCACTTCGCTATTTGGAGGTAATTTTACGAAGAAATTCGCAAAATGTTCTTGGTTCCAAGGAAAAGTTCCCAAAATAGAGGTTCGTTAAATAGAGGTCCGACTGTATAGTTCAATAACTAATACAGCTTTGCAATGAACAAATATACTTATACTGTATAACTTGGTTACTGCGAAACTTCTAAATAAAATGTTTTATAAATCAGAGAAAGAAAGTTAAAATCGCTCATGTCTCTTTTTTCATACTCTTCACCAGCAATTAAAACAGCCACTTCATTGCATTCTGGGAGATTAAATCTTCTTGCGTGTTCCGAAGAAGGTCACTTTTCGGCGTGAATTATAATTTGATATTCTGTACTATGAATGTTTTCAACTGCACTTTAAAAATTTCTGTAAGAATTATGTTCATGGAGCATATCTTGAAGTTGTAGAATTATTTCCAATTTTGTCGACGGTTTTCCATATTTGATCTATATTATGTCTGACGTTGCATATCACCGACCAAGTACAGTTGAAGATATCTTGGTTGTTCGTTAGTCAAAGTGAGCCTAGTCGATGATATATTTGCCCTTTTACTTTAAATGTGGGCATGAATTCCTTCAAAACTTATCCGGTTGTTTGAAATTCTCAGTAAATTATTACTTGCACACCCACTCTAAGGATGTGTTTGGTATCCTATATAAACTAAATATAAATACTCTTCTAAAATAAAAACTTAATATAAACTAGACGCGCTCGCCGCCCTCTGGGCGGGTTCGCGGCCAGCACCCACTTTGCTCAGCACTACCCCTGCCACTGTCGCTGGTTCGAGGTTATCAGCCACTATTTTTTCCGTTTTAAATACTGCATAAAGATCAGTGGAACAGACCATAAAACTATAGTAGGTTTCATATTGTTTGTAGACAATAGATTCCTTTAAAATTGTAAAATCTTTCAATAAACCTCATCTAGTTGTAATGTTTTGTATAAATTTTTCACGAATTTTGGCATAAAAGTCTTCAGATACATAAATACAGAATGAAATCGCCCTACCTAAACAGTTTCCATCGCTTACAATATTTTTGACACCCCACTGTGATGGAACTGTTGGGATCTATATATTTAAAATAATTAGGTAAAACCATCTGATAATTCGTCAACCCCAACCACCAGACCGATTTCGACATTTTTTTTTATTTGAAAGGTCATGACGTCTAGATATTCATCAATGGTCGTATGTCCCACCCCCACCATTTCTGAACGAAATCGAAAAAACACTTCTCCTCTGTTCATTGTCTATGGATAAACTTTGTAGAAATTCCCCAGCCCCAACCACCTAACCGATTTCAACAATTTTTATTTCATCTGAAAGCTTATGACGTCTAGATATGTCATCAAAAGTCGTCTGCCCTCCACCAACCCCCATTTTGGAACGAAACTGGAAAAAAAACATATCGAGAATGTATGGTGGAGACGTGTTTTTTCTATTTCGTTCAAAAATGGGGGTGGGGGCAGGCGATCCATGATGACTTATCTAGATGTCATAACCCTTCAATTAAAAAAAAAATATTGAAATTCGTAGGGGGGTTGTTGCTGGCGAACTGTCCAAAGGTTTTTCCCCATAGAGAATGTACAGTGGGAAAGTGTTTCTTTTCTATTTCGTTCAACAATGGGGGAGGTGGGGGCTGGCTAGATGACATATCTAGACGTCACAAGCTTTCATATGAAACAAAAATTGTTAAAATCGGTCGGGTGGTTGAGGCTGGAGGACTCGGTGAAGAATTTATTGCCAAATTATTTTAAATATATAGATACTCTCCATTAATACTATGAATAAAGTCTAACTGAAACTCAAATATTAATTAAATAAACATTTTTGTACTTTTTTTTAAATAACGTTGTCATGCCAGAAACAAACTTTCAAAATATAGATAATATAAAAGTAAATAGACACTCAGATACAAAACATAAATAAAGAGGGAATCTATATATGGCGTCGGATGCAGGAGACTGAAACTGTATCGGCAAACCTGACTTATTGCTAGCTTATATACCCGGCGTTGCTCGAAGTAGAAATATTTTCAAGTCTCAGTAATTATAACACTTAATGTTACTTAAGTAACATACACTTACTTACTTTTCACTCTAACATCTTTCGTTGATTTCGTTCAGCGCAAATGGCCCTCGGAGCCTAGAATTATTTTTAAGCCCTCTAATCATATTTTGCTTCAAAAACTGGCATAAATGCAGTAATGTTTTGTCTCCATCAGTGGTGGATTTTGACAATATGAGGCAACAAGTGCAAAATCATTTTGAGGCTCCCCCCCCCCCCCCCCCCCCCCCCAAACAAAAAATTTTTTTTTTTGGGGGGGGGGGGGGCTCAAGAGTTTCATTGCACGAGGCGAGCTCCTCAGGCACCTATGCGTGAAACCGCCGCTGGTTTCCATTGCGCCCCTAAAACTGACATCTGCGACATCTACACTTCACTTACTTCCAGGTCGCTACGCCGCTTCACACTAATTAGGATCATTTAAAAGTTTGTGAAATTTCAACGAAACATCGCATAGTAACTAAATTAACGTCATTGGATGTTTGAGTGCAAGTTAAAAGCTACGAAATAAAAACGGAAGTTAAGTGCATGCTACGAAGTAACAGCGGAAGTAAGAAGTCTGCATGACCAAAGAAAACAATATTTTCTTAACATTAACAATGGTAAAAACACGTGAATAAAGGATTTGATGAAACAATAAATTGGTTTGAATTGAAATTTTATAACAATAAAAGCATTGTTACTATTTGAGTTTAAAATGAATTTTGAAATGTTAATTACAGTTAGAGAAAATATTGTACAACAATTAAATTGGTATCATTAAAAAGATAATTTTTTGCTCTTCAAGGTAATGTAAAAATAATTTTCGTACCATAAATTTTGCAGAAGTAATTGGTGAAAAACGTCTAAAAATAGCTTAATTTTCGTTATTTAATTAAATAAATAAAAATCGAATTCGAATTTCAAATTAATTTTTACGGCGTTAACCCCCTCCTTGTGCTAATCCATCACTGTGCCAAATTTGGTCACCGTAAGTCCAACGGCGTGGGCGTGCATAAAGAACCAAAAAACGAACACACAAACATACTTTCCTCTTTTATATATATAGAATAGCTGTTACCCGCGACTTCGTGCGCGAATAATTTGAATTATTAATTTTTTTAAATTCACGAATGTAAATGTTTCGTTACATGTTGAAACGGGAAATTAAAAGTTTTGACTGTTGACAATACATAATTGGACAACTAACAGGAGTGTATGCTGTTATAGTTAGGTAATTTGTTTATCTATGCTAACACACTTTTGTGTACTACGTTTTTTCTTTTACGTTTTTTGCACGGATGTAGAGGTTTTGTGGTCTGGACTCATGTGAACACGTCATATATAGTTGCCCATGGGAAAAATATGGTTTTTCCAAATGTGCGCCTGCCCCTTTGAGTGCCTGGCCCTGAACCTGGCAAATGCTAATTTTAAAGGGGATTGTTACATTTTGAACTTGGATAGTAAATTCTTCGGTAGTGAATTCGGAATGCGTGAAATGAAAAACACTCTCTAGTTTTTAAACACTCTTACGACGTTTGGACCAAGGTGTGCAATTTGTAACCGTCCGCAGTGTCGGTACATCGAGATTACGTATCAATAGTACTGGCACACCGACTTTTAATATCAGCTTGTCGGAAGGTACCCCTGACACTTCTAAAGAGTTTAAGAACTCTACAGGATATGATGTTACTTGTAACATATATTTTTTTTTATTTATCTGACCGAAACTTTCATTAATCAGTGCCAAAATTACCAATTCAACAACCATTCTCTATTCCTCATATATTCTCCGTTACTGTAAATTACATGATTGTACTCAATGGTATCATCAGGCCCTTATAATCTGTGGAATATACCATCCATCATGCTATATGTCATCCACTTCTACCATTCAAAAGAATACATAAAACAAAATACTATATCTTCGCATATTTTCCTTTAGTTATAATTAACATTAGTTTCTAAATTTTAATCTAAAAACTCTTGCAGCTATATCATATCTATCAATAGATTTCTGTTCCGACGTCAATTTATCGACAGCTTCTTGAATAAAATCTGATATGGAAAAGATATAATATAAAGAACTAAAATTAAATAGACTGCAAACTCGAAAAATGAAAATCAAGCGTCGAGTTGAGTAATTTCAGTTATTATTCCACAAATAAATTGTTTATTTTCTCAGGAAGATCACATAATCGCGGTTTGCTTCAAGGTCACGTGATGTTTGACATTAAAAATAAGTTATTCCACGTGTAGTTTTACTGTGAAAGCATAACAAACAGACACACTTTCTCATTTAATATATTATTAAGGATTTATTATTTCTTAGGAAACGCAGGTAAAAATGACAGGTAATATGAACTGCGGTAATTTTTTAATCTAATTAAATAAGCTTTAGATTTCTTTAAGAACCAATGAAAACATTGCCAAAAAATAGTTGAAAAAAAATAAACAGAAAAAATAATGGCAAAGTAATTACACCGTTGCCTAGCAACTCATCAGTATCAACTCTATGTAGTATCATTAAATTTGATTTATTTTAAAATCGTCTGCGTGTCAACTTTTTATTAAATTTTGAAAAATTAATAAAAATTGAAGAACAAATGTCACAGATATAAAATTGATATAATTAAAAAGGTAAAATTTTAAACTTTAAGATGGTATAAAAATAATTTTAGGGGGATAATTTGCTCCGAACTTATAGCGGAAAAACGGTTTCGGTTACTTTTTAATTAACTGACTGTTTAATTAACTTTTGCGCTTTAAAAGTTGACAGTAATCTTCCCCTGGTCCTAATTAATAAGTGTGCAAAGTTTGATTGAAATCAGTGACTTGGTTTAGGAGGTGATGTGGAACATAGATACAAACATACAAACCCACAATGACTTTTATTTATATTAAGATTAATTAAATCAAGAAGACAATTAAAAATAAAATGTAGCGCAATCTATCTTCGACGATCGAGGTTTAGTGGTTAAGGCGATAGGTTAGGTAAGCAAGTTGTCCGGGGTTCGAATCCAAAGTTCGTATGCGTGCACTCTTTTTGTTACTGGTTTGCAATGAACTTGACAAGACAAGTTCACTGCAAGTTTGTCGTATGGTGACTTCGAAGTTTGTGTTAACTTGCTGCAGTCTTGTTATGAACTTTCGGTCTTGTGCTGAACTTGCTGCAAGTTTGCAGACTTGCATAGCAAGACTGCTGCAATTTTGTTGCAAATTAAAATTGCTATATGTGTCACGTTGGGAGGTGTTCTTGTGTTGCTCATTGTTCGTCGTTACCCGCAAACCTCCAACCGACCATCAAAGTTAAATATGCAAAACAAGGCGTATTCCAAAGACCCTCTCTTCAAAGGCGACTGACAAGCGATGATTGATAGTTCGAGGCGGGTTCGCTCCTTTCCCATGGTTCGCTGTGAAAATTATTTCAATGAATGGCTCGAGAACCGTACTGATCGCAGGTGCATACGCGCCTTTAGGAAGCGCCATAGAGATAAAACTTTAATGTATTAATGTTGCTTTTTAAATCCAAATATGATAATGGGACGAAAAAATAATATAATGCTTCGGGCGCCATTTACACTTACTAAGCCACTGAGACAACTTGGAGCGAAAAAGTATATCACGACGTCACTTGGAGTTCGACCTCGGGATAAGATGATCGTTGGTTCAAGACTTGATTCTAGCGAGGTACCGCCGCGTGTGGCCTGGTGCACGTTAAATCGTGTATCAAGCCTTGGATTAAACGTCTTTCTGTTGGTATGGTACGGAAGTTTGGAAATTAGGTGTTGTCCTTGTCATCTGACCATGGTTCAAAATGACGAGGTACATACTTGAAAACCCATCGTAGCTCCATACAGGTCGTTAGCCTAATAAATCAAACTGGTTTGTGACTAGATACAATGCAATAATTTGAAATATGTATTCAACTTGCGAATTTTCGTCTTGTTCAGAATTTATTCAGTATCGGAAAAAGAAAGAACTCATGACTGGGAAAAATGTTTATGTATAAATTAGGTATAATGAATCGTGCTATGAATTGTAGTATTACTTGTATGTGATTGAAATTTTAGATTCAGGAGTTTCGGTTGGTGTCTATGACAAAACAAATGACTTTAACTTTAGGGCTATTTCTCTATGTCATTATCAAACCAACCTCAATCTCAAAGTCTTAAAAAATACCATCCACTCACAAATCAAAAGAATCAAAAATATTTGCAACACCTATTCTGCTAGTGTCAAAGCCATTGACAATTTAAATACTAATTTAAAGTTAAAGGGTTACCCTGGATATTTCTCTAAAATAAAGAATTGAAGAATTTACTAATTTTATTTTTTTATCAAATATAATATATCTAATTTTATGTTTTATCAAATTGTTTTTTTTACCTTTAAAAATTCTCCATTGTGCTGGAAATAACTATAATACTCATGCCATACCCTCTGACATTTTAATAAAGGCTCCCATGGAAATTTCTTTGAATTATGAAAATAAAAATTATAAAATGCATAAAAACAATTAAAAAATTTAAAAATATTAAAAACAAAATAAAAACTGTATAAAAACAACAAAAAATCTTAGGATTTTAGTTAGTGCATCCCTCACTAGATGGAGATGGGTGCACACACCTATAAACAAACTTACTTTGGTTAGCGTCGGTTCATTCCATAACAAAGAGAGGTAAGATTTTAAACCTTTTCTTCAGACTATGCTAAAAAGATTGTTTCGATTTTCTTCTTTTTGAATAAATGTTTTTCTTCCTTATTTTGCTTTCAATTTTATCCAGAATAGGTTAAGGCCACAGAGGAAAATTATTTGACCTTAAAGTCGTTTTTTCTGGACAGAAAACCTATTCCAATTTTGAATCCGGATGGATGGTGGCCTCTGAAGAAATCATTCATCGGATTCTTCTTCTTCCTCGTTCCTTTTCATTCGTTTATTGTTTATCTTATTGTATTTTAACCTCTATCACAGTTTTAATTTTCTTTAATTTGTTTTAATATCTTTATTATATGAATGTAGTACACTGAATTGTAGTATTTAGGATTATTTTTACATTAACATTAAAGTATTTCATGTCAAATAGCTCCAACTCTGAAAGTCAGTGGAGTTAATTTATTGATGAACCAGCAAACTCTTTTCTCATTAAAAGGCGATTCTTTTTAATGTATTAAGTTCCATCGATGGTGAAATTCCACATACATTCACTTTTCGGACAAATACGGGAGACACTGACATAAATGCTGAACTTATATCTTAAATACTGTTAAATATTTCGACTAATTTGTAAATGGTGCATCCGTGTCTGATCTATATTAATGCAATTTCTTTTCAGGTGTCAGAAGATGATGGGATATTTAAACCTGGATAGATCATTTTCAACGTCGATGAGAGGAGCTTTGAACTGTTATCCAGTTGATCTTGAAAATTCCAAATTTACAGAAGAATATTACATAGAAGGACGTTCAACAGTTCTAGTTGTTGGCAGTTTGGGCAGCATACAAATGTTTCACTTTTAGTATTATCATGAAAAAACTCATAAACCAATAAATTATAAAAATGTAAAGCCCACCAGCAGAGATGAAATGTGGTATATCCCGCATGATCAAAAATTTTTACTTTCTCGTATACGAAGTATACAAAGAGAAAGTATTGTAATCATCAAAAAATTCGAACTCGAGATTTTGACGAATCTCAACGATTTAGACCTTTCCGAGTCCGAAAAACACAATTTTGGAATTATGTCTGTCTGCGTATCTGTCTATCTGTGAACACTATAACTTTACGCTACGGGGATGAAATTTGGTATGTGATCTTTACACATAATTTGTAGGTTTCTGTCATATTTTGGGCAAAATCCGCCCACGGGAAATCTGTCTGTCTGTCCGCGGTCATGTGAACACTATAACTCAAAAACTTGAATAGCTAGATGGATAAAATTTGGTGCATAGTTTTATCATCATGAATGTAGGTCCGTATCAAATTTTGGACCAAATGCGTCGAAGGGTTGATGGTCTGTCGGACTGTATAATCGCATACTTGTAAAAATTATATCTCCTAAACCCTTTGGCTTATATAAATAAAAATTTGTATGACGGTTGCTAATATTAATTATAGATATGTGCCTAAATTTCGTTTCAATCGGTTAAAAAAAGGCGTTCAAATTGCGTAATTAATTTTTCTAATCCGATTCTCCATACGCATGCGTGCTGGTAGCAATCTCTGTGCATGTGGAAGGATTACGTCACTTTGTCCTTGAACCGGCAAGAGTGGAAGTGTGTGATACATACGTTTTATTCGGTACGCATCTCTTTAAATTTGATTCTTTACCGAAATATTTTGCAATCACTATAATCTACAATGAAAAACCTTCTGATAGTCATTGGATTCTAGGTTACAGTAGGTTAGAAATTTTTTATCGACGCGGGGGGAGGAGAAAGAGCACCTTTTGGGGGAAGTATACGAGAAAGTTTAGGGGAGACCACTCCAGCTGGTTTTCATAGTAATTTTCCTGGGAATATAATACATGTCAAGAATATTTACTGACTCATTTCAAAGTCCACTGATGTTGAAATATTTCTATATTTTTTTCTGTGGTTCTTACGAGGATCATTAATCAAAAGAACTTTTTCAAAATTCTCCTGGATAATAAAAAAAAATGATGGCTGCTTAATGAATACTTTATATTTTGGCAGACCATTTTTTATATATATTTTGAGTAACTGACCTCAAAAAGTCAATTTGCCGTTGCATTCAGCAATCCACTTAAAAATTAGTTCTCAAATTTTGACTAAGATATCAAAACTAATTGTGATGAAAAATCTGCATATCGAGACGCATATTCAGTTGATTTAGACATAAAGAACATCTTGATTTTGAGAAAAAACAAGTAATATAAATTTTTTTTAAAAGTCAATTCCTACTTAGGTGATTCGAGATATAATGAAAAATGTGCTGCGCATGCGCAAAGATACGGCTAAAATAAGGGGGTGTTTATGATGATCCCATGGGCCATCCATATACCCAAGAACCAAGTCTGTAATGTTAATAGTTTTCGAGATATCATTCAGAACGTACTGCGCATGCGCAAAGATATGGCTAAAATATGGGGGTGCTTCGTTGATCCCATGGGCCAACCATATATCCAAGAACCAAGTCTGTAATGTTAATAGTTTTCGAGATATAATGAAAAACGTACTGCGCATGCGCAAATATATGGCTAAAATATGGAGGTGTTTCTATTATCCCATGGGCGATCCATATATCCAAGAACCAAGTTTGTAATGTTAATAGTTTTCGAGATATAATGAAAAACGTACTGCGCATGCGCAAAGATATGGCTAAAATATGGGGGTGCTTCGATGATCCCATGGGCCATCCATATACCCAAGAACCAAGTCTGTAATGTCAGTAGCTTTCGAGATATAATGAAAAACGTACTGCGCATGCGTCATGAAAAATACGAAATGACAGACAAGAAAGCGAATTAATATTGCATTGTCATCTAGTTCTGAGCTATGTTTAAAGTTTCAAGTCTCCAGCCCATCGGGAAGTTGGTTTAAAATCGATTGCAAAATTTGAACAAGATATATAAATATAGGGAGAGGGTGAACTAATAGTAGGAATTGAAAAATTGCTCGGTAATGTAGCATTGTTTCGATAGATTCATGCTATCTTAAATCTGATAGTACTAGTTTCCCCCTATTCTTTCAAGTTAATTTTCCTAGAAGTCCTAAATGCTTTTTAAGCCATTGACGTACAAAATAAGCAAATCTTGTCTCTTTCTAAACATAATTTCTTATCTAACCATCCGGGATGGGCAGATTTGCTGCTTTTTCAAATTCAACCCTTACACATATATCTCTCAGTGAGGAAATAATAGCATCTTAAATTGTAATTGCAGCAGCTGCAGAAATATAATTAGTTATAGTAAACAGTGAGCAACACTTTCTTGTTTTCGTTTCGTCCTTCGTTGCTCATTGTCTGGACTGTCCGATCATTTGAATAAGACCAGCGGGAGTGGTCTCCCCTAAACTTTCTCGTATACACCTAACACATGCAGGGAGAAAAAAATAAGCTAAAACCCCTAACGCAGTGGAGATAAAAAAAAAAATAAGCGAAATTAAGTCACTTCCCTGCAAACTCGCTCGGATAAAAATTTCGAATCTGCTCTATTCCCAGAACGCAACAAGTTTCTCCAGCACACGTCGAAACGACAAAACAAACGGAAATAAAATAATCCGAGTTGGATCGGAATTCGCCAAAAGGAAGAAAAAGAAGCCAAAAGGGAAGAAAAAGCGCCAACCAGGAGCCGCTGAATATCATGCACAGAAGCTTGCATCCAGTACGCATGCGCGTGGAGACGACGGATTCGTTTCAAAAGTCAACAAGTATGCGATTATACAGACCGACAGACAGTCAACCCTTTGACGGATTTGGCCCAAAATTTTATAAGGACCTACATTCATGACGATAAAATTGTGTACCAAATTTTATCCATCTAGCTATTCAAGTTTTTGAGTTATAGTGTTCACATGACGGCGGACACACATACAAACAGACATCCCGTTGATGAATTTTGTCTAAAATTTCACAGAAACTTACAAATTATGCTTAAAGACCACATACCAAATTTCATCCCCGTAGCTCTAATAGTTTTCGAGTTATCGTGTTCACAGACACGCAGACAGACATAATTCCAAAATTGTGTTTTGCGTACTCGGGGAGTTCTAAAACGTGGAGATTCGTCAAAATCTCGAGTTCGAATTTTTTGACGATTACAATACTTCCTCTTTGTATACTTTGTATACAAGAAAGTAATAAAATGGATCAATACTGAAACAGATAGCAGTTTTGAGATTGTATTGTATGGCTATTAATCCAATGGCTGCTTATCCCGCGTGTTGGAAGTAAGCCTATTTTCTATTGCATCCTCTGATTTTCGCAAGCTAGTACTTTTAAAACGTTGGATAATATTATACTAAAACTAAACATTGCATGTAAATAACAATTCGCCTGGTTCTGGTTCAACGGTATTTGAGCATGTTTTCAAACGTTGCATCTAAATAGTAATTTTTAAAAAGTCGGCAATCAGAGGGTTTAAAGGGATTTGTTCTGATTTTAAATCTTCTAGTATCACTATATTTTTCTAAGAGGTTTTCAAACACTTTTACAACCACCCAACTTAATTTGATTTCATTTTATCAGTGAAATTTCTAATTGGCTAACATTTCAACTTACCTATATATCATAGCATAAAGAAAACTGTTTACTCAGACACTCAGTCAACACAAAATGAAAACGGAGGGCTGTACTATCATATAACCTTGTTGATTTCCATGCCTTTGTTTTATGAACCATGTGGGATTCTTTTCATTGAAGAATGTCATATTTGCGTAATTGGCGAATAAGTTATTTCATTCTTATTTACATATCTCTAATATTCACTATTAAGGACAAATGCGCTAGGATGTGGACATTTGAAGAATGTTGATTGTATATACAAATGTTGATTTTAAAGATCTCATATAGGAAACTATTCTGTTTTGCTGCCATTAGTTAATTTTTAAAGACATTAATTTTCACTAAGAGAACTAGATCACTTTCTGAACAAAACCGATATAAAATTTGCTGTTTGCCATTTGAAGTATTCAGTGCTAAGCTGATGGTGGAAAAAATCGTATATCTCTATAGAAAATGATGTAAAGAAGTGAAGCAGTATCAAGAAGATATTTTATTATAATCTTTTTTAAAAAGATTTCGTTTCCAGGGGTTTGTTCCATATTTGCAGCTAATAATTGAGTAAAAATTATATAAGTTTTGAAAAATTATACGTCTGCTCAGATGAAGCTAAGCCCATCGTTCATTAAGCTTTTTTGTAAATTATTGCATTAGATCTCGTACATATTTAATTTTTAAAAAGTAATGCTCCATGCGTTCTAATTTTCAATTTTTTCATTATCATTTAATAATTATATTTTGAACACAACTGTGTTTCATTTTGTAATTTCCTTTAAAAGGTAATTTTTGGAATTTTTTTAATCCATGCGTGCTGAATTTTTGTTTTATTTTTCGATATTCAATTTGACTTTAACTATCTGAAGTCAAAATCTGAAATGGATACTCGGATTTCTTTTAGTGTGT
>BGPR01000495.1:189238-339794 GCA_013235015.1 Araneus ventricosus | reverse complement strand
TAAATGAGAGCGCATTTTAAAAAGTTTTTTCAGATAGCTAACGCGCCGTTACGGGGGTCGAGGTAATCGTAAATTATTGGACGTCTCCCATTTTTGAGAGCCATTATCTGCGAAACTATTAAAGCTAGAAGAAAAATAAAAGTATCTTTTTGTAGGGAATTTTACGCCCTTTAATTTGTTGAATCAATTGTAATTCGAAAACTGAATAGTTTTAGAGATATTCAAGAAAACATAGAAAAGGAAACCTGAAAACGCGCCTCGGCTAATGCTGATCGGTAGCCGTTGCGTATGGAAAACTTCCGCACAACATAGAACGCTGTAATGGTGCACCTATCTGAAAAAAACAACTTTTATTTGCTCTCTCATTCAAAAAAAGAAACGCAGTTCTAACATTATTAGTTCTCTTCTTTATTAATTTGGGAATGGGCCCACAATTATTACCACCCTGTATACCGATAAGAGAATTTATGGTGAAAACTAGTTATACAAGAGAAATGCAAGGCACCAAAAGGAAACCGGGAACATTTAACTGCCAAGTAATCACTCTCAAGACACTTTCAAGCAAAATGTGATATTAGCATTATAACAAATCTAGGCCGCTATTAGCCGAGAGCAGCTATGGCGCCACTGAGTTGTAACTTGCGCTGAGTCGCCTGCCATTATATCAATGGATCCTATTAGCCGACAGCGATCGGTAAGGCAGCAGAACAACATGTTGCCGCCTGTTCTCTAGCCGGCACAACACCGGCAGCATTTGGGCCCAGACGTTTGACGGGGCATTAGTAAATGGAGCCTATTAGAGGGCAACCGAGCGTTACTGATCATCGAAAGTAGCTCGCGCGCATATGATTCGTCATTTGGAAATCTGCTCCAGCTCTATAGTACTTCATTTAGCGTTCTATTGCATTTGCTTTTTTTGTGATATTTTTTAAATGACCAGGGATCAGGAAAGCAACAGATGAAAGACTTACTGAAATTGTTGTGATTAATTGTTTTGAGAATAATTGTGTGGGATTATTAATTTAAAAATTATTAAAATGTAAGAAATAAATTGTACACAAATGAAATTTGTGTCGCTGAAAAGCTAATTTTTTAACTTTAAATAATTTTATTTATATTAAGATAATAATATACCGTTTCATCTTAATCAATATTCTATACTTACTTAGTTGTTTGTTTTTATACATACTTTATTTACTATTTGTTGCAAAAAACTATTATTTTAAAAAAATATTCACCGTTCTAGAACTGCCAGTAAACAAAGTAATAATAATTTTAAAAAAAAAATAATTTAAAATGTCACAATATTTATAAAGAAGTAATTAGCTTTAACTAATAAATAGTATAGACCACTTTGACAGAATAAAAAAAACAATTATATATAAACTTTAAAAGAATGATACAATCTTGCTAACAAACGTGTTCTATTGCTACAAGCTTTTTTTGAAAAGACAAAGAATTTCATTCGTAAGAGCTAATTAGAAAAAAAACAAATTTTGAAATTTTATTTTTGACTCAAATTAACTACTAAAAAAATTAGAATTATAGACAATATTTTAACATTATGACAATAGGAAATTAAAGCAACCAAAGAAAAAATAATTGTGTCACCGGACGACTCCACAATTGTATACTATCAATTTCACAGTTTTAATTTGATAAACTTTTATATTTTCTGTTTTCCAAATACTTAAAGGCAAAATACGAAACACTACGTTAAGAGACAGCAATATTCAAAGTTTTTTATAATTAAAAATGAATTTTACTTTTGAAATAAACTAAGAGAGTCATCAACATAATGAAATGAATCGAACCTGAGGCCTACGAGGTTTAAAAGCCGTTTCGAGACTTAGACGTATTATTTTTAAAAAACTAATCTTAATATTTTGCCGATATAAATTTATTTTTAATACATCTGAACTATATATTTTGTTAGCGTACAAACAAGATCAAACTGTTTCATAAACAAGATTAACTAAGATACTAATTTGTGCAGGAATGTATTAGTATGCGAATAACTAAAAATTTACTGTCATAGATCGTCCAAACAATGTATAATATAATCCATTAGTCAGTTGGAAACAAACATGGATGTTTTCGCTTTCGTAACCTTCGCCTTTTCTTTTTTTAATAGAAGATCAAGGGAGGAAGTTCTTCCTTGGACATTCTTTTCAAATGATATTTCCCGCAATTATTTCAAGCTGCGCCACCAGTTGCGGGGTTTTAAAATACTTCGGCAACTGGCGGCGCAGCCAATTTTACAGCCAGCTGCGCCACAAGTTGCTTTCGGCTAATAGCGCCTTTAGACTAGCAAAAAGGTTTATAAATATCGCAGCGGAAGAGTGATAGTCATTACTTTAAGCACATTTACCTGAGTTGTTTCTATAATATCGGGAAAATACAAGACTACAGTGCTGAAAAGGGGTTGTGTTCAAGCTACTTCCCAAAGTATCATGGGATACAGTTTTAAAGTTTAACTTTCTTCATTTTTTCTGAAAATTTTTTTTTATTCATTTAAATCCATAAATTTTAAATTGAATTCATACCCGTGCTTAGTTATAAAAATAATTTTTTTTCTATATTTTGCGTATTATTCAGCCTGAACATCAGTATGTACCATTTTTATGTCTAGTGCAATGAGCTTAATCTTAAGTGGCCAATGTTACCGATTGGGAACATTATAAAAATTTTGTCTTCATATCTTAACGATTTATATCTTTAAACTAAAGCATTAGAAGGTGAAATAGGCAAAAAAGATAATTAAAACCGAATTTAGATTTCGGTTTATTTTAAAGGGTTAATTGAAAATTGTTTATTTCGGGTTTTCACTCTAGTATCTATGTAACTAACTGTAACACTTCGGGTCGGGCCCTCCTATGGCAGTGGAGCCCTGGCATTTCGCTATTCCTGCCACCCTATAGTTAGTACGCCATTGCTTTCAGAGAAGGTTGTTTCCTTTCGAAGCCTACTCTTTATTAAATATCTCTACTATATTGAAATCGAGTTCCCGTTGGTGTGGTGCGGAAGTTTGGAAAGGGGGAGTGCTAGCTCAGGTGTCGTCCTCCTCATCTGACCGAGGTTCAAAAGTAAGAGGTCCGTCCCAAAATAGCTATCGTGTTGCTTAAAAAACGGGAGGGTTAATATAACTAAACTAAACTTAAAATCGAACTGGATGCGCAAAATTTATGCAATATGCCGTAATTTATTTTAGTAATTTATTAGTAATTTATTTTTCTCATGTATTAAATGATGTTTAAAATCTGATTAAAAATGAATTCATATTTGAGTTACTTCTTTTATTGAATAGACAAAGTTTATGATACATCTGCAATTCCAGTGTGGAATGGTTGTTGACAATAAACCACACTTTCGGTACTGTTGGCAACAAAGTAGGTAATTTAGAAATCTGTCGGCAATATACATGCAATAAGGAAATTTGTAATTGACAAACAGAAATAATTTTACATTTTAGTGAGTGAGTAAGAAATAACAAAATAACATATTTCGTAAATCTAATTAAATCAAAGAAATATATATGTTTCAAAGGAATGTTTTGTCGGCAGAATAATATAATGCGCCAATATACCTACACAATAAACTAAACCTTTCAAAATTGCAAGTTTTTTTAACAATTTATTCAAATTACAAGCTATTTTTATTTTAAGCAGTAACGTTATGTGAATTGTCAATTTTTTTTAAACAAAATTCTGTTCTAGATTAAAAATTAGTAACAAAATTTATTTATTTATGCAGATCCGTGTAGGGATACTTTAAGAAACAACTCTTTCAAGAATATTTTCAAAATACTTAACTTGCTGTGAGTCATTAATCAAGTTCGAACTAAGTTACTTCGAGTACAGCTTTCAACTTTTTCGCTACTGAATACAAGACAGCGGCTTGTCCTGGGGGAACCTTTTCCAGAATATCGTCTGTCAGAATCAACCATAGCATAGTTGCCTCGAATTTTTCTTCTACGCAATTGAAACCATTGTAATGAAAATGCCACACTTCCGCTTCGCACCAAGCCTGATCGGTATTCGTGGCTTCATCCAAGTAACCTCTCTTGATGCAATCAGAAACGAAAGGCTGCTGGTCCATCGCCTTATCCGATTCTTTATCATGCTCCCTTGATACTGGAACTTGTTCTCTTGATATTAAGCTCTTAACTTTGGCGAGAGATGACCTCCTCAAATTATCCAAAATGGCTAAAGATCCTCTAGAGCTAGAAGGTCCAGGAACTTCAGGTTCGGGAGTTGATGATTCTTCTGCTTCTTTTGACAACAATTCAAAAAAATTTATCATGTCCACTTCCGAATTCCAACGGTTGTCACAATGAAACAATGATTGGATAGTAAAATATGTATTTTCTGTTGATACATATCCACCTGGTAATGTCACATCCGAATTCGGAAGATAAAGGACGACATCTAAATAGCTACGATGAGAAGCCATTTCCATTTCATGCCATCTAGTGATTACCACGAATGCATAATGGTTAGGCCCCCATCTTGGCAAAGCTCCTCTACCTCTGAGGCCAGTGCGGCCAAAAGGATTGACAGGCAAACCTTCTGCATCTAGTTCATATTCAAATGGCTTACCGAATTTTCCAACAATCCAAGATTTGCGATCCAAACTCATCCCAGCAGGACTCAAAGAAGTCTTGTTCCACTTGAAAACAGGCATTCGAAAATCCTCACCTTCAATTTCGCGCTTCATTTGAATGTCTATATCCACAAAGGAACGCAATTCAGGAGAAAAATCATCCTTCGGCATGTTATAAGCGATAGGATCATAACTTTTCCAGGAACGATCCCAAGTCACATGATTATCCGATACAGGAAATCGAGAGATATTTGTGAAAGGATATGGCGATATCCTAGAAAATATTTGCGGTACATTTTTAGCCAAAAGTCGTTCCTTCAGAGATATTTGCATCATGTTACTTGTTAAGTATTTGTGAGCGTTTTTCGCTTGGATTTGTAACTTTAATAGCATGGATTCCAGATCTGTAATAGATTCTTTTTGGCGACGTAGGGCATCTGTTAGGGAAAAAATTTGCACCATGTGATCTTTGGTTTTATCGTCCTGGTCACTTCCTTCACTGATTTTCATGTCATATTCCGAAGCTAAACCTTTCCAATATACATAATCATTTTCATCCAGTAATAATTCATCGTCTTTCTGGAATTTTTTAGGGCGAAAAAAATTCCGTACATACTCAAAGAGCATAATACAATAACTTATGGGACTGAAGGGAGATGGAAAAGCAAGACGATTGGCAAAAGTTACAACCAATTCATATCTTTGATACTTCCATATGTAAGTTCCTAATGCTCCCATTTTCATCTCTGTATTGCTAAACAGAGCCATTAGTATTGTGAGAAGAACCAATTTAAGGAAAAGAAAGTACTGCAAGCCAAAAATATAAGGCCAGAAACCAGGATTGGGACACTCCGGTAAATAGTACCGGCCAACTTTGCAAAAATTCTCAGGTATTCCTAAGAAACCATTCTTATTAGGATTTCTTGGTAGAAGAATGCACCTCGGATCAGGCTCTCCGAAATGATCGGCTGGTGTGAGAAAAAAAGCAATCATGGCGTCGAAGAAGGTTCTTCTGACAAGTTCTCCATTAAGAGGGTAGTCTGGATAAATCGTTGCGTGTATCACGATTCCATTGCTTATTACAATCAAAGCTGTGACGCGCATGAAACCCGTAAAATCCACAAGAGCCATCCTTTTAATTCGACGCAACATAGGTCCAAGAGCAGGAGAAATTGGATAAGCTATAAAAATGACTCGATAATAAAAGTACAATAGAGCTATACATAACATGACCTTAACACTATAAGGAGACATAAATGATGGAAACCAAACAATTCTACTTAAAACATAGCAAAATAAAAATATGGACATGAAAGCAATTTCAACAGACTTGTATACTAAAGACATGCTTGAATACTTCTTTCCAAGTATTATTACCTGATAGATGGAATCCATTATAATAACAGAAGTCCAAAGACAAGTGATGAAATCAAGATATAAACTTCCACAGGCTGGCCAAATAACAGCTAAACTGAAGAAAAATAAAAATATTAAATAGAATACTTGCGAAATCCAAAATTTCGATATAGGAGCGGTATATAAAAAGTAAAGCTTCTGTCTGAAACTAAGTTGTTTAGATTTTATTTTATAAGATGAGACACTTTTCTTAGATGTGGAGCCTTTGTTTACGGAAGAAATCGATTGATTTTTGAAAGGGAGAACTTTCGATTGCTGCCCATTGTCAGTGTCAAAGTCAATCCACAAATACATAGGGAAAATTAAAAAATTCGTTAGAACTATTTTCATCCATAATGGAATGGTCACATCTCCATAAGGTAAATCTCTTACTTTTATGTTTCCCATGAACATATTGTCTAGATATTTCTGACAACAAGAATTGGCTATGAATCTGCCATCTTTTGCAAAAGCTGCGATTTCAATCAGGGGTTTGTAACACCATATCGGATTCCTTTCGCATAATAGATCTAAAGCTCTAGGAGGAAGAGCATCATAACATTGAGTTATTACATCTGTAGCAATAACACTAAATTCTTCTGATTGCTTTTCCATTTCGTTTTTTAGACTTAAATCACTCACATAGGGTGAGAGGTTGCGAAGTATCATGGAAGATATAAGAGCTAAGTGAACTGGTTGCTCCGAGAATTTCCAAAGATTTTTTACGAGATTCACTCTATAAGAAAGTAGGCCCCACAATGTTAACACAGCAACTGCTTTCCTTTCTGCCTGCTCAGGGGTGCGATCATCATAAATTCGGCGAGAATACCAATCCATTTCGTAAGTGTTTATCAAAGATGGTATACCAGTAAGGTCTTCGAGAAGTAAAACAAGTTTGTTGTCGATGAAATGTCTTGATAACTCAGTCGTTGTACCATATCCTAAGACACTTTCCCAAACAACATTTCTGAAGAATTCTCGACTTAAAGAATCTTGAAAGAGTTGAAGCAGGGTTTTGCTATCGAGGAATCTATGTAGCACAAATCCCCGACTGAGAAAAATCGAAACGAACTGTTCTCTTTGAGGCTTAGTAAGTGCTCTGAAAAACGTTTCGTTATCGATATGGAATTTGCTCGTTGGATCTTTCGCGAAAATATTCGTTGAAGCTACGTTTGGGCTATTCCAATCCATAGCTAGAAATAAATCATTCTTTATTTGAAAACTGTCTTTAATTTTTTCCGTCTCCACAGATTTGAATAGACTCCTCAAGAGATGGGACGTAAGTGGCATGAATTCATCTTCTAAATCTCGAAGCGTAAGTATCGTTAGAAAAACCTGTTCTTGTTGCTTAAAATGTCGAAAACAATCGAATATTTTTTCACAAAAGTTTCTTTCCGAGAGGTTAAATTTTGACATGTTTGGATAGAACTGATTTATCTTCTGGCAAAGCAGTGGCTTCAGGACGACTTCTGTGAATTCTGCAATATTCGAATTGTCTGGACGACAAGTAATATGATGGTAAGCAAAAGCTAAAATATCAGCCAATCCCCCACTTCCTTCAACGACTACGACTGGCAAGCGATTCTTTATAAGGCCTAAAACTAAATGAATATCAGAGGCTTCCCCTTGAAAAAGAAGTGTTATAATAGGAGTTTCGTAAGTTCTGATAGAACACAAATCGGAATCCATTTCGCCTTTCCGTTCGAAGCGCAATTTCTCTCTAAGACAGTTTGCAAATCTTAACACAAAATTTTGAACTCCTTTGTACCGTTTATTATGGTCTTTAACAAAAACAAAGTAATTAAAATATTTACTTATTGTATGCTTGCCAATTGCTGTATTAAATGTACCTGTGTTTGATACGCTGTCAGTAGGTTCCAACTTATCAGTAAAACTTAAGGAATCTAGAGGACTTATGCCTATCACAGCCGTTTCTGGAAAAGATGAAACACTCATCTTATGCATGCTTTCTAGAAGAATTTGTCTACGAGATAATTCATTCGCCAATGCCAGGCTCAAATCTTTGCAAAAACCTGAATACACACCGTTAGTGCATAACCACATTTCTGTTGTGTTTAAAGCCGTCATTAGCCCTTTAACAAGCAAACTTTGAATCTTTCGGTGATTCTCGGACAAACATTCCTTCGAAGGAGCGATGACAAAAAGTAGAATTTTTGGCAATGGAGCCCGCCATTCATCTACAAGCGTTGATAGAATATCTTCTACAGACGTGTCATGTTCGGCCAATATAAAAGGCATATGTTTCACATCGGATCCATGCTGGCCAAAATACAATCTTCCTGAAACAATTTCTTCTCGTTTCTGTTTAACTTGCGACGTGTCTTCAAACGGTTCGTCATAAGTCTTTTTAAACGTAACAATTCTTTCAAATGGACAAGCACCAAATTCCACATTAACAGCCATTTTTTCCCCTTATCTTCGTAATGGAATGCTATAGCTTTTATTAAAACTAGAATATGAAGTATTCAAGCATAAAAGTCTAGATAAAATCCTAATTAACATCTCTCATACATCCAAGTTCATCAATTTAATTTTGCAGACTCGAAAATATTATTTAAAATAGAATATAAAAATTCTTTACAATAAATAAATAAAATGAAGAAATATGAAAGAATACACGAAGATGTAATAACAGAAAAAAACTGAGTAATTTATCAAAAGTTGTATCTTGTTGCCATGATGATGCAACAGAATTGCATGCATTCTTTCATAAATTTAACACCAAAGGTAACAATTGATTAAAGCAAATTTATCACCAAATTTTAAGGTCTTGATATGATCTTGTACGAATTCCTAACTGGAAAAAAATATTTTTAAAACTAGTATTGTGATTGTTTTCAGTGTTTTGGATAGCACAAAGACATTGAGAAACTTCATCTCATTAATGATTGTTGCGTTTGCAAATAAATTAAAAATGACTCTTCAAAAAAAAAAAAAAAAAAAAAAACATTTTTTGCTATCTTATATAGAAAGATCAAGTATTATAATCCTAATACTTTGATGGAATTGATTTTTGATTGATAATTTTGATGGAATTGACTTTCCTGAGTTCGAAAAAACCATTTTCGGAACTATGTTATCAGTTGAGCGAGGCACAGCTTAGCTGAAATCGACCTTTGCTTTAAAAAATTCCATATCTTATTTTACTATTAAAACGAATACTATTCTAGGTATTTGTATTCAAAAACGAATTTCGTTCAACTCTGAAATTTGAGTTACCAATGAACTGAATTCCGAATATCTTCCAACAATTCTGGTCATAAACACAGAGATATTTCTAGTGACGTAGCGAAGGTGAGTGGCGCCTGGAACATAATATGATTATTTCGCATCAGTCATCACCGGTGGTTAAACAAGGTAAATGGCCCCCCGGTGTGTGGCCTTTTTTTTTGCCCACTCATCATATATGGCTTTAAAAACTGGCATTAAACGCACTAATATTTTGTCTCCATGACGCTTCTTAAGACTGGTGACCCGGATCGCTACGCCACTGGATCTTTTCAAAAGCAATTTTTACCAAAGCAATTCTGCACCAACTAGAACTCTAGGAATATTCTACCCCCCCCCCATTCAAAATTAGCATCAATGACGATATAGATTCCGCAGCTGGAACGCTAGGCAAAACCTTAAAGGAAATACTTAATGAAGCCTTGAAACAAAAATTTAAATCTAACCTGATAGAAGTCAACCCCACCCACACACATATCATATTTAGATCTCCATACTCAAAATCAAAGATGAGGACATTGCAGCACAGCACAATATATTACGAAGAGTTTTGAGGGCAGCATTGAGGCAAACACCTTCTGGCAGAGATCCACTATTCATAGAAAAGCTTTCAACACCATAACCTTCTCTGCAAGAAGCATGCGGCATCGTTGCTACTGCATTGATTAAAAAGATGGAAGTAATAGGTGACTGTTTAACGAGTCAATTCGAACCAAATAACGACGTTGAGAATAGAGTATACACTAAGAAATCGGTCAATTCTCATAGACACCACGTTAATGAACTCAAACCCAACAGAGCATCAGAAGCAATGCCGGCTCGTCCATCAGAGTTGCAGCACCCACTGAAATCATTTTAAAAGTTTTCTTTTTTAATCTTGATTATTTTTCCACATTGAAGAGCTCTATCAACAACGAAAATGGAAAAAAAAATAATGAAAACGAAGAAAGAACACGGAAAATGAATAAAAAAGTAGGAAATACACAAGTTGAGGCTGTTTAGAAACAGCACTAGAAAGATCAAAATTCGCTCACTGTGTGACAGCTAAGCGATGTTTTGGAAGACCAGACCCTAGTTTCCTCCCATTGAATTTGGCGGTGGCTCGGGCTGCATTAGTTGCAGTCCATGTTTGGCGCATGGCCAATTGTGATGCTTCTTTTTTTTTCTCCCACCCACTGGAGGGTGTCCTTCGCTCTCTTGCTTTGTTTTCCTTCGTTGTTATTTGGTTATGGTTTCGATTTCAGTTCAAACCAACGGAAACTCATCTGCTTTAATACATATTCGTTTTCTTTTATTAGAAGTTACTCCTCGAAAAGAGAAGTGTCGATAATTTTCTAAAATACAATTCTGATAATTACTATTAAAAAGTTTGGCCTATTTAAAATTAAACTGTTTTTTAAAAATCTATTTTAATTATATTATCTTGAGGTATTTTTTTTGTAGCACTCCTTGTTTCTGAGCTGACAAGTCGCCATTGGTCAGTAGTTGTAGAACTTACTAGCAAACTCATAGACCAATATTTAATAACATATAGCATGCTTAAAACCTCCCTTTATGATTTATTCTGTACATTACTTTTTACTTTAAAGTTAGATAAATGTCGTCTCCTCCAGACAGTAGTGGTTTTTCGCACAGGAGTTAGAGGCGCTCGCCTCGTACCTCAAGGCCTAAGGAGGTCTCAAAATCTATTTGACATACATTACAGTGTTAAGCCGATGTCGAATTCACTGCATAGGGTAGAGGGCCTCAAAAAAATTTTCCGCCTGAGGCCTCATATTGTCAAAATCTGCCATTGCCTCTAGAGCTGGGAAAACAGCTGTGGTGGTCTCTATTCCAAAACCTAACTTTGATTTCAATTTACCTCAAAATTATAGTCCAATCTCACTACTTAATGCCCTCAGTAAAGAGTAGGAACATACGTTTCTCAAATGCCTAAATCGGCTCCTTGAATTAAATAATGTAATAATCTCTGAACAATTTGTCTTCAGAAAATACTTATCCACCAGCTGCTGCACATTATTTCAATAGGTCCATGATGACTTTGCGAAGTTGGAGACTAGGCGTACCCAGAAAGGCTGCCCCTGTCAAGTCTTTGATAAAATTTGGTGAAATGACTTATTATCTAAGCTCATGCGACTTGGATGTTCAGCTCATTAATCAAATTTACACACTCGTTCCTAAATTTAAGTAATTCCCAGGTACGAGTAAATATTTTTTCTCTCGGGTAATTTAATATATTGTCATCGGATTTAAAGAAACTGTATTTTGAAATTATATCTTGTAATTTTTACATAGTCACCTTCTCATAGAGTTCCGAGTTATATTTATCCGATTTAGGCCAATATAAACAAATAACTCCACATTTTGAAAATCAAAGCTGGTTTTGATTAGTTCCAAAAAATTGCCCAAGAGGCTAGACATAGCTTATTATGATTATTAATGACCTTTATTATCAATAGATGGCAAATTATAAGACAGAAACTAAATAGATTTGAGAAGCTTCCTCTTTAATTGCACACATCTGTTAACACAGGCTCCTTATATTGCCTATTACAGGTTTTTTTATTCCAAGTATCACTTGTTGCCTACCCTCTTGAAGATGAAACTTCAATCTGTTTGTGGTTGTGTGTGTCAAAGCTTTATAATATAAATATATACAGTGAAATATTGGTGCCCAGTGGAAATTTTTCAGCAATCAGCTGAATTAAATTTTAAAAGAAGTATATTTGAGATCCATCCTAGAGTTTAATAATCGATAAGCATTAATAATAATTATTAATTAGGCATTGGGGAATTAAAAAAATTAACTATAAGCAGTAATCAGAATTCGTAGTGGAGATAAAATAATTTAGAAAAAAAAAAATTTATGAGAGTGAACATAAATTTCAAATATATTATGCAGTAAAACTTCGATTAACCGCCAGTTTCTGTTATCCGTCATCGTCTAAAACACCTCAAAGACACAGGAGATGGCAGATTATTTTAAAGTAACGTAGGTTTACAGCAACAATAATACATTTCTGTACATTACAACTCTTATATTGATCCTTTTGTAAAATTAAATACAATCATGTATGCATTATTCACTTTTATTAAAGGATTTTCTCATTTTTGTCCCAAGCCAGCAGCGATATCACGTTACTGTGCATATGCAGTAAAAGATTTCTGTTATCCGTCTATTTGGTTATCAGTCACAGCCCTGGTCCCAAAGACGGTGACATTGATCCAAGTTTCACTTTATTATTCTTACATGTGTGAAAAACATATTTCAATAAATGGACAAGAACTGTATAAATATATCAAAATAACTGTTGCAATTAATATTTGTAATAAATAAAAGACATCCTATATTAAAACAATTATTCATAAATAATTTTGCAAAAAAAAAGTTTTTTCAAGTTTGATGTTTTGAGAAAAAAAGCAGGCGTTTGCAAAGAAAAATCTTAAAATTTATGTTTATTAACTAGTTTAAAATACAGTGCAATGGATATCAGTAAAACATTTTATCATAATCTTATGACTAAAATCTACTATGAACAATCCAGAAGCTCCCTCTCTTCTACAAAAATATTCAAGTGACAGCACAGCAATATTCATTACTTGCTTTTCATTTTAATGTTAAAATCAGTTTTAATCTCTCTGTGTTAAGTACAATCGTCCCTAAAAATACATATTGAGAAATGCAAATTTAGTATTTTAAACATAAATTTCTAAGATATTGGGAATGTTATAGCATTTGTGAAGATAACGTACAGAAAATTAATCGCAACATTTAACAATATTGCCATGCTTATTTAGTTATATCTTCAGCCATACTTAAATATTTACTGAGGATTCTGTTCCTCTCACATATACTATACATATATATACACAAGAATTTTAAGAAAACAATAAACCTATTTTGTTTTTAATATATCCTTTTATAAAGTTGTTTGCAAAGATCAAAATAAAAATTCAATTTAAAGTCTTTTAATAAAGTCTCTCATCTTATAAGTAAAAATGACTCCTAATCCAACAATTCTGCACATTTTAGTTTAAAATACATTTTCTTTTAATTTCAGCTACAAACATTTTCTAAAAAAGACATTAAAGGGAACAATTTTTTTAAAATTAAATTTTACATTTTAAAGGTATGAACAAAATAGGTTTATTATCAAATCATTTACATGAATTACCAGAACTCATAAAATAAAACTTCCAGCACTCTCATTCTTTGGAAATAAATATGAATAATAAATTAAAGTAGAAAAACAATAGAATCTATCAAAATTTTAAATACAAATATCTTATTTTACTATAAGTAATAACAGCTGTCTACAATGTTTTGAGGAATTATAACTTAAAGAATAAAATTGTATTAAGTTAATAGAGAATATTCCAAAAACAATTGGTTTAAAGTAATCTAAAACAAAGATTAAAAATTTGCTATTTAATTTACTTGTGAGTAACAGAAATCCATTATTTTCATAGCATAAATACATGCATTTTGCATTTATAAATAAGTAAACTAACTCCTTTTAATATTGCTGATATTAATCATGTGTTTTCATGAGAAATAATAAAAAAAAAAAAGATTCAAGACATTTTTTTTGTGTGTGATAAGATTCAAACATATCAAAGAACAAAAATTTATTTATTCTAATCCATTTAACAACTTCTTAAACAGTAATAAAAATACAATAATGACATTTGTCACAGTATTTGTAATCATATATTTAAAAAAAAATAATAAAATTTCTCAAATTTGTTTGAAATTTTGAACAGGTTCTTTATTAACTGCATTAAATGACAAACATTCAAGGAAAATGCATTTTCCCACCTCTCCTAGTATAATGTAATGAGAATTTATGTCAGTATCAAATTTCTAAATACACATACATACTATATTTAGATAAATAATCTATCGTAACTAAATACTCTCATTTCTGTTCTAACCATTTTTACAGAAAGATAGTATAGGCATTTAGTTCTGAATTTTAGCCAGGAGTTCGATACTCTTTCCTTTCCAAGCTGACCTCACTGATGTTTTTGTCTTTTTAAGATGTGTAATAATACTGATTAAAAATAATCGATTTACATTATGTCAAATCCAAATGGAATAGTATCTGCTGTTATCACTAGGCCAAAAAGGCACCCTTGTTAGTTATTTATAAAGATAATACCCATTAATAAGACTATTAAATGTTTCCACTGCATTTAGATCTAGGCTATATCTTATCTATTTTATAATCGCAGAATCGTTTAATATCAAAATGGCAATAAGTAGCATGTTTGTACTTTTTTTTATTATCTAACCTTCTTATCCGAGACAACCTGCAACAACAATTACATTGCAACCATCTATGCAGTTTTTTTTTTACACCAATACAAGTACAGCAGATATTTGCCAGTGCAGTCAAAACACTCAAGCTTACAATTTAACACAGCCTATAATCTCTTAAGCATAAGCTTTCTCAATGCTAAAAATTAATAATATCCTTTTATCACATAGAATGAAGTCAATTCATGCAATGCCAGCCACAAGACAAATATCATCACACAAGCCATTTAATGTTTAGGTGCACAATGCCATACACTTTATTTTGATGTTACATTCTTTTTCCTTCTGCAAAATGCAGAATAGATTCCAAAATTAAATTGGTGCAGTACATTTCAGATGAGCATGGTTCGACTACATAACTTTCAATACATTTTTTTCTATAACCTGAAATGCATTTTATTATCATCCACATATTCTTTTAACTATGTTAAGTTTTAAAACTATAAAATAACTTATTAAATGTCAGGCAGTAGTTTATTTCAACTTCAATCTAAGAATACTTTGGTCTAAAATGCACAACATATTGAACATTAAAAAGAATAATACAATAAGATATTTACAAATCCAGGGCTAATTCTAAAATTTAATTATTTACAACTGTACAAACACAGCTCAAGGAATCTTATTTTAGTTACAAATGATGGTAATGTTTTCTTTTAAAATAATATAAATTACTTTCGCTGCAAAGTTTATTCAGCGATCATCACCAAATGGACACTATACTCATTACAACCAAAATGAATTGTGCCATTACAGCAAATAAATACCATATAAACACATTGTTTGCGGGCATTTTTCGCCAATCCAGGACGAAAAATGGGCAATCTTTGCAATTTGCAAGTGAAGTTACCTTTCACATAAAATAGCTGTAACTTCTGAACTATTGCTTATTCTTGAATAAAAATTTCAGTTTCTTACTTTATATTGAATCCGTGATTGTAATTAGAGCACTTTTTTTTATAAACAATTTCAATTCGAAATTTTTAAAACTACTTGTCATAATATAATAAATTCACTCATTCTTTTCACAATATAATTACATATAAATTTTGTAAAATATATCTTGGCAACAGTATTATTGTGACAATACTGAAGAAATGTAATGAAAGACAACTAAATTACCTGCTATTTGTTTTATGACATTGGTTTGCCTTCTGGCCCTAAATCCACAAATCCTGTGGTACCTACACAGTATAAAGTCTAACAAAAGATGATGCACAAGTTTTACTTGTCGAATATCTGTTTTTACAAGTTTCCCGCTCCCCACCACTAAGAAGCGAAAACCAAGTTTTGTTGGCTCTTGCTCTCTAGTGATAGTATGCAAAGCATGTTTCCCACAAACAATGTGCTAAAAGAGGAATTGTTTATTACTCAACATACAAGAAGGCTGTCACAAAGAGAATTCATTATATTTATTACAACTAGGAAGATGCACCATAATAAATCATTATTATACAAATCAAGTTTGCAGATGCTTCATAGCCCTCAACTCTACAGTCTATGAGCAACTGTGCAATTTTAGAAAAATAGATTTATCTTGCAATTAAAAGAAAATATCTTTTTTTTTTATATCTTAAATACTGACATCTAGCTTTTAAGGAACATTCCAGCTCAGAGATATTGGTAAAAACACCCTTAGGGTAAAATTTTTTTTGTAATAATTTGTCAAAATATCTTTCATAATTTGTTGCATAAAACAATTATCTCAACAAAATAATAAATTCAGGTTTCAGTAATGCATGTAATATGAATTTAGAAATTCTGTATTGTTAAAATACACGAATACAAAAGTGAATCATCACAAAATAAAGAAAATTTATCTATTTTTACACTAACAGAATAAAATTGATCAATTTAATCCTGATTTTATGAAAATTCATATTCTTATAACTGAAAATGTAATAATGGTTAAGATATTCTATATGAAGCATGTCAAACTCATAACCCCCTGCTTCCTATATAAATAGTAAATAACTTAAGTTTCAGAACACTTTAATTAAAAAAAAAATTACTCATAATTGATTATTAGTCATGGATAACAGAATTTGTTCATAACTGATTACTAATGTTGTATCTATGCATTGATCTCGCCCCTGAATGACATTTCATTCATTGTTAGCAGCAAACATTTATGGAGCAATAAAAAATAATACCCATTGTACCATTAGTTATAAGGAGTGCTCAACAAGAAATATTTTGATTTTAAGAATCATAAAAAAAAATTTAGTTTGCTATTTATGTTTTGGTTATCAGTTATAGCCATAATTCAAGATATATCATACACACTGTATTGTACATCAAGAAGTGTTAGATACAAAAAGTAATTAAACAAGGAAAAATGCTTTGTACTTGAAAAAAAATTAGCTTAACAAGATTTGAAGACTAAAAATCATTATTATTGATTTAAATGAAAAAGAAACCAAATCTTTTGGTTCATCCCACTATAGAGTAATGCAATGGCTATTCTATTGTAGATTCTTAAACAACTAGTACATGAAAAATATATATATATATATATATATATATTAGTTTCTGAAAATCACATATCAAGATACCACACTGTTACTCGATTTTCTCAAATGCATGATACTTTGAGTCCAAAATGAAAACTCTAACACTAGGACATCACGGCCAAATTAAAACTGCAAACAAAAGATAATAAGAACAAAGACTTTTGAGACTTGTTCTTCTGTTTTACATCTATTCAATTTTTGTTCATAATTATACCCATTTTTTATACTGTTCTTTTGAAATAAACCAGTATTTTTCTAATGATCTTAAATTTTTCCAAGTCAGTAAGTGAAAATTAAATTTCTCTATTCCGACAGCCCACATAATCTTACACTATTTTTATTTTTCCTGGACTAACCTTGAATTTGACATGCTTGTTCAACAACATTTTGATGCTATCTTAACGTGTAAACTACTTTGTAGTTTTAAAAGAGAAAAAGGCAGTGTTTAAAAACTATTCATAATATTTTTAATTATTTTACTAGTAAATAATCAAGAATGAATTTAATCCATCCCCCTCACAGTCAAGACATTTCAATAAAAATTTGTTATGACACATGAATTAGCAAGTTCATGTAACATTTCGTGCTGTTTCTGCACCTGCTCTTTGAAGGGGTTGGGGAGATAAAAACCAATACATTCTCCAATATGATTATAAGCAATCATAAGCAAACAACATACTCGCCGCACAAAACACATTCCTTTTGTTATGATGTCAAGGAAACTCGCTGAATGTACAAATATATACAATACATTAAAATTTTATTTTCATTTGACCATGGCTGAGGATTCAGAAATTCATTCTTCGCTGCTGATGCAGGTATCACAAACACGTACAGGGTAATTCCACCCTCTGGAATGCACCGGCTTTCTGGACTTGGAGCAGTCTTGGCAAACACCTTCGCCACATGCTCGACAGTGATGCTTGGACACTTTAGGCCCAAACTCTGTTTTACATACATGGCAGTGAGTTAATTCATGGTCAGGAACCCAGTAAGATGGGCGAGCTGAGTCTTTTATAAAACCTTAAAAAAAGACAAACATAAGCTCTTAAACCTCTTGGCGATAAAAGAAAAATTATAAGCAAGACAAGAGAAATAAATTCCAAGTTGGTGAATAGCACAATGATTAACTACTTAAAAGTCTTGCCTATATTTTTTTGTCTTAAATTAGTTTATTTTGTTACCAAGAAATGGTGTTAAAAAGTAGACTGCATTTTCTTTCCTGATTTGTTTATTTGTGTGACATATGAGAGCCATATGCCTGGCAATCTCCCAGCCATATGGAATATATACGAGATATATTAGAATCCATTCCTTCGAACCTATTGTGAAAAAAAATACCGATAACCATCTCAGGCAGTTGCAACTATGAAGTGGCTTCTTTGATGAAGAAGTCTTCTTTGATATGCTCAGATCGTGTATCATCAAAGCCTGCATCTTTCTAGGGCTTTGTATTTGTGTACCAGTATATCTGCGCAGTTGAAACTCAATTTCAGTATATTCCTGTTATAATAGAAGATACTGATTGAAAGCATCTTTACGTAGAAGATTCTGACTGCAAATCAAATTCTAAAATATCTATGAATTATTCCAGTAAAGATTAAAGTTCTGATGATGATTCTAGTGAATATAGTGATAATGATCTCCAACCAGAAATTTATTGTAATAACCCATCAACTCCTCCCCTTATGTTTGATTTTACTCAAATTCTGCACTTCATCTGAACATCCATGAAATTGGGCAATAATGCAACAAAAACAAATAAATATGCCAAAAAAGTATCCAAAACAGTCATCTTCATAGACATTTTAGAAGTAAAGAATGACAGCCAACAAAAGAAAAAATATGAGTTTTCTTGCCTTGAATTCAAAGAATATATATATCTAAAGCCAAAATTTGAGCAATAGTGGAGTAAAGGACAGTCGACCAACATCTATCAAATAAAGAAAAATTTGTGACTTCAAAAATTTTTGTGACCTCTTTCTTTAATTCTCTATTCCAAAAATAATTAGCATTCAGACAATTTGGACTGTTAAAAAAATAATAATTAACAAATTTTTTTATTTCATAGTTAAAATATCAATCGAAACATTTAAAATCTTTTTAAATGGATAAAGAATATTATTAGTGCATGCTAAACATTATATCTCAAGCAATTTGTTGGCTAATTGACTTTTAAAACACGAAGAGCAACACACACTTTCAAGGGCCCAGAAATTGCTGCTGTTAACTGAAGAATACATTTTAGAGCATTAAATATAAATTTATGTATGGTAATTCATCTACTGAATTTCCAATTTTGAATTCTAAGAGAATTTATGGACCGGGCAGAAATTCATAGACAACTTTCATAAGCACAATTAAAAACTCATGACTCTTGACCAATTTTCTGACTCATCACCATTTCTATAAGCTGATGGAAAACCCATTCTCAATCTGACAATACAAATAAACACTATATTGATTTTTTACAGCATTTCTATAAGTTGCAATAACTTTTTTTCTTCTTTTCAGATAATTAATACCTATTCTGACTTATAGTAGAAAAAATAATAGAAAAAAAAACTGTTATCACAAAAATAAAATTTCAAAAAAAGTTTTTTTTTTTTTTTTTTTTAAATTTACCCTAGAAACATGATTTAAAAGCAAAAATTAAACTTCAAACTTAAAAGCAAAACATGCACGAAAAAATTTCACAAAAACAAATGGAAAAAAGTAACTTACCTAAAGGATAACTAACAGCTGATGCCACTGTTCCTAATGTGGTGTGCACAGCTTCCCCAATTTTACGAACTGTTACCTCTGGAGGGTTGTGGAGACTTTGCACATTTGAAACATTGTCTGCAACAAAGCCTTTTTCACAATCTTTGTTGGAAAAGGTGCGAGAGAAAGAATAAATGGAAGTATTCAAAAACGCAAAAAACATAAGGGAAAAAAATTAAAAAATTGCAATATACCATTCTGAAAGCATTTCTTGCATACACGGACTGGCGAAGAACCCCATGTTGGAACAACTTTCGATTCTGAAGCACACTCTTCACAAAACCCACCTCCACACATTCGACAATGGTGCTTGGTCTCGAGATCTTCAAATGGTTTGGAACAATAACCACAATGCTGAATAGAAATACAAAAAAAATTTGCTATTTTTTCCAAAAACTACAGAGTTAAAATACAAAACTACACTGAAAAAGTTGAAAAATTTTATAAGAAAAATAAAAATATCTCAGAGTAGAAAACATCAGTATAATATACTATTCAGACATATGATCTGGTACAAATTCATATGAATAAAATATTATATTATTGATTACAAATATTTTATTTAAAATTGCCATGGTTGCCAATAATCATAATATAAAGTTATGCCTCATTGTAAACATTTTTTTTTCTTCTTTTTCCTTGTTTTAGAAAAGGTGAGAAAAAAATGGTTATATTTAACACCTGTTCAATAAACATTTAAAATTTTTGAAGAAATATTTACAAAGGAAGTTTTTCTATGTAAAATGAAACTGGGTAAATATTACTGTATTAAAATCAATTTTTGAAACATAACCTAGTGTTCTATAAAAGTTCAAAGCATGAAGAATTAAAGTGTCATCTTATACAAATATTAATTATATGCACTTATCTAACCAATGCCATAATGGGCAAGGAGGCCGGCCACCAACACAATGGACAGAAGCAGTCTGTATTCATGGTGCTACTATGAGGCAAAATACTTGTGGTTCTAGGCTGTTTTATATGGTTTAAAATTAAATTTACTCTAACAGCAAAAAAGGATAAAAAATACCCATTTAATGGTTTATTACTGCATCATAGCACATGTATTTTTAACAAAATCATTGCTAGGTGATTTTATTTTTAATCAAAATTAAAACTGGCTTTTATTCAGTGCAATTAATAACATTTCTTTTACATTGCTATAAAAGAAATACTACACTTTTCTAAATGCTATTTACTTCTTTGATGGCTGACTACATGGTAAATATCTAAGTAACTTCATATGTTTAGAATTAATTCTCTAAGTAACTTCATATGTTTAGAATTAATTCTATCTTTAATTACACCTTTTTGAAAGCTTTAGGAAATTTGATTAATAAAAATAACCTTTTGAATTTATTCATTTTTGTCTGCCAATATGCTTTCTTTTCATTTTTCAATCAAAATGAAAAAAAAAAAAATCCATAAAATTTAGTATCATTAAACACTTCTTAATTATTTTATGGAGTCAATCAATCGAGAATTTTCCAAACACCATGGACTGATTTTCAGAAAAGTAGTTCAAGGTACACCATTGTGCTGTTCAATTGCTCAAAACCAATGAACTTTTCTAAAGCAAAACATAGTTTTGCAGTACAATAAAGGAATAGTTTTGCAGTATACTAAAGGAATAGTTTTGCAATAATATTTTCAAAATCAACTCAATGCCTGGTTGTGCAGTTGCTGGATGCCCAGCATATTCAAAAATATAAATAAATAAAATTTCAAAAAATAAAAAAGACAAAGTCAAAAAGATTGAATTTTCAAATGTAAAAGAAAAGGTTTGCTTAATATTTCAAATGTTAGAATTAATTCTCTCCAGAATAATTATTTTCAGGATTTGGAAATTAAATTTCTTTGGTTTTATTGGTGAAAATACTAAAACCAAAATCTGTATTTATATTTACAAATGAAAGAAATGCCGCCAAGTAAAAAAATTCAAGAATTAACCAATCACAGAAGAACCTTCTCGGTTATAGTGAAACATAAACATCATCTGAGAAGAATAAATAACTCAGATGTTTGACATTGTAAACAATTGGAAAGATCAGCACAGCTTACGGAAGGTATTTCATTAAGTTTGTGATATCACACTGTTTTAAAATATAAAATTAGTATCAGGAGATATCAAATAGTATAAAATGGAACAAAAAAGTTAAATGTATATATATTAAGGATATAATATTTTTGTGCATGCAATTCAATTACAAATTTATTGATCAAATTAATTATGTAAAATTTAACAATTTATTTGCGTTCATATTTATTCAACAAATCAGCTTCAAAAGTTTTTCAAAGACACTTTATTTTATTCTATTCTAGTTAGATGAAGAGAATGAAACACTGATTTTAACTAACATTCAGTTTTCCAACATTAATTTGCACTTTGAAATTGAAAAAAAAAAATTATTCATAGCTATTCAATTCTTTTAAAATTGTTTCTCATTTTACTAACAGTTTTTTTAAAAGTATATTTAACTTTGGAGGGTCTTCTTTCACAAATATTATATTGGGAAGAATATTAAGTTTAATTAGTTATTGTTTGATAATTATTCGAAATGATGGCACTTTCATAATGTGCAATTCCTTTGCTTGACATTTCATCAAAATAGAAAAAATTTGGTTGGTGAAAAAACACCTCTGTAACTTAATAGTTGTTCTATTTCTTAACATGGATGTATGTAGCTTTGAACACATGGTGATATCATCAATGCATCCTGCTTGCCATGAGCCAAAGTTCTTTTTCTTCCCCTCAAGTGATCTTGATAATGGCAATTATTTATAAATTTTAAGGACGAAATTTTCTGATAAAATAATTGGAAAAATCAAAATAATCACCATTAGTACTACATTCACTTAAAACTGAAATTACAAATTTAAATAAAGTTAAAATATAGGGTGGCACACTCAGCAAAAACTGAACTCTTTATTATTTTCTTCAATACTTATGTATCTGTATTATGATTTTCTTTCTGATGTACGTATACTTTAACTATAAATCACTCCTCTGAATAGTAGCATAGAGATAAATGGTTTTATGTGTGCTGCTATTTACTTTTTGTGTTGTCTAATTCATCCACTTGTGGCTCTAAAAATTTGAAATACAACAATATTGTCTTCGTAATGCCTTCTAGGGTTGCTGCTTTGGACATCTATACCTGCTTTTTAGATTAGTTTTGTTAAGCCCCCATTTTTTGAAAAAATGCATCTATACTTCCCTTTCCTACCCTTCACCATGTCAATGTTTCTGAAACTATAACACATACTCACACTTATATTAGAATTCTTAATCCAATATGAAGGTGCAATCTGATCAGCAACCCAGCTAGAAAGAGCTTTGGTTGGTTTGGCCCCTAAGGTTGTAACAATTTCAGATACTGTTGACAAATTATCTATCACATATTGAGCAGTATTTTGTGGTGCAGGTGTAGAGCCATCAGTCTGTAATGAAACCGAGGGAGAAAAGTTACAGATATTTTAATACAATGACATGTAGCATTTTTTCCACTCATACAAATTACATGTATTAATAATAGATTCCAGCTGCTTTAATACATACTAGCTGCCTTCGGCGACCAGCTTGTTCATTGGAAATATGATTTCAATTGAATCTTGTATCATTTTATATTCATGGCTGCTTTAACAATGCAATTTTACATTTCAGATTGTGGTAGATATTTAACCCATGTTCTTTTAGTGACTTTGCATCTGTTCTGTTCATTGTCTACATAAATGTCCCCAATGGAGTCAAAGAATTGACCATGCCTCAAAACATCTAATTGCACACTGCTAGTGCCATCTTCACTTTCTCATCTCTCTCGCAGAATATGCATACGATTTCAACATTAAAATGGTACAGCACATTTTATGGCCAGCGGCATGTTAGCTGAATTAAAACATGCTGAAAAAAGAATGAAAACATAGCAACCATAATCATTCAGCTTACTGGATATATTATTTAATGTATGTAATATCTTGGAGAGCTTGGTATAAAAATTTTGATAAATTAAATATAAAAGCAAAATGTATCAAGATATTACCTTAACTTTCCACAATGAAAGAGAAACACGCAATTAAATATTTGTTTAAGCAATGAAAATGGTTTGAATTGCATTGCAACAATGAAAAGCATTGTTGTAAATTATGCCAAAAAATATTGTAAAAAATTGATTAAAATTAAGGAAAAAAATTGTACGACAACTTAATTGATATCATCGAAAAGATAATTTTTTGCACTTTCGGATGGAGTAAAAGTGACCTTTGTGCTGTAATCTGTTCAGAAGTTAAGGAAAAACGCACATATTTTGCTTAATTTTTAATTAAAATTCGGAAATAAAAAGGGCTCTAAGGTGCACATTCCCACCCTCCAAAGTATGTTTGAGCCAAATTTCGTAGCTCTAGGTGCAGCGGTCTGCCCTATAGAGCATCAACACACAGACACATTCTCCTTTATTATTAGTAGAGATTTGTGTGGGAAAAGAATTCATCATAGCATAAAAGTAAGACAATGGTGATTAATTAACACTTTGACTGCCGATCCTACGCCAGCACGTGATGCAGCTCCATCGCCAAGGAGTTGATCACGAGCTGCCGAGGGAAATGCTATGATTCAATATTTATTCTCCGGCTACATTATGTGTACATATGATGGTATTGGCGTGATATGAAGGTTAGAAACTTGTTGTAGATATATGTGGTTTAGAAGTTTTCACTTACTGAAAATATAACACAAGAGTTGTTTATTCTTTATAGTAAGTTAGTCAGCATATAGGTACAATCTACTCCTGTGTCACAGAATTAACTATCAGCACGGCTTCACATGACCGGCAGTCAATGTGTTACGAGGTTTCTTTATTTACATCAGAAACTAGGAGTCGATTTCTACCTCTGCTAGTTCTTTAAGTCATCACTGAATCAATATTTAATGATAAAAGTACTAAATCGTCAGGCAGAAAGGTTTTCTAAGACAATCTGGCTGTAGATCAGTTTTACGGGAAAAATATATAAAACAAAATTACAAAATAAAATATGGCCTGAAAACTAGAAAAAACATGAAAAATTGGATTAAAAGTTCACAGTTAATAAAAATTCAATTGACAAAATTACTAAGAATCACTCAAGATGTACAAAAGAAACCTTACAAAAAATAATAATGATATCCAAAGATTTTGTTTCAAGTTAATGCACTTCCCAACTCTTTGATATTATGGTACTAAAAATACATTTGAAAAAAAAAAATTGTATAGCTACAGTTGACAGTATAATAATTCCATAAGTTTGTACATATTTCATATTTATAATTTACTAGCCGCCTTCGGCGACCAGCTGGTTCGCCCGTTTAACTTTGTTTTTATTTTTGTATATTACATTAATTATAGTATTATCCTTCACAGTTTCAGCCGCGATAACTCAGGAAAGATGAACAAAAAACTGAATATTTTATTGTATTTGACAAATAGTAAAATCACTCATCAGTAGAATCATTAACGCTGAATATGGTTGCGAAAGTCGAACATGCTGGACACCCGCGTGAACCAATGAGTACAAAAAGTGAGGAGACAAAAAGTTCATAGACATCTAAAAGACCCGGGAGTATAGGAGGTAGACAATAAAATTTAAAAATTAGTTAGTTTTGCGGAACACTACTGCCTTTTTGTAATTTCTAGTTTCTAATATCAAATATGATGAGTTATCAAGTTGAAGAAATTCAAGTTTGGCGGCAGTACTGTACTCTTAAGCCCAACCAAAATTTTAATAAAAAATTATCGATAATGCAATATACAAAAATTTGAAAGCGTTTTCATGCCTCATAATTTTAAAATGGCAGAAAAACACGAGATTAAATGCTTGAAGGATGAAACTCATTTTAGTCTACCTCACACACAATAAAAACAAACAAACCTGAAATCAAATATCTGTTGCAACGCTTTATAAAAATATTACTTTGAAGCAGGTGCAATAAAATATTTCAGAAATGCAATGAATACTGAAGTGAAAATTCTGCTTTGGAGTTAATTTCCCAAGAAAACAATTTATACTATCGCAACCGTACAAGTGCAAAAGAGTGTGAATAAAAGATATGCTGAAATAATGGGAAGGTTTGAACTTTATTTACAACAATAAAAACATTGTTACAATTCATGTTTTAAAACATTAATTAAAATTGAACAAAATGTCGCATTGAAATAAGATTGGTGTCATTGAGAAACTAATTTTTTAAAAAATCTTTAAGATGACGTAAAAATGCTATTCTTGCGTTAATAGGATCCAAAGTTATTCCGGAAAAATTTAAAGCAATTTTTGAATAATTTAAATTCCAATTAATTTTTTGAAAAATCCTTTCTTAATGAGCACCTACTCCCTAAGAAGCAACCGCATGCCAAATTTCAAGTCAGAATGGTTTGGGAAATTTCTTGATGCGCGAGTCATGGTATTTGCCTTTTATATATAAAGATTATTTCAATATGGAAAAATTATCAGTGGATGTCAATAATTCAAACTAAGGAGAAGAGTGATTTATTATTTGATCAGAAACTCTTACCTCAGGCCACACATGACAGATTTCAGTCCGAACACATGTTTCCCATGGATTTTGATTGCCATACCAATACTGGCGACTTCTGTATATTACTCCACACTTGGCACATTCAAGGATATATCTAAGTGGTAATAACAATAAAGTCAATCCTGTTCAAATTAAGTTATGGCATTCATAAGCTTAACAGCACAGTGATATTTTTAAAAAAATGAGCTATGAGTAATTCCTTTGAAATTCGTTTAATAAAATAATATGAATAATTTACGATTTAAAGAACACTACACTAAAGTTGATTACAACTCAAAGGTAAAAATATGACAGTTATTTTTAAACAAAAAATGTCATAAGGACATTTCAACTGTACTTCCTTATCAATAGAAACGATTGATTTATAACAATGAAATGCAACTTAAACAATTCAGCAGTGCAATTTCAATAATTAGACTATTAGTGCCAATAAATAAAAAGCATTGTTCAGCAAATATTTTACAGTGAGGAAGCTGAAAAAAAATTTCATCTATATACATAAAGCAGAAAATATGCATGTCTGTTACAAGACCTCCCCCAAAATAGTGAAAACTAATGACATGAAATTTGCACATTCCATTCAGAGGTCCATTTGTAGATCAAGTGTGCTATTTCAACTTTCAACAGTAATTTCCAAAGACATTTAATTAAATAAAAATAATTAACCCAAATTTTGTCATTTTTACAAGCAACTTCTAAAATAATTGTACAAAAATTTTCCATATACCATCTTAAGCAGCAGAAAATAATGTTTTCAATGAAGTTAGTTTATGTACTATACAATGTTTAATTTCACAAATTTTTATACGACCTTAATCAGTGTGTAATATCTTTCAAGATTACAGTGTTTTGTTTCTACTGAGGGAGAAAAAAAAATCCAACCGGTTGGACAGTCTTTCGGTGACACTTGTACTCTGTCTTCTAGCTGAAGTTGAATGGTTAGCGCCATAACAATAATTTGCAGCTCAATTTATTCTTTTACACAACAGAATTTAGGGAGAAAAAAACACAGCAGATTACCAGAGAGAGAGAGTTCCAATCTTTGACTCCATCTTGTATTTGAACTCAATACTCTGGATTGTCCCACTTATTTTAAACAATACTTTGCTTATTTTTTATGTTAATTTCATTTGGAGATTTATTTTAAAATGTTGTCTTAATGTGAGAAGAAACTGAACTGAAATATTTGAGAATCGGAAACAGATAACTGTATTTGTTTGCACTTCTATCAACATTCGATTTAATTTAGCATACAATCATTGAAATTCAAACTGATATACTTGAAGATATAAACTTTTCTTCCAATCCTAGTAGCCATTGGTTCGAATCTTCTGTTTTAATTTTATCTTTCAAAAAGAAGTTTGTTTAGTTCAGTAATTTCAATTTGAAAATATTTTACTGGACAGCTTTAACGTAAATTTTCTTTATTTAATTGCATGATTACTATTAATATGATGGGCAAACTAGCTGGTTGCAAAAGGCAGTTATTCTTAAATAAAAATTGTTTAAATGAACTTAAAATGGTGACGCAATTATATCTATTTGTGGTGTCTAGCAGACTATTTCCGGTCAAGCTGTGATGGAGTGTAATAAAGCAAATGTCTGTATTTCCAGTTTCTACAACGCGAGACTAAAAATATTGTAAATACCCAAGTCTTGAAATAAATTTATAACAAAATTAGTTATAATGAATAAAAAATGCGTTTGAATCTATCTCAGATGAAGTGAAGTAATAAAGCTAGTTTAAATATAAAACTTGATTGCGCGACTTAGATTAATTTAGTTTTATTATTGCCCATTGTGAAGCAGCCCAAAGGCTACTTTCGGATGGTCATTGTAAATTTGAACCGTGGCGAGATCCATCTTAGCCAGCACCCACCTCTCCAATGCCACACCAGCAAGAAGATGTTTGACCTTCAATTTTACATTTGTACTCATTTTCACTGAAGCATTTTGTAATTTAGTGCTTCAGTTTGGTTTAGGTAAAGATAAACAAAGTAAATTAAATAAATAGCTGTAAAATACTATGATGCTACTATTGAAGAAATGTAACTAAAAATGTAGTGTAATTACAGATGTAAAATATCTTCATATACAGGTTACAAAATTCAATTAACAAAAATAAATGGCCTTTTGATTCAAACCTACTAATAACAAAATAATTCCTTCTTCAAATGATGATAAAGAGTTTTGCATAACAGGAATGAATACAGTACTCTAAGAATATAATAATGTAATTTGGAAGTACTAATTATATTAAAAAGTAAAAATTTGAATTCCACATACCCAGCCCAGGCAAACTTTGCAATGCCGAACCATGAAGAATCATTGTCCTCCATAAGTTTTGGAGACACTACTATTTTTTCCCCTCTCTCATAACACACCTAAAATGAAAGATTTTTAATTGGCCGTATAGACATGAAAATGTAATTTTAATTTCCTGATAATGCATCTTAGAAATGAGTTACCTTGCACAGATATATTCTGTTCTCAAATTGATGTTGGTAGACACATTGAGTAGAAGATGCATGAGGTACGTCATCCTTTTCATGATTCATGCTATTGGTACAACGAGATCTAAAATAATATAAAAAAAAAACCTTTAAATATTCAACAGATACCTTTCTTAAAATGCTAAAGCTAGCAAATTCTACACTTAAAGAAAGCAGAGCAAAAGAAAATTGTGTGACTTTAAAAGTGAGTGACACCACCATTATCACTTACAAAGTATTCCATGTCCTTTTTGGAATAAAAAAGTTATCAATTCTCTGTATATTATCTTACGTTTTTGCAATTTTTCTTTTATTTAATTCAAAAGTCTAGTACAGTAAACAAACTTCAGAATAATGCAAAATATATTAAAAAGGTAAAATGCTTACTTGCAAGATTTACAATGAGCAGAGCAAGTAAAATACTGGTCAGGAAAAGTATTAGGAATAGCTTTGTCAATATTTCCACTAAACTTTTCATTTAAAACCTACATTAAAAAAATAAGTACATTAGTAACAGGAATGCAATTTTTGATATATTTTAAGTTAATTAATACATATATATGAACCATGCTTTAAAAAAATCTACAAAAAACCCAGTGATCATCAGTTAACATTAATATCTCTTCATAATGCAAACAAAATATAAATTACGTATAATTTTTTAAAAAAAGTCATATGTTGTTGTTTCAAACTTAAGAACAGTGTAAACATGCAAAACATTTTGAATAACAATAGCATTCCCTGCACCTGAAAGCTCAAAATAATTAAAACTACAGTCAATAATTTACCTAGACAATAGCAAAGGTATGTGAAAGGTTTCAAAACAAAAGTTTTATCAAAACATTTTCTAATCAAGTTTTGTACGCTCTATGATCCATTTTAATTATTTCAAAAATGTATATAAATTAAATACTAATGACAAGACAATGTTAGTTTAAACATTTTATGTTGCATCCAGACATATAACACGCTATCAATAGAACAATAAAATATTTTAAAATTGTTTCCATTCATCAAAATACACACAAAAGAATATGCATTCATAAAAACCGCATAATCTTTTATAATATGCTTCAAGCAATTAGGAGTTGGTGAAAAAATGTTATTTAATAGAAAAAAATTACTTTCAATTACAAATTAAAACTGTAATATAACATATTATGCCCAAAATGGCAGATCGTCATTCTCATTACATTAATTTTTTACAATTGTCTGATAGAACACATGCCAAGCAATTTCATTTGAAACTTACATAGGTGGATTTACTAAAGAAATTCCTCAAAGTACGATCCAAACGTCTCATTTTTAGAGTTGCCTATCAAGAGATAGTATCTAAGATTCTGATATTAACCATTTAAAAAGATAAATCACAACTAGTTATTGCTTTTACTATCAAAGTTTTAAATAAACCTTATAAATAAAATGTCAAAAAAAACTCATCTTTTTTTAAAAAATAGGAAAGTACAATTTATATAATCAACTTATTATTTTTCAAACTTAAGAATTATTTAGAGAACACTGATATCAAGCACCAAATTTATTTTGAAATTTTCATTCTCAAACATATAAAGAATAATTTTGTAAACTAATAAAGAATCGGTACATATTTCAGGTAAGCAAGAATTAATTTCAGGTTCATAAATGAAAAAAAACAACAACTTTATTTAAAACAGTCATAGTTGAATAGTAATATTTATTAAGGCTATAAATAAAAGTTTTAACATCAGAAAACTACTTAGATTACTTCAAATTATCTAGGTTTTACATGCTAAATCATCTAATTTTAAATGATAATCGAAAGGTTAACAAATCTTTGCAATCTAATATATATATATATATAATCAACTTTTAAGCATGCAAAGATTAATTCGAGCATTGAAATTAATTATTATTGTTAAATAATTTCTACGATTTTCTGTAGTATCAGTATAAAATTTGAGTATGTTAGCTTTTTAAAAAATAAAATAAGTGTTACTTACCAAAAGGAATTAAATCTTACTAAAATATATATGCAAGTTTTTAAATACTAGAATTAATTTTTTAAATTCAAAACCCCAAGAAGCTATAATTTTTAGTGTTTTTGTGGCAAAATTAATTTAATATAATTGTAAAGTATTATTATTGTCAATACTTTTTTTGGCTAACATCGCAACTGCCAAATGCGTGCAAGTTTGCTAATTTTAGTAAGTTCGTAAACTTGCAGAGAATAGCAGAGTTTTTTTGCCAACAAAGTTCATCAAGATTCCAATACTTAGCAGCATTTGTGCCAACAGAAAAATATTTTCAGTGGACAAGAAAAAAGATCATACCTTAAAATACTCAAATTATATATTACCAATATAATAGGCCAGATCCGTCTCTCTGTAAAGCTAGGACGTCACCAACAATAAAATTAGCGCCATAGCATTGTGAGATGCTAAACAGCATTATTTCATTGTTAGAGAACCTACATTTCAGTAATTTTAAATTTAAAAGAGTAATTGTCAATCTATTTTCAAATTTAATAGTTCTAAAATAGTGACAAAATTTTCTATTGATTGATATAAAATTTATCTTGCTATGATCAATAGTTCCCAAGAAATTTCAAATTAATTTCTGTTTTTTTAATAGAAAGTAGTAAATCACGTCAGTAGTATATCAAGCGAGTGATATAGTTTGGACGCCATGATGCATATGATTATTTATTGCAATCGTGATGACATAATTTGATAATACTTTTTGGCAAAGTTTGACAAGCAGAGAAGTGCTTTGATTAGAATTTCGAAAAAGAATTCCTTTGAAATTTTAACTTACGTTTGACAAGCTGAGAATTTCATGGTTATTGAATTATAAGAAAATTGTTAAACAATGAAAAATACTTCACACGGAATGCTTACCAAGAGGTTTTTTGAATAAAGAAATATGCAAATAATGTATAAATTAAAAAAAAAAAATTCCTGTCATAAAACATATGTTTATTTTATTTGTTTTCAATCAATGTTAAACATTTCTCTCACATATATATCTATTTAAACAAGTCAAATTTGATGGGAAATCTCTCGAATAAAGAGGCAATTTGCCATACCATGATGGGTGATTTTCTAGTACTAGAATAGTAGTTCTTACTAGAATAAGTATTTTGTGTTATTATTTATTATTATTTTCAAGCAAACAACTTTTAAAAACATGCTTAAGAAGTAATATACTGAATTATACCTTCAAAACTTTAAAAATAACTCCTGGAGCTCTGGGGACTCGAACAGTAGAATTTTGAACATGCTTTTCAATTTTCTGCCTCATCTTGCCAAAGTTAGTTTTCCCAGAGTTGCTGCAGATTCCCAAGTACTCAATACTGCTGAAAGCATCTACTTTGAGTCCATTGTCTTGAAATTTCGCTCTCAAGTACAATTCAGGTTCAAGATTATCATCTATCATAAATAAATATTGTTGAGTGAATAGGCTTTATTCAACTAAAAGCACATTTTTTTGTTATCAAAAAATAATTTTCAATCCTTTTAAGTTTAATTGGTTTGAAGTAAATCAATTCACAACCTATTGATATTACAGTAGAACCTCAATTATCTGGGTCTTTATCAACTGAGGTCTCTGTTAGCAGAACCAGTGCAAAAAAATTGAATTGTGTTTCTCAATTTTTTTAATAAAGTGAACTAAGTTTTCAGAAAATGTTATCAAAGTTGGCATTGGAACCAATTTACATGATGCAAAGGCATGTAAAAGATTGTTATCAGGGGGTGATCTTTTATAAATCAAGAAATTTAGGAAAAAAAAAAAAATTAAAACACAGTTTACTTCAATAGTGATAAGAGCCAATTCCATGCATTTTTTTGAAAAAACGGCACTGTAAAAGTCTAATGTTATTGAAATAGAGAAAATATTTTTTTTTTGAGAACATTCTTAAATAATCATTGGGAAAATGGAAAGGAAACACAAAAATCAGTAACATTTGCAAATTCTTTAATCAAAAAAGTTTCAAAAAATTAAGTAAGAAGTTTGATAAAAATAGGAATTTGTTAACACATTTACATTCATCATCCTATTTACAGGACAGTTACATTTCACATCCATAGTTAAACTAAATGAATTCCATTAATTCTTCTTTGCTTTGTCTGACAAGCCAATGGGTATTCCCAAATTGCAAAAAATGTTCAACTGGCACATACCACAAGTTAACCAGATTTTGAAGGCAAAGTGTTGTCATTTTGAAATTTTTTGAGTTTTCCTATAATTTATTTTTGAGGTAATGCAAGGAATTAGAAAGTAATCTTTATTTCTTGATATTTTACCACAACTTAAAAATTTTTAATATTTATATTTAAAAATTTTAAATGATTTTCTACCATCTTATAATTTTCAAATAATAATAGATTTTTCAAAATTTAGTTTTACTTTACAATTATCTTAATTTTGGTGTTTTAAAAGACATTTAGAAGAAATTTATTGAAACTTATGCTTTAAATTAATTTTGGGATTAACAGGTTAAAATGATAATACATGGTAGTACTTGCAGACTTATTTTTACAGTTTCAAATAAACAATTTTGGATAACCTTGTGGAAAGAAAAGTCACGATTTAAAATTTAGTCTCCATTGACCAAGTTTTCAATTACCTGAGGCGATTACAGTCCTAATCAGCTTGAATAATCAAGGTTCTACTGTACCCAAACAACAATTTTAACAAAGGGCAGTTAATTGAATTTTATCAGTAGTTTAAAGGAAAAAAAAATTTTCATCATGAAAGAACTGACTCATCAACAGCAGGTATTACAATATACATACATCTTGGTATCTATGTCTACACATGAAACTTTCCAAGTATATTCAGAGACAGTAAAGAAGTTCTGGTTGACAACCAACTACACTATTTTTGACATTACAATAGATTCTAATTAAAGTAACTGACATGACTCATTATTCCTTGTGTGAGTGCAGGGTGAGGGGAGAAACAACAAACATCTATCAAGTTCCAAAGAAAAGAATTTCATGACCTTATATTTTCAATTATTCAATGTAATAAATTCTAAAATTGCAGAGAGAAATTCTAAATTGTTAAAATATTAAAATCAAAAAAATATTTAAAAAATTTAATTCTTTTGAAATTATTTGCGAGAAATTGTGGTGCAAATTTATTGCTCACAAAACTTAATCACAAGTACTGATTCACAATACTGTCACAAGGAAATAGAGTCAAGATGATTAATAGCTCTGGACTCTTACTCCAACAGAAAAATCATCATCAATACATATATAGTCATAAGAGGCTTTATTGTAAAAGCAAACTGTCAAAGACAATTATTGTACTGTGCAACTGAACTTTCAACTGGTATCATCATATTTCTGACATTCAGAACATTTGTTTTCAAACCAAAATACAAAACGGTGCAAACTGTAGGTCCTACAATAAGACTTTTTAAAAAGTAATGCACCATAGTACAATTTTTTTTATTTAGTCCTACAATGAAGTTTATCAAGTATGAATAAACATCAAACAGAATTATCTGTTTACCAATAATCAAAAGTTTAGTGTATATTTCTTAAAATGAACTTATTAAATTTTGAAAAACCTCATTTCATAGATAATGCAGATACACTTCAACATACTTTTAGACAAGACTTCAGTATATTGCGTTTCATGAAAGATAATAACAGCAGGGCCCAAAATTGACAATGGTCCATCCACATTGCAGCGGGCACATGCTTCTTCCAATTCCTGTGAAAAGTGCTTTGTGTAGGCTGCAGAAGCATCACCCAAGAATGAAAACATGTCATTGTGGAGCCGCTCAGCACGAGTGCGATAAATTACTATATCCGAAATTGCCAACACCTATAAAATAAAAAGTAAGTAAGAAAAAGCTACCAATGAAAAAAAAAAAAAAATGCAACTGGAGTTATAGAACTTTTCTTCGAACAAAAATTATTAGAATGCTGAAAACAGAACAGAAGAGATACTTGCACATACATACAAATAAAATACAAAAATTTAAAAACAGTTTGAAGCTGAATGTAGTTTTTTCCAAAGCTAGTTATTACATTAATGATTGCCTGCATAACCATGCACTGCAAAAACCTAATTGTTCACATGAAAGATGTTAAATAAAGATAAATTTAACTCGTGTTCAATGATAAGGCTGTAATAACAATATTTTAGGTAAACTAAAATTGAATAAATTTATTGTCATAGAAACAAATTTTAAAGAAACATATGCAAAACTGAAAGATGACATAAAAACTGCCCATAGACAAGCAAATAAAGTATTAATAAATGTCTAAAAACAATATAGTTTGATGCAGAATATTACTATTTTAAACAGCATAAGATGCATATACTAGGCTGAAATTAAAAATTAATCATTCTACAAGATTTAAAGACAAAAATATTCAAAACATTGATTTCTCCTTTTTTACAAGATGTCAATGCTTCTCAACAAATATAACCAACTAGCTGTTATGCCCAGCGTTGCTCGGGATTAAAACACTTTTATGTCTAATAATTTTAATGAAAAACCTTTTTTTGTATAGAAAATTATAATACAAAAATTCCTTTATCATCTGAAATGTTTTTACTTCAGATTTCATTCATAAATAGTGAAGTATAAGAAGGATCTAGGCAAATGTTTTAGGTCAATTAATTAAATAGTTAAATTTTCATTAATAAAAAGCATCAAAATAAACCAGATCAATAATTGTTCCCGTTATAAATTATGAATCGTGCGCTTTTAAACTTTTCTTTAGTATTCTTCCAGAATTTTGTTTATATGTTCTAGCAACAACTATTCATACATATTCTTATTCTTCAACAATAAAAAATACATTGCTACAAATTGTGAATTTTATACACAATTGAATTTTTTTTTTTAAAATTATTGAAATGAGAGTGACAATTTTGAATGCAAATAAAATTTGTGTCACTGAAAAGCTATTTTTTAAACTTTAAAGTATAAAAATAGTTATTGCAACATAACACTTTTGAAATATATCTATTCTTTTGATTACTATTAGGACATCTGCAGAACCATTTATGGTGATCATGAGAAGCTGTCCTCTTGAATGTAATCAAAATATATAATAAATCAGGTGTAGTTCTCTCCATAGTTACTTTAAAATACAATTATCTTTATCCTAGATACCCTGTATTTTAATCAATTCTCCTAACTTTTAAAAAAAAATAGGATTTTACTTTTTTGACAATTAGTTTTTCATATACAGTGAAATTCAGCTAATTTGAAGCTTACGGGTTGCAATAAAAATTTGATTTAAGAAAAACTGGGTTTAAAAAAGAGCAGGAAATAACAATTACAAACTAAAAATAGTAGTAAAGATCAATATTTAACAGTTTTAATAAATAATAAGAAATTTTAATAAATAAAGTGCTAATAATTATAATTAATATTTTAATAATCTTTAAAATAATAATTTAAATAAGTAATTTTTGAACAATATACAGCATTTTGAATACAACTGCAAAATAAAACATCAAAATAAACAGCACAATTAACCATCTAATGTGTTAAATTTTTTTTTAAGACAGCAATTTTTACAACTTTTTTAGATTGACTACATTGTACAGCAATAAAATCTTTGAGTGAATTAAGGGTCACATACAATCACTGTGGACACAACATGTGGGTTTATTTAACTAGCAAAACAGTTTAGAAATGAAAATAAATTTTTGACTTTGAATTATTGATGAAATCGTGTTAACCAAGTTCCACTGTACTAAGAAACTGTTTATTTTTGCATAGTATTCTGAACTTACCTTAAGCAACATCCGAGCTCTTTTGTTCGGATTTGATGCTTGCCCAAGAAATCCTTCTGTGTCTATTGTAATAATTCCCAAGGAAGGACAATATGCTGCCCACACTCCAACAGTACAGGATTCTTGAGCTGCAGATGTTTGGAAAACTTCTTTTCCATTGAAGAAAGTGTGATTTAAGGTATATGATTTTCCATCACCAGTATTGCCAAAAATAGATACAACTTTTAAATGCTTGTTACCACAACCTAAGTATTCTATAAACTGTTCAGCATCTTTAACCTGTTTGACAAGGAGAAAAACAAGTAATATTAAACAACATTAGAAACATCTTTATTTGATATGCAATATGAAAAAAAGAGTGATATAAAAATGAATGAAAGTACAATCAAAATATTAACTTAAAATATAAAGCATCTGCTTTAGATTTTAAGTAAATGTATTTTGACCCTATTAATATTTGAGCCCGTTGCATTCACACAACAAGCTATTCAACTAGTAGATAAATAAAGATTTGCGAAAAGTTGAGGCTAATTTGAAAAAGTCATCATGCCGCCCCTCCCCTTGTACAGCAGGTAGTGCCCCTTGTCGGGCAGACTTTAACACTACTCCTGTCTGCTGCATTACTATAATTTTTGATATTAATTAAATAAACTCATCATCAGCTGTTTCAAGTAGCTTACCTTATTTTACTTACGCTTCTTATTTTATTAGTAATTATAAATTTACTTCATCCTTCAATTAAATATTGTGCTATTACTTAATGTTCAAAAGAATGATACTTGTTGATCTTTCATTAATCAAGATTAGCTAAATATAACTATTCAAGACAAACATTTATGCTCACCTAGACATATATAACTTTCTTTTATGAACAAAAGTAAAGACAACATATATTACTTCTACCATAAAAAATTAAAAGATGGTTCACTTGTTACCCCCAAGATAAGAGTGAGAAGACCTTTCCTGGCAGGGTGACAAACACTCCTTAGCCATTTGGCTTCTATTTTGTAGAAAGAGTAGAAGGTCAATTCTTACTTCGACACCCAGTAAAAACAATGCAGTAATGCTATTTTTTTCACGGCATACTGCATTGTTTTTTCTTAAAACATACTTGTTTGGATAACCAAAAAATTTTGGGGTAAAAACATTAGTGAATTGGGAAACAATTTAAAAGGCCTGATAAAAGATCCTTTTAAAGATCTAACGGCCTTAAAAGATCTGATTAAAAAACTTTCATAGTTTCTTTTTGAGACCTGCCTATAAATTCTTTCATAAGAAATTGAATAGATACATGAAAACTGATTAGTCAACCTTCTTAAATGCAAACATCCTCAGATATAATGCAGCAGGAAGGGAAAATTACTTATAGTACACATATTCTTTATAACAAAAATTATGCTGAGGAAAAATTTGCAAGGTTATAGTGTAATTCTTATAAAGTTTTTCAAGAGCTACTTTTTATTCTAAGTTATTTGTTTATGTAAATGTCGCATGATTTTTAAAACATTGTATTTGGCCAATTATATATAAATTAGATCAGAAAAAATCCTTCTTAGCAAAACATTATTAATGCTTTAACAACTCATGAAGGCAATTTAACATGAGTATTCCTGTTTAAAATTATTTTAGAGTTTCCCAAACAGTAAATATACATTCAAATCTTTAACTGTTCATCATTCTCAGAAAAACAAGTCCCTGCTATGCAATTTTATAATACCCTATATGGTCCGAAAACAGAATTTCTCAGCTACAATAAAGTTTAAATTGGTAATTTAAAAGTAAAATACATCTTTATATCTTGAACCATTTTACAATTAAAATATCTAGTCAAATAGGATGCATGGATTCATAATTGGTTTTTAATTCCATAAATACAGCTAAGATTACAATATAGGATTTGAAAAACTACATATATAAAAGTGAAAAATAAATTGCTAAAAAAAAAAAAACAACTAACTGCCAATAAATAAGGATGAGAACAACTAACTTTCAAGTTTCGTTTTGCACTTACCTGAAGCTGTTCTTTCTCATTTATAAGTAAAAAGCTCTTGGGTTCTTTAGAAGCATTCTTGCATTTATATTTCGAATCCAACTCATGTTCGAGAAAGTCAGGTAATGTGTCACTAATGTTGGAGCTTAAGGACATCATTTCTTTGATATTCAAAGGAGAAAAATCCTCTCCGTAGTTTGGAGTATTTGTTCCTTCAACTAGAGGCAAATATTCGTCAGGTATCTCATCACATGAAAGAAATTCATCCGATGGGTTTACGAATTTTGTTCTGATGTGAGTTTTGTTCGCCTGACAATGAGCAATAAGATCACAAACAAAACAATAATTACGGTTACACTGGATGCAAGTTAAATCTGCAAAATTACGATCTTCACAAGTACCTTCACACAGTTCTTCGGCCGATGGTTCCGATATTACTTCTCTGTCGTGTAAATTGAAGCGAAAATCTTCGTGTAATAAAGCTTCGCAGGCTTCACACTGGTTAGAATCGCACTGTTTACAATAAAATACAGCATAAGGTTTGTTTCCTCTGCATGCTAATCTCTCGTCACACACTTTCCTAGAACTTCTAACTTTTGTTGCTTTAAATTTTATCAAACGCGTGTTAGCTAGTGTAAGTGGTTTGGTAGACATCAAAGCTGAGTTGCGTCACTCATGCCATCGATAACAAAAGCAATTGTGATGACATGCGTTTAATCATCAAATGCATACAGAAACAAGCAATGAACAATTTTGTTGTTGAAGGTCGGGACGTTTACCAACATTACATGTAAAAAAAAAAAGTAAGTCACCTCAGTGCCACAAAGATGCACTACAAATACGAAAATACAAACCAGGAAAGAAAGACTTAATTTGAATTTTTTTTTATTTTTTTTGGTTTCGAAATATGATTTCGACATGAAGATATTAGTAAATCACATATAGTGTTCTTTTTTTTTAATTTTTCGAGTAAAAATAACTGCAAAATTAGTATTTAAATATACCACAAATAGATTTATTTTTATTATTTTGAGAACTATTTTTTTCCGCTTAAAATGACGTTAACGTGTGTGATGCATTGAATGATGCAAGCAAAATATAAAATATTTTTGAAAGAAAAGAAATGGAATTATGAATCTTAAAAATTCATTTTTAAGTCCAAGAAGCTCTATGATTTATTTATTTACTAATAACAAGCTTTCTAATCTTAATTCGTTAATAATTGCCTCACTGTTTTCGGTTTCTTAATAATGTTTTGTTTTTCTTGCTTTCTGAAGGAAGTGAGGTCACATAAGCTGTAAGCTGTGCGACTTGGAAAATAAATGGATTGAATAAGCTTAATTTTGCAATCAATTGAAAAATTATTTCCTTTTATTTTTCTGTGATATTTTTCTTAAATTTCTATGTAATGCTTGAACAGCTGTTGTGTTTAGCATTCCGATTATCGAATATTTCAAGTCTCAAAATAAAGTTAAATCTGGTAAAGTAATATTTGTTTATATAAGCCTAATACCCAGATTTTGTTTTGTTTATGTTTTGTATAAGTTTAATGGGATGTGTTGCTATACATTTTTTTGCAATATTATAATCATCACAAATAAATTTTTAATTTCTGTATTGGTTGGTTGTTCTTAGATTTGATATGTATTTAATATTAAATTATGTTGAAAATTACGATGTAATGCGCATATTTAAATAATATTTTTTTCTCGCACTGCCATAATTTCTTTCATATCCTCTCTTGTATTTTTTGCTCAGAAGTTATTATTTAGTAGTATTCTTAAGTCACATTTTGGTAAATTTTCATCGATGTATCATTCGTTACTACCTTGATTGATATGTGTGTCGATACACAGTAATAGATTCATACTCATCCTTTATCTTTCTGAAGATGTGCAATTACAAATTGTGACTCATTTTTCAAATAAAACCAGAACTTTGTGTGTTTGAAAGAGGTAATCATGGCATATAAGTTCAAGATAAATTTTGATGGAAATAAATGCATTTTGATGCTACTATATGCATTTCTTTTATAAATAGTGAAGATTGAATTTAACTTAATGTCAGTAGGTATAATAGACTTGAAAACTAAAATCTCATATTATGAACTAAGTATCAGTAAAACATATTTTTTGTTGTAGCTCCATTGGTAACGTGACTAAATCTTAAGTATGTTTTGAAATCTGTTATATTATCCTTTAAGAAAAAATAAAAGGTTAAAATTATGCTTTGCAGTTGTATTTCTTGTATGAATAATTTTTTTAATATCTTTGTTTTTAATAAATATTATTCTAGCTTTGAAATATGGCATATATGTTTTTGCATTTTTAGATATAAACTGTGTTTATTAAGTATATAAAGCATTTATTGAGAACTTTGTTTCCTGCCTCTCATAAAATTTTCTTTATTTTTCCTATCTTTGATCAATTCCAGGGTATCCAGCTACTTACATTTTTTTGCAGCTGTTTTTGTTTGTTATGGTATAGGTTAAAACAGCTTAATATATCTTCAATGCATTCTTTTCATCTTCAATTATTTGAGATATTATCAGTATATACAAATGTTGAAAAATATGAAATAATAATTATTTGGAAATTAATTTAAAATTTACATAAAATTATTTCATCAGATTCAAAACTTTTTTGCCCTTCTTGGATGTAAAGCATTTTTTGAGTAAAATATTCAAATGATTACAAAGAGGAAAAAAATATGGGGATAAAAGGAGAAGGGAAGAGGAAAATAATAGAATTTGGAAGACAACTTTAATTAAAAACTTATGATAGATAATTAATATTTCTTGGCTATTTCTTATCTTGTCACCTTTATGACGAATTATTTCCCTGAAAAGTTATTTATTACTGTTAAGTTTATTTTTAATTAGTAATATGTAGGTGAACTAATAGTTGAATTATAAGGTGGTATATTTTCACATTTGCTGCTGTCAGCTGTATTATTCAGTAACCTGTCTTTGTAAGGTCTGTCACTTTCAGATGAAATTGTTATTTTTATTCATTTCAAAAACTATAATGCATAATCATGACATCTAGATTAATGCATACTACAACGTAAATTAAAAACATTGAAGTTATTTTAAATTGCATAATTTTTCTGACATTGTAGTCAAAAACAACTTCAAATCTTTTCTTAGTACAAGTGGATGATTTTATTTTGAACTTTTTTGTTGTACATTTTTTTATTGTCTTTAACTTTATAGACAAATATATAACAAATTATAAAAATATAACTATTATAACAAATGCAGAACTTTCATGATTAAATGTCAGTTTCACGTATAGCAACAGAATTTAACCATTCCTTTAACATGAAAGGGTAAAATTAGAATTTTTACGTGGATTTTCTTTATTAAGGGTATAAAATTCCTTCTATTTGCATCTATTATAATTCTTATATTCTTGTGGCATGCATGATATATACTATTTGTGTATATGAGAAATCAACAACTGAAACATCTTCTCTCATTTGGACTCCCAAATTTAATTACTTTATAAATTTTTAAGAAGGAAATGATTTTCTTTATATTTTACTAGTCTGTTTGGATGAGCTTAGAAATTTTACTTCGCCAATTTGTATTACAGTTGTGTTATAAAAGGATGACGGAGCAGAAAATTTTTTTCCCATTACATTGATTTAATCACAATATTTGACTTTTATATTTATGGATGAAATTAATGGTAAAAGTTAAGTTTACGGTGCACAGCCGTTCCTCCCCACTTAGGATTGCCAATTTTTTGTCGCCAAGAGCAAGATGGATGAGAACCTTTTATTTTTTGGTTGCACAGTGAGCATTTTATTGTTGCCTTGTGGACACAATGCCTGCGGCATCTCAAGTGTGTTTCAGGCAAATTTTTTAAACTTAAAAAAAAAAAAACAGCGGCTTCGCTTTCTGCAAAGCGGGAAAATAGTAGCTTCATTTTTTCACTGAATGTTATGAATCTATGTTTTTTTTAAAAAATCCAAAAACAAGAATTTTAATTCCAAATGATAAATTCTAAACAAAGTTTTATTCAAATTCTAAGAAATCGACCAATGAAATCGTAGATAGCACATACCTGACCAATAAAATCACAACGGCGAAGCACAAAATAAAAATATAACGATTCCTGTGTGAATAAGACACGAATAGGAACATTCCTTTGCAACCAAAATAAATGCTCTGACGTCTCCAATCCGTCTTCTGCTTAACGGCAAGGAATTGCTGAGCTAAAGCGGAGAGAATGGGCTTTGCACCGTAAACTTTACTTTCACCAAATTTAATTAGATGTTCACTGTCGTATAACTGATGGAATCTTTCGATTCCTTTACTACAGTTCTTTAATAACTGATGAATTTTATATGAAATATCTATTGTTAATGAAAATATTGATCTTTTTAATTTTGTTTTTTAATATTAGGCTCTTTTTATATCTTTTGTTTAGGGATGTAACAACTATTCGGTATTCGGCAGGCCGAAAAATATTCAGGTTAATAATTTTTTTAAACATGCTTTTAAATACATACTAGCTGTAACCTGCGACTTCGTGCGCGAAGAATTTGAAGTATTAATTTTTTTAAATTCACGAATGTAAATGTTTCGTTACATGTTGAAAGGGAAAATTAAAAGTTTTGACGGTTGATATTACATTATTGGACGACTAACAGGAGTGTTTGCTGTTATAGTTAGGTAATTTTTTTTTATCTATGCTAACACACTTTTGTATACTACGTTTTTTGTTTTACGTTTTTTGCACGGATGTAGAGGTTTTGTGGTCTGGACACACGTGAACACGCCACATATGTTGCCTATGGGAAAAATATGGTTTTCCAAATGTACGCCTGCCCCTTTGAGTGTCTGGCCCTGAGCCTACCTTTTGAAATTGGGTGGCAAATCCTTCGGTATTATCGGAATGCTTGAAATTAAAACACTCTCTCGTTTTTAAACACTCTCACGACGTTTGGACCTAGGTGTGCAATTTGTAACCGTGTGCAGTCTCGGTACATCGAGGTTCCGTATCAATAGTACTGGCACACCGACTTTTAATATCAGCTTGTCGGAAGGTACCCCTGACAATTCTAAGGAGTTCAAGAACTCTACAGGATATGATGTTACTTGTAACACATATATTTTTTTTTATTTATCTGACTTAAACTTTCATTAATCAGTGCCAAAATTACTAATTCAACAATCATTCTCTATTCCTCATATATTCTCCGTTATTGTAAATTACATCATTGTACTCAATGGTATCATCAGGCCCTTATAATCTGTGTACCACCCATCATGCTATATGTCATCCACTTCTACCATTTAAAAGAATACATAAAACAAAATACTATATCGTCGCATATTTTCCTTTAGTTATAATAAACTTTAGTTTCTAAATTTTAATCTAAAAACTCTTGCAGCTATATTCTATCTATCAATAGATTTCTGTCCGACGTCAATTTATCGACAGCTTCTTGAATAAAATCTGATATGGAAAAGTATAAATCACTAAAATTAAATAGACTGCAAACTCGAAAAATGAAAATCAGGCGTCGAGTTGAGTAATTACATTTATTATTCCATTAATAAATTATGTGTTTATTTTCTCTGAAAGATCACATAATCGCGGCTTTCTTTATGATCACGCGATGTTTGACATTCAAAATAAGTTATTCTACGTGTAGTTTGGCCTTGAAAGCGTAACAAACAGACAGACACACTTTCTCATTTAATATATTATTAAGCATTTATTATTTCTTCGGAAACGCAGGTAAAAATGACAGGTGATATGAACTGCAGTGATTTTTTAATCTAATTAAATAAGCTTTAGAATTCTTTAAGAACCAATGAAAACATTGCCAAACGATATTTGAAAACAAATAAACAGAAAAAATAATGGCAAAGTAATTACACCGTTGCCTAGCAACTCATCGGTATCAATTCTAGTATCATTAAATTTGATTTATTTTAAAATCGTCTGCGTGTCAACGTTTTTTTTAAATTTTGAAAAATTAATACAAATTGAAAGAAAAATGTCACAGATATAAAATTGATATCATTAAATTTTGAACTTTAAGATGGTATAAAAATAATATTCGGGGGATAATTTTCTCCGAACTTACAGCGGAAAAACGGTTTCGGGTACTTTTTAATTAACTGACTGTTTAATTAACTTTAGCGCTTTAAAAAGTTGACAGTAATCTTACCCTAGTCTTAATTAAAAAGTGTTCAAAGTTTGGTTTAAATCAGTGCCGTAGTTTAGGAGGAGATGTGGAACATAGATACAAACATACATACAAACATATATACAAACCCACAATGACTTTTATTTATATTAAGATTTAACCAAGAATATTACAGAATTACATTTCAGTACATTTATTATCAAAAAACTCCTAATATTTACCCAATTTTAAGTTGCATAGTTATATTTCTGGAATTATTATGCAAGAACAATATTTTTCAGCATTTTCAGGAGGAAGTCTGTTTTGTTTGGTTTCATACACATGTAATAGCAACTAGGGATGTAGTGCCTATTAAGTATTAGACCTATTTGGCCCTTGCCTGAATATTTGGTCTGGTCTATTGCTAAACAGATATTCGGCAGAATAAATTCAGGATAAATTGTTTTTAAAAAATGTTGTTTTAAATATATTTAATAAAGAATATTGCAGAATTGCATTCCTGTGCATTTATTATAATAAAAAAATCTAACATTTATACAATTTTAAGTTGCATAGTACATATTTAATAATGCTGCATATCATTTATAGTAGGGGTGTAATGAATATTCGGCAACTGTTCGGTATTCAGCCCTTTTGTGGAATATATTTAGGATAATAATTTTTTTTTAAATGTGCTTTTGAATACACATTTAACAAAGAATAATGCAGAATTACATTTCAGTACATTTGTTATCAAAAAAACTCCTAACTTTTACCTAATTTTATATAGCATAGGTGTATTTATTAAAGTTACATATAATTTATCATTGCAAAGCCTGAAATTATTATGCAAGAACAATAATTTTTTAGTATTTTCAGGAGCGAGTCAGTTTTGTTTGGTTTCATACACGTATAATATCAACCAGGGATGTAGCGAATATTAAGTATGAAGCCTATTCGGCCCTTTCCTGAATATTCTGTCTGGCCAAATGCTAAACAGATATTTGTCAGAATAAATTCAGGATAAAATGTTTTAAATATATTTAATAAAGAATATTGCAGAATTACATTCCAGTGCATGTATTATAAAATATATATATATATAACACTTATACAATTTTAAGTTGCATAGTACATAAGTGTATTTAATGTTGCATATCGTTTATAGAAGTCTGTTCCATATGTTTCATATATACTACTCGCTTCAAAAAATAAACGGTCACTATATATTGCTTGCAAGTGCTGAAAGATATTTTCTTGCCTAATTTGCGAACCCTGGAAATTTTTTCTCATTTTTTTCCCACTAATTAAGTGGACACTCCATCCTACCTATTAGAAGTTCTTTATCCAAATAGGAATTTACTTCTAGTAATTTTAATTTATCCATTCAGTTTTCTTCTGTGTTTGTCATTGTCACTTTCTGAAATATGATGTATCTTTTATTTCTTTGTGGCAATCCCAAAATGAAGAGGGTTTCTCATTTCTTATGAATTAAGGTATTTACAAATATACATTAAAGGTATTAAATTTTTTTTAAATCTACAAGTAATAAAAACTCAATTTTATTTAATAAAATTTTTTCTTTTAAAATTTGAAAAATATTTCATTTACAATCAAAAGTGAAATATTTTTTAAATTTTGGTATTCGGCCTGAAATTTGGTTGAATATTCAGTTATTCGACCATATCACTATTCGTTACATCCCTAATTTATAGAAGTCTGTTCCATATCCTATAATCAGCTTCAGAAAATAAACGATCACTATACAATGCTTGCAGGTGCTGAAAGATTTTCTTGCTAAATTTATGAACCTTGGAAATTTTTCCTCATTTTTTTCCCTGCCAATTAAGTGGACACTCCATCCTACCTATTAGAAGTTCTTTGAAAAAATAGGAATTTACTTCTAGTAATTTTAATTTATCCAATCAATTTTCTTCTGTGTTATGTCATATTCCGCAATGATGAATCTTTTATTTCTTTGAAGCAATCCCAAAATGATGAGAGTTTCTTATTATTGGAATTAAGGTATTTAAAATATTACAAATATACATAAAGGTATTAACATTTTTTTTAAATATAATAAATAAATAAATAAAATAATAAAACTTTATTTTACAGGGTGCGTAGCGTCATGAAAAGTGCTTAAATTTGAAAACAATTTTTAAGCACCTTAAAAGTGCTTAATTTTGAAAACAGGTCCTTAAAAAGTGCTTAATTTTCTCGAGAAATGCAAAGAAAACATTCTCCTTTCAAAACCTCAGACGTTGAATACTATGAATTGAAAATATAGTCATAAAGCTTTGTTTATAGGATGTATCAAGAAGTAAAACTAACGAAAGGGAAGAATTCGGGGAAGGAATCCAGGGTGTGATAGATGCAGGGGTGTCAATACATGTTAAGGTAATGCTTATAGTCCAGTCAATGAAGGCCCAAAATGAGGGTGGAAAAACATTAAAACATATAGTTTTAAAAATTGGTACATATTTATATGAGGGGCTCCTGATGAATATACTAAAAGGTCCTGGTCCTGAGGGGGAGCTCGCGCTGCCATCTTGTGTTTCATCCCCCTTTTTTAGTTTTCCCTGAATATCTCGAAAACTATTTAGTTTTCAAATTACAATTGATTTTAAAAATTAAAGAGCGTGAAATTTCCTACGAATTCATGCATTTATTATTCGTCTAGATTTTATAGTTTCTGAGGAAATGGGTCTCAAAGTTTACCCCCATCTTGGATTTCAACCCCCTTTTTAAGTCTTTTGTGAATATCTCAAAAACTATTCAACTGCATATAATACAAAAAAATTAATGACCGCAAAATTCTCTACAAATGCATGCTTTTACTTTTCGTTTAGTTTTAATAGTTTTCGAGATATTCAAGAAAAACTAAAAAAAAGGGGGAGGGGGATAAAATCTAAGTTGACGGCAAACTTTGAGACCCATTACATCGTAAACTATTGAAGATAGAAGAAAGATAAAAGCATGTATTTGTAAGGAATTTTGTGCTCTTTAATTCGTTAAATCAATTGTAATTTGAGAACTAAATAGTTTTCGATATATTCAAAAAAAAAACTGAAAAAGGGGGTATGAAATCCAAGACGGTGGCGCGAGTCCCCCCAGGTCCGGGGACTTTTAGTATGTTTATCAGGAGCCCCTCACAAACATGTTTATCAATTTTTAAAACTATATGATTTAATGTTCTTTTTAAACCCTTCGTTGACTGAACTATTGATGACTTTTTTTTTCGCTCCCTCTTTCTTCAACAGTGGGCACCACCGTATATTGAAGTACTGGAATGGTTATCCCGAAGGGGTAAATTAACTGGTAATTTGTTAATTTTAAGAAATGTTGGAAAAGGTCACAGATTTTTATTGTTAATCTTATAAAAGTTGTTTCAATTTTTGGAAATGACAGTTTGCATTATCATTTTTATTTTTTGTCAAACCAAAGAGACATCCTTTATTTTACAATAGAAGACATTGTGAAAATACAGAAATAAATGTTAAAATTAAAAAAATTACAAATTTAAAATAAAAAAAATACATATTTTAAATTTTTCAATTAAAACTACGCAGTATTATAAAACTGAAAAAACATCCTATTCTTAGAAAATACATAGGTCTACGTATGCGTGCATGTACAAAGGTGCTTAATATTTTTGGATAAGGTGCTTAAAAAGTCCTTAAAAGTGCTTTAATTTTTAAAATTTAACTTAAATTTTTTCATTTGAAATATATTTCATTCACAATCAATAGTTAAATGATTTTAAAAATTTAGTATTCGGCCTGAAATTTGGTCGAATAATCGAATATTCGGCCAAATCGCCATTACATCCCTACTTTTGTTATATTTCACCATTAGTAGACATAGACTTTCAACACTAATCTTTTTTTAAACTGATGGTTTTATACATAACACCTTTGATTTTTCTATATATATTTCAGCATTTTTTGTCAATTTCTTTTATTGCATGAAGGTTTCATGTTCTGAACAAATGTAATTTTGTAGCAATTATTTTAAAATTTTATTTTCCAAGTCATTAAAATTAAATTATCACTAAAATATGATACTTTGATATTTCCTTACATAAACAGAAGGTGAATGTGTTCAATTCCCTTAGGTAAATAACAAATATATTTTCTTTTGTTGAAAAGTCCTAATTAGCATTTATTTATGTTTTTGATTTTTAAACTAACTGGAAAGAATATACATGATATAAATATACTTTTAAATCAGTTACATAGATATTCATTTAACCCTTTGAGGCACGTAATTTTTAGAAAATAAAAAGACCCATGTTGTTCAGAAATTTTATTTCTTTTTATATTGAACAAAGTAGGTTTATTTTTTATTAATAAAGGAATAACATAAAAGCATAAATAATAATTTAATTAAGTTTTTTGTTATAGGGTGGGACTCAAATAGACTCACTATGTGACATGGTTCAAAAAATATCCCACCATGCATATGTACGCATCAAAATGGTGGGGCACTTTTAATACCACTGTGCCTCAAAGAGTTAAACTGTTTTTTTTCCATTAATATTGTTATGAAGAATTAATATTAGATTTTAGAAATATTTAAAAGTTTTTTATTATTATTTTTCTTTTGAAGTTTGACATTTAATGTTGTGAATTAGAAGTTAGCAGTACTGTACCTACAGATAAAACATTGTTTGCAGATACAGTACCTTCAGATAAAACATTATTTTTAGGTACAGTACACTAACAGCTAGACATATTGGTTCTTGTCCGATCACCTTAGTTAAGCAACATTGGTTATAGTCAGTACTTGGGAAGGTTACCACTGGGTATCTTTTTTGACTCTTTGTCACATGAACATGACTAGTTATGCTAGATCAAGTAGGATTATCCACAACAACTGCAGTACCTGCATAGAAATCATTATTTGCAATTTAAGAATAAATAATTAAGATGTCATGAATTCCCCCCCCCCTAATTTTGATAATGTTTTAAAAGATAACATTATTTGCAGGTACTGTACCTGTGGATAAAATGTTATTTTCAAGTATTTCACATTCTGTTTGGTTTAATTTTTCTTCAGTAGGAGTAATCAAAAGTCCTCAAATATATTTGTTACAAACTTTTATTTCTCTCGACTTGTTTCAGGTCTATAAAGATGGAATTTTGTGATAATTTTTCACTTACTTCCTGGTGTGCTCAAGTTTTGAAATTTTGCACACTTGTATGTTCTTGATAGCAACATACTATCTGAATTTTTCGCATATTAATTATCAGTTAATTGGTTCCATAGAAGTGTCTTGATCTGGTAGTGAATTTTTAAAAAATTGATTACAAAATTCCATAGTATGTAAATAGTGAATTATAAATTAAAGACTAAAATGCAGGAAATAATTTTAAAAAAAATCCTACCTTTTATTTCACTAATAAAAGTATGTTTTTAAAAACTGTTTTTATTTTTTAAAATTTAGAGCACTTGTAAAAGTATGAGACGAAGGAAGTTAGAATATGAGTTATTTTAAATTTGTCTGATAATAAACTAGGTTTGGAAAAAAGAAATAAAATTAAATAAAATGTTAAATTTCACAAAAATAGCTTTTAAAAAAGATTATCCAAAATTCAAATTCCAAAAGATTGGTCCTGCTGCTGTGAGGAGGAAAATGATTGTGTGCATGTTGATTAGGATCAAACCTGTGATCCGCTGGATGACTACCATGCACTCTACCATCTAAGCTGGCTGAATACAATTTGAAGTTGTGCAGGGATAGTTAACCGGGGGGCGCCCCCCTTTTTTTTTTTTTTTTTTTCATCCTTTCGTCTCTCTCTCTCTTTTAACCTCTGTGGTTTGTTAACACTTTTAATGGTAGTTATGACAGCACTTTTTCATCGAAATTTACAGTTTGGTAATGATTTTATTAGAAGTTTAAACCATTTACTTTAGACTTCCATTAACTGCAAGGAGTTGTTTAAAGTTTCTTCATGATGAATAAGGCATCTTTTAGGCTAAAAAACAATTGAAAATTTAATTTTTAATTAAAAAAATTGAAGTGCAATTTTATCAATAAATGCATCAGTAATATTTTGTCTCCAGAAAATTAAATCAAATTCATGGGGAACTAACATCCATAATAAAAACAAAATCATTAGGTGTGTTTCTGTTGAAATCAGTGGTGGACTGGCCAGGTTGCCAGCTTGCCTGATGGCAAGTAGGCCCCTTATTGAGTCAATATTGGGTCCCAGGATTGTGTGTGTAAAAGAGAGAAAAATAGAAGAACTCTTTTTTTTTCCCTTAGAAAATATTTTGCACCTTTTCTGAGCAACAATCTTTTCTATACAAAGATGGGAATCAATAGCCACAAGATCTTTATTCGTCTAGGGGCCCCCGGCAAGAAGGAGGGGATAAACCCTCTGTGCAAGAAGGGTGTGACCCTTGGAGGTGGCTAAACAACTTGCTTTTTGTTGTTTGTGCATTTTGCTGTCGTAAAACTGACGTATGAGTGAACTCGCCTATTTTCTAACATAAAAGAAGAAGAGAAAAAAAAGTCTTCTTTGGGGCCGCTAAAACTGTAAAAAGGGAGGGATATCACGTAATTTGAGGACCAAAGGACGTCTTTGAAAATGTTCCATTTTTCTGGGATGAATTATGTAGTGATATTAGTGAAATTTTGAAGCTAAAGATCATAAAGACCTTATTAAGAATTTCTTTGTGAGGCCACGGTGGCCTAGTGGTAAGGTCTCGCCAATAACTTCTGAAATACTTATTGCACAAAATTATTTTTACACCTTCTTAAAGAGCAATAAATTGTCTTTTTAATGATCCTGATTTCAGTACGGTACAATTTTTTTTCTAATTATAATTAACATTTCAAAATTAATTTTAAATGCAATTTGTAACAATGTTCCCTATTGTTATAAAATTAAATTCAAACCTATTTAGTGTTTCATTAAATCCTTCATTTATATGTTTTTAACACTGTTAAAGTTATGATAAGAAAATATTGGTTTCTGGATATTAACTCGAAGGCAGACTTGGGGCCACAGTGATCCAAGTTACACTGAAGATCCACTGTGTATATGGGTATGATGCACGTTAAATCAAGCGTCTTCTTGCTGGTGTGGTGCGGAAGTTTGGAGGAAGGGAGTGCCAGCTCAGGTGTTGTTCTCGTCATCTGACCGTGATTGAAAATTATGGGGTCAGTGCTCAAATAGCCCCCATGTTGCTTCAAAATGGGAGATTAATATAACTAAACCTAAACTAGAAGAAATTCGTTATCTGAGGAGAACTTAGAATCTATTGAAAAGGAATTGGTAGATGATTTGAATGCAGAGTAATTATTGACAGATTTGCACAGTCATCATGAACTGACTTGCCACTTAATGAAGTGGACAACATGTAATACACTTTTTTTGTGTTGCTAAATCTCAGAGTGATGAACTGTTATTATCTGTGAATTGTTGTCTGTTTACGTTGCTAATCTGCGCAAGATCTATTGTTTCCTGTTACCTGTGCTATGTGTTTTCCTGCATATTTGTGAATAAACCGTAATTCTCCATTATCCTGTGTATTGGACTGTTTGCACCATACACCCACAGAAAGATTTTTGTAACAATATATATAACAGACTTTTAGATTAGGAATAGATTTTATTAACTTACTAATTTTAATTTATTATATTTGTAATAAATAAAATTTAAAAAATCTATGCAAGATGGCATGCTAGATATGATAGGGCCCCCTTTATTCATGGCAACCACTATTTTTAGTCCCAGTCCGCCACTGGTTGAAATACTGAAACGCCTCGCAAAATAGCATTAATTTCATAATCTCAAGTTCAAAAAAGAATGATCCCGCAGGAAAAGGGAAAAACGGATGGGAAAAAAAATGTCTTACAGAAGGAATATTTAATTTGATAGTACCTGCAAATTATGACTTCTAATTTTTTTATCAGAACCATAAAAAGTATGCATAAATTTTCTTATTGTTTTTGTTTTGTTTATATTTCTTAGTTAATTATAACTTAAATTGTAACTTAATAGCTTCATTTTCCTAAAAAACCAAAATTGTGTTAAATATTAATGGTTTATTAAAATAATTGAAAAGTCTTATGCTAATGTTTTGCTTCAATATTTTGCTGCTTTATTCTTTTTGTAGCATTTTTATTATAGCAAGTAGTAAACATTTCCTGATGCTTACCTGCCCTGTAGGCGAATTATTATGCCTTTCGTGTTTTTAAACCTCAATGTCAGTCATTATGAAAGAATTATTCCCCTTCCCCCTGTCTCATATAAAAGGAGACAAAGGAAAGAAAAAATGTCATCTAATTCTGTGGTTGGGGAAAAGGGAAAAAAACTCCTGTAAGATATTACTTTTTTATAGAGAAAACTTCAAACAGTGTCTTATTCAAGTTTTAAGCAATTTAAAAAATCATGTGCATGTAGTAAAACAATTTTCTAGAAATCTTGTAATAAGTTTATGAGTTAACATTATATATTATATGATTAATATTTAAGTACAAAGTATTTGAACACATCATTTGCTATCAGATTGTATGAAACAGATAAGTCATTAATGAAAAATTTTGATCAGTTGTCATATGTAAATTTTAAGCTCTTGATTTGAGAGAATTCTGAAGTGGCATGTTTTCAGATAACTAAACAATTCTGTTTCGTTTACCTAATTTTTTTATTGTGAGTGTTAACTTAGGACCATGTTCCTCTCATTGGGGTCTCGGTAAGGAATTGGATTCACATGCCAAAACACCACAAAAAACGTTGTATGGGAGAACCTCTATATCTCAGTAACTACATCTGTTGAAAACATAATTAATGTCTTATTTTAGAGGGTAACAACAGAAGTTTAAAAAAAAAAAAAAAATGAGAATCACGAATAACAAAGGGAAACCGAGAAAATTCAAGAAACAAAAGAGTCGTGTGGGTAAAGTAGTCCTACGCCTTTAACATCACAGCTATTTGAAAAAGACAGCCTCCTGTCATATTTTTTTAAAAAGGTTTTTTCAAATGGTAATTTATAGAAATATGATTAAATTAAGTACTTGGTTTAAATAATTTGTATTTTATGAAATCTAAGCTTATTATTCTCAATTTCAGATTTTTTGATGATAGAGAACTGAATTAAAATGGATCTTAATTTGTCACCATGAATCTTAGTGAGTTATATATTCTTAAATCCTTATTTTATCTTCATGAAATGATTTATACACAATTTTTCCTGTCATATACATTATGCACACATTATCATGGTACTTCATGGCCATTTTGCATTTACTGTAAATGAAATTTGCTCTTTTAGTAAACTCTTCTGATGCCAATCTGTTATTCTGTTTAAAATTTGTTTGTAAATTTCTTTTCTCTCTAAAAATTATCTCATTATAGATACATTATCTGTGCAATTAAATATTTATTTCTTAATTGTTATAATTTGGACAATTTAGATTGAAAGGCAAGATATGTGCTATGAACAATAGAGTATCTTTAAAAATATTGAAGATCAATAAAATTTTTTTAACCATTATTATACTTCATGTGTTAATAGAATGTCTGTTTTTGTACTGATTTTTGAAGATTTAACTTCATACCTCTTAATTTTTCAAACTTTAATTATATATTATAACTACTGTAAGTTTCTATTTCTAAATTTTTTTAATAAAATTTCCTTTGTGCTACATATTTTTCCAAAGGCTCTGAATATCTTTGTATCATTTCTTTTAGAACTTTTCTTTTTACTTATTTAGTATTTTTTCAATTATTCAAAATTGGTTGCTTACTTGCCTTAAATAACTCAACACTTTTTTTAAGATGCCAAGTTATGAATGTGTATTTCTCATTAAGATATAATGCTCAGGTTTCAATTTTCTATGGAAAGAAGATCTTTTGTAATTCTATCTCTTGAAGGAGGGAGCATTTCTTTTTCATTTGTATTAAATGTGCTTTAAAAAGAAGAATTTTTTAAAAAAGGAATTGCTGCATTTGTTTAAATACAAATTTGTTACTTGAGTTTAGGGTTTCATCTTTATCAGTACAATTTCATTATTTGCTCATTAAAATAAAAATACTTTACTTTCTTTGTCTTGCAAATATGACTATAGAAAAAGTATAAAATGTACTTTTAAAAAATTTTAATTGAATTCATTTAGCATAAATAAATGATATAAATCTGTTTTATTAGATAATCCAGTTTTATATTTTACTTTGACAAACATGCTGTTAAAATATTAACCGTTAAAGTTTATTTTTTTCTAGAACAGCTTTGTTTTCCATATTCTAAATTATGTCTTGTATGTGCAGATTCTCTACCGTGGGCCCTTGATCAATGAACCAATCTGGACAAGGTGATACGATGAGTCAAGATGAATCAAAATGGACGTGCAGTATGTGTACTTTTGAGAATTGGCCAAAATCTATTAAGTGTACAATATGTTGCTCTCAGAAACAATCACAGATTATTTCTCAAGACAAGTCACAAGACATATACATGGTACACAATTTTATTTCATTTTCAGAGAAAAGAAGATGTATTTATATGTGTGTGGCATTGCAGATTTATTTCCCAAACTAGGTATCATGATTCTTAAACTGGCCTTATTTACTTATTTTCTTTTTATTTAAAATAATTTACCTTTTCCTTACTGGTAGTATGGATGCTGTATCAGTAGCATTTTTACCTTTGCTTGCAGGTTGGTACAACACCATTAAACAATTAGGATTCTCCCCTATTTAACTAACCAGTCTCTGCCCTAACCAATTTAATTGTTTTACTACTCTGTCCTATTCAGTCGCCCCATTCTATCTTCACTTCTTAAAAATTTTGAACTCATTTTTTCATTAAATCTTTATTTATTTGTTTATGAATATCTTATTTAACCCCTTCTTGATTAGATTTTTTTTTGAATTTCCGACCTCAAAAAAGTATTTTTTTTTTTATGCAGGAAATATAAAATGATTATGTTTTCCATTCAAGGCAGGAAATCTCACCACGAAAACATGAAGAAAATAGGACTATTTGTGCCATCTCATAGTAATATTCTGAAATACAAAAAATAATCACTGAATATAACAGACATGTAAGTAGCAACGGATTCACTTTCAACGATGCAATTTTTCTCTTCATCGCATTCCATGCGATGGCAACTATACAGGCACAAAAAATGTTGAACGTATGATGCACAACACCGACCAAGAAGGGGTTAATTGAGGAACCATAAAATTTTTCATATTAAACATTTTGGCCTATGCTAATAATATTTAATTAATAAAAGAAATTTTTAACTTGAGACACCCATTCATATTACATTGAATATTAACATTGTTGCTGTTACATTGAGTGTATTGTGGAAGACTTTTAAGTTTTAATGCATTTAAATAAAGTCATTATGAAGTATCTTCATTTCATGAATGGGTGTTGAAGGACGTTTTTTCTGATGATCCAGCAACAATAATGATTTTTTTCCATTCTGTATTTTTTAAATGTGTGTTTTTCTTTATTGTAGATGGCTCCTCTTATTTCTGAAACTTCCAGCCCACCAGCAGCACAAGGCAGCAGTGCTTCATCCAACCCCCACAACAAATGGTCTTGTCCCTCATGCACATATTTGAACTGGCCCCGTGCCACCAAGTGTACACAGTGTGCCACCAAAAGGAAAACTAGCCCCCCTCCTGAGCCCTCAAACAATACTTCTTCACATGATCAATCAAACAATGCTTCGACAGATTCCACCACAGCATGTGTTCTCTCTGACAACTATTACAATGACAGAAATAAGTCTTGGAGTCGCTCAATCAAATGGACTTGTGCAACGTGTACTTATGAAAACTGGCCCAAGTCTATTAAAGTAGGCCATTTTCTTTCTGTTTAAATTAGACATAAAAGATGGGCATTTAAGTATATACAGTAAAACCTGTACTAAACGGAATTTAACGGGACTAGAAAAATTTTTCGTTTTAGATAGAGTTCCATTTCATACAGGGGTCATTAGTATTAGAGGATCAAGCCATCCATTTGATGCATAAAAATCAGTTTTATCTAATTTTTCTGCAGTGTCTTCAGTTTGGGCTTACCTATAGGTCTAGATATCGACAAATTTCAATCCTCCGATATCTGAACCTATCTCTTTCGATTTCTGGACCTATTTCTCCCGATTTGCATCTACAAACCACTCCCAAACAATTTCATTAATCTATTTGCTGCCTGTCTCCCGCATTTTTATCTTACTTGAACCATTTCTATGTAACCAGAGTTCAGTTATTTCATTTTCCTTCTTAAGTATTTCGTAAAATTGAGTTTTTTCTATTTTAAATTTTTCTATAATTTGCTTCATGGTCAAATGATCTTTCTCTTTCATTTCAATTATTTTCATTTTAGTATCAATATCCAAAACATTCTTTTTATGCCTTGCAACGACTTAATAAAAATCGTCCGTTCCTGATGAACGCTTAAAACTAAATGGCGAAAAAGCTAAATGACAATGATGTACCACGATGAGTCAATGCATTCAAAATATGTGATGTACAGCATCATTTGGAGGAAAAAAAAACCGGTCTACTCCATAGAATGCTTTTCTTTTTTTTTTACCAAAGGAAAGAAAAACAATTTTTGGAAAACAAGCGTGCTTTTGCACGTTGGAACAGTTTTTCTAACAATGAAATATTGTGAATTTTTCTCTGAAATTCTGTCCGTTTCTGCATTAGACAGGTTCTGTTTTAAAGAGGGGATGTACTATGGATCTACCTATGATTTTAGACAAGACCAAATTTTGTTTCTTACAGTGTTCGTTTGAAGCGGGTTTTACTGTATATTGTATATCAGAAAAAAGTTTTCAAACAAAAACAGACTGTTGAATGTCATGCAAATGTTATATGACAAACTTCATTTTTTAATAATTTCCCCCCCCCCGGCCAAATAATGGAACTCATTTGCAACCAGTTGTTTTTATTGGTGTCTGAATTTTGAAAAATCCATTAATTTTTTTTCTTTATTGGACTATAAGCACTGTTCTCAGATTAAGCAAATACATTCCTTCCTGTGAAGTATAGTAGATCTTATGAGTGTGTATTTTATTTGAACATTCAATAGCAACATTTACATAAATATTTTTGTTGGCAATTAATGAATAGGATATTAGTCTGAGTATAAAATAATAATAAAGTCTGAGTATAGATATAATTTAACGATATTAATATATAAGCACTGCTTCCTATTGTTACAGTGAGATTCAAACCATTTCCATTGTTTAATTGTATTGTTCCCTTTGTTAAGTTTTATTTATTACTTTTCTGAACATGGATTGGACACTTCTATTCAATTAAGAACTATCAGATATTAGATTTCTTGGTTTCTGTTGTAAACTGTATCTGCTTGTGTATTGTTAGTTGGGCAAAGATGGACGAACTTCAATTCAATGGACAATGTACTTCTTAAAATAAAGTAATAAAATGCAGCATTAGAATTTTTGTTCCTAATGTTTTGTGAAAGCAACTATATCTAAAAATGTGCATTTTGATGTTGATTCTCTGTTGCGTAACTACATTTAATTGCAAAGAAAATTTTTATTTTCATTTGAGCTTTATAGTTCATATACGAAATAAGTAATATTGTTTTTAAGTGCTAATTTGTTAAAAATATATTTATAAGGGCAATAGTTCATTAGCCTTAAATATCTTCATTTAATTTAATTTTTTTATTATTAATTTTTATTTTTCACTTTTTAGTACTTGCACTAGATATATTATTCTATAAATTATGCTTCAGCTCAAACCCTATGAAGTATGAAAAGTTTGCTGTGTATATATTAATTGTTTGATCTCTTATTTGTATGGGTAATTTTTGTTTCTTTTTATTAGAATAATGAAATGCTTTCTTACAACTGCTGTAAAATTAAAATGCTACAGGCTTTCATTCCTCCCCCCCCCCCTACATTCTGTTTCCAACTTTTTTATTGTTGCGTGTTAAATGGTCATTTAATATTTGACATTATAGTTAGATGATTATAATTTTATTATTTACTCTTGGTAGAATTTAAGTTCTGGAATGTTTGAGCATTTACTTTTTTGTGTATCAGTATCATATTTCTAGGTTTGGTTTCATTTTTCTGCTTTATTTTCGTATTTTTTGCAATATTTTTGTGCAGTCATTCTGCAATTTCATCATTGTGGTTCTTTTTTGTTGTTACTGGTAGCCTGTTAACCCTTACAGTCACTATTGATTTGTTTCCTGTCATGTTTAGACATGAACAAACCAATTTAGGAATTATTAATTTTTATTTTATTAACTGTTCTGTTTTCATTTTTTAATTTCGCAACAAATTTCGGAGAAATCATATTTAAATCAAACATAATCAATATTAAATATGATTCAGGCAGATAGGCAAAATAATAATAACGAACTTAATAGTAACAAGTTTTTCAAAAATACTGTAAAGCAATAAGAATAATTAAAAAATGCAATAAACACTAAGTAAATTTTTCAGTGTTGGAATAAATAGTAAATCTCAAATTTTATCAAAGACTAAATTGTGAGCAAATTTAAATCAAGTCAGAATTAACATTGGCCAATTTTTAAATTGAATCTAAAATTGCTAGAAATAAACTTTAAAATATTTGTCCCATTTTACAACATATTCTAATTTTGAAATTAATATGAAGTAATTTTACAGAAATATAATAAAATAAAATGAAGGTTTTCAACATAGATGAGCAATGATTCATTCTGTAAAAAGAACTTTTGATACCTGTCAAAAATCATTGTAGATGCATTGAAAAATAACTATGAATTTTTCAAAATGTAATTATCAGAAATAACCTTTAAAAAGGATGATAACTATAATGTATCTGTATTTAAAAACCAAAAAGTAAATTAACTAAATAAAAAGAAAGCTTTGTATTAAAATAGAAAAATGCAAGATTAAAAAAAATAATTAAATAAAGACACTAGTTTAAAGTCTGTTGCAACTGTATAAACATTTTTGCAAAATTCTGTTTAAAAATATTTTTACGAGTTTATTAAAGTTGGAAAATAATTGCAAACAGGCAAGTATCACTGTAAATTTTCTGGATATTAATTATTCTCATGTGGTGGTTTTTATTATTTTGATAAAATTATTGCAAATTATGTCCAAATTTTATAAAATTTCAAATAAAAAACTTATTAGAATTTGAAAGTGTTTTGAAAATTCCTGTTTAATTTTTTTTTACTATCAATATGTGTATGCCAAATTTGGTAGCTCTATGTAATGACATTTTCTGATCTTCTCTGCTTATTCAATCATACTTTGTACTTTATAATTGTAAATTTTTCCTCTAACAATCTCTGAAAGTATAATTTTATAACTTCAGTGTGTTTTGTGCCACACTCCTCGTCCCAAAGTGGATCAGTCCTGTCAGACACTGACTGAAAATGATGACAGCAGGTCTCGGCAGCGTGTCAATCGATGTGATGTACAAAGTTCTCTCTATTCTCCTGTAAATTGTTTAACTATACGAAGGAATGATCATTTACCATCAGAAACTACTGAGATACAGGTATTCATTCTTAAACTTTTAATCGAATGTATACTTTTCTTTTTCTTTATCCATACTTATTATAAACAGTATTTAGAATTTTATAGCATTTAGATATGTTGTTTTTCATTATATTATTGTTCATTTGTAAGGCAAATTGTATTTAGTGAGTTAATAGTTTTATTTAAGAGCTAATTTATATCACTGATTATTCATATTTCCATCGTATACTGTTGAATAAATAATGTAATCTTAAAAATATCCACCATTATTTATTTAGCATGTTTTCTATTATTTAATAAAATGTAACAACAATTTGTGATAAACTTTTGAGTCTAGTACATTGATTCAGTTTTGAAAAATTTCTAATGCTGATCACAAAAACTCTCTGGTAGCCTGAAAGAAACCATAAAACAAGAATTTGTACAAAAACTTGCACAGTGAAATTTCTCCAAGTGACCACTTCTGCATAGCGGTCATCCCTTTCAATTGCCTCTTTTGTTTGGTACTGTGTTTCTGTTCCATAGACATAATGTTAAAATAACCTCTATTGACAGACACTGAAATCCCTCCAAGCTGCCGCCCCGTTCAACTTCATTGAATGGGGTAACCAGTCTTCCATTTGTATTTTTGACCTTGGACCTTTTATTAAGAGAAGGGGGGGGGGGAGGAAAGAAAAGAAATTCATATACTCAGAAACAACACCAGGAATCGGGATTTGGCCACAAGATTTTGACGAATCTCCATGTTTTAATGTTCCTAAGGCTGAAAAACACATTTTTGGAATTTTTGTCTCTCCATGAACACGATAACTCAAAAATGCAGTGAGGTAGAAGGAAGAAATTAGTTAACTGGTCTTTTAACACCAAAATTTTAAATTTCTTTCAATTTTTAGATGAAATCTGTCAATGGGAAATCAGTCTGTCCAGGTATATCTGCCAATCTACAGACACCACTTTCTTAAGGCAGTCAGTAACTGGCCTGTAATAATGAAATTCAAAGCTTCATAATTTGATCAATTTTGATCACAGAAGAGTGGAATTTCTTTTGTTTAAAATGTTAGTGTGGCAAGATTATTTTACTAAATATGAGTAATAAGACTGGGAACTGTATAAAAATTTAGATATCATTATTTTTTTCAGCAGTACATTTAACTCAAACCTAAAAAATAATTCTTTAATTCATTTAAAGCATTTTTCCAACTGGAAGCAAATGCCTATTTCTAATAGTTTAGAAATTAGCTATTGGACCATTATTAGATCGTTGAGACCCTGTGCAATTAGTATCTTAAAATTCATATATTTCTCTAATTGTTTATTAAAAATTTGCAAATAGAAGTGTTCAGAAAAAATTGTCCATTTTATTCAGTTTTATTGTTTTCTAGGTATCAACACCATTAGCTTGTGCTAGTGATATTTCCAGAACTCCAAACAACTACATAGAAGAATGCCGTCTTCGAAATTCAAGACGAAACAATCGTGAAGTGGATTGGACTTGGTTAAATGCTTGCATAGGAGTTGTGGATGGTGATCCAGAGCCTGTTATTGAATACTTATCTGTGGGTGGGGATCCTGGTAGGCAGCTGAATGCAAATGAAGTTGCTTTACTTAAAAGACCTTCTGCATTTGATGCTGGATACACTCTAGTGCATTTAGCTATTCGATTTCAGGTAACGTTGCTTTTGTTTTCTGCACTTCATATTCATACTGTTCTTCATCACATATTTGTATATTGTTAAGTTTAGTTTAGGTAGATGTAAGCCCTTTTTCTAGTGATATTAAGACTGTTTTGGGTGCATATTTGTAATTTTGAATAATGATTGATGATGAGGACAGCACATGAGCAACCTCCCCTCCAAACTTAATAGGCACACTAGCAAGTGAAATCTTCATCCTGAGAGATTTAGCATGAACCAGATATGTGTTTATGGCCTCTGTAACTCAATAGTTTGTTGCTAAGGTGCTCTGATTGATCATATTACCTCTCATTATGATTATGTTTCACTATTTTTAGATTTGTGGGTGAAAATCTAGCACTGCTTAACTACTTGTATTCTTCAAAATATTATTTATGATGAAAATTAGTTGCTTTATTGTCTCAGGCTTATAAATTCTGTAGGTGGCTATTTTAAACCAATTTTCCAGGATGACACCCATTAAAGATAGAACCAGTTTTTAGGTAATGAATTTAAAAAAAATTCTTTTATGAAATTTCTTACAATAAGTAACCCATTTTCACAAAGTTGGCTTTGTATCTGTATTAGCTGCCTTTAGCACTTAATGACGAAACTCTGTGTCTCACTGTATTAGAAATTATTTGATTCTGAAGTTGTTATAAAAACCACTTTCATGCAACAAATACTATCCAACAATATCCCCAAAAAGTGCCAAAATGTTGTTTAATCTTTTATTAATTTAAAATTCTATTGAAATTTTCAAAGAATAAAGTATTCATTCCCATCTTTCAAAGTATGCATGTTCCAGATTTCGTTTCTCTTGATCCGACACTCTGTTCTGTAGAGTGCCAACAGACATATACCATCACGTATTGATTTATTATTATTAGAGATTAAGTACTTTTTTATGTTAATTGAAAAAATCAAAGAAAAAAATATTTTCCAGATTTAAAAAATAAAGGCTTATATCATCTTCACTTCTTAAAACATTTTATATTTGATACAGTTTTAACTTTTGTTTGTGCACATTATATGTAGGAAAGTTTACTTTTAAATCAAAATAATAAAACATTCTAATAAAAAAATTTATATACATTTTTATTAAATGTAGTAGATGAGGGATGGGGAACCTGTGGCCTTCTGAGTTTCTTATGAGGCATTAGCAATTATTTAAAATTTGCATTGAAATATATAATTGTCTGTAATATAATAATAATTACAGAATAATGACCCTTAAGATTTTGCTTGTGCAGCTTGTTGCTCAACTGCCAAAATTTAATGAGGCATTTCAGTGTGAAAAGATTTGCCATCCCTGTAGTAGATCTAAAATAACTGAGAAAAGAAAATAAGTATAGTAAAAGAACGAATTTTACATAAAAGCCATCAATAACATATTCATGTGAAAGATTGTTTTATGAAAGAAACTAGCAGTATGCGCATGGCATTGCCTGTGACATAAGGATTTCAACAAAATAAAAAAAAAAGTCAGAAAAACTGAATAATTTTTTTAAAAAATTCTTAAAATTCAGTAAATTACTGGAGACATTCAAATAAAAAGTCATTAAAATGATCATTTTTTGCTCTATCTGATGGTGTATCGATTGTTATTCTACAATCATTTTTTTTCTCATCTATCAGCCAAAAACATGCGAAAAATCACTCAAAACATTAAATAAAACATTACGACTACCTGTGTGTCAAATTTCATGCTGTAAGTGCGATAGATTCATTTGGACATCACACACGCACACAATGCATTTTATAATAGATAGCAGTACCCGCACGGCGTTGTGTGTAGCATTATAACTTCAGCAAAATATAAAAAGGCTCACAATGACATAAAATAAAGTTTTGAAAACGAAATCGGGACAAAGAAAATATATTATTGATTTTGCCTGTTTTTTTTCTCCGTGACAATGACATTAACTGATGATAAGTTTAAAAAAACCCTGAGAGTGAAATGATAAAGTTTACTGCACACGATATTAGGGTAAATGTGGAGTTTACGGTACCCACTTGTGTCTCGCCAATTTTTCCTGGTGCAATTTCATGTGCTGTCCCCAAATACTGTTTTAGATGTGTAGTGCCCTTTTTATTGATCTCTTGCGCATGTGTCACTTGAAAAGAGAGATTGAGCACTCAATGCCTGCAGCATTTCAAGTGTATACCAGGCAAATTTTTTAACTTAAAAAAAACATCAGCGTCTTCGCTTTTATCATAGCAGAATACTCGTAGCTTTGTTTATTCATTATGAACCAAAACACACAGAATAAAATACACAGTACTCAACCGATATTCAAACAGAAGAATTCCAAACGAAGTTTTATTCAAATTCGAATGAACCAACCAATCACATCGAAGAGATGAACAAAAAGTCCAATCAAAACGAGTTGCAATATGGCGTGATGTGCAAAACACTGATGAAAATATTAATTTCCGTGCATGCCACTCGTTAAAAATATTATTTCACAACCAAAACAATTGTTCTCTCATCTCCGTTCTTGGTGGCAAAGAGTTGCCAATCCTAAGAGGAACGAAGTAAGTTGCTACCGTAAACTCCACATTAACCGATATTAGAATTGAACTTTCCAGTGGGTGCCCGTATGTAGGAAATAGTTATATCATATTTATATAAATCTTTTACAAATTTAAATGCAAAATCAATTTTCACAATTCTCTTGGAACAACCAGTTGGTAAGTAATAAATCAGTCAATAAAGTCCTTCATCATTCTTCCTTTAATTTTTTCCTCCAGATGTACGCAGAACTGCTCTTCCGAAGGACGAAAGATTTCTTTGCTTCCTACACGGATTGGATGAAAAAAAAGAAAATTAATAAAAAAAAATATTTTAACCGTTCTTGTTTTAACTCAAAGACAAACATTCCCTTTATTACCTATAAAAAATTCAAAAAGATAACGTTAAGTTTAAAAGTAGATGATAATTTTTTAAAAAAAAGTCCATGAAATTATAAAGTTTGCTGCATACAATGATATTAGAATTTAACCTTCCAGCATGCACCCGTATGTAGGAAATAGTTATATCGTATATCGTAATATTTATATCAGTCTTTTACAAATTTAAATGCAAAATCAATTTTCACGATTTTCTTGGAACAACCAGCAGCAAATCAGTCAATAAAATCCTTCATCATTCTACCTCTAATTTTTTCCGCCAGATGGCGCAGACGTACACAGAGCTGCCCTTCCGAAGGACAAAAAATTTCTTTCCTTCCTACTCGGAATGGACGAAAAAACTCTGACCCCATCAGGGGAAAAAATTAATAAAAAAAAACCCAAAAGATATTTTAATCGTTCTTGTTTTAAATCAAAGACAAATGCTCCCTTTATTACCTGTAAAAAATTCAAAAAGATAACGTTAGAATGTCGGTTGGGAACTTAAATTTAATAGATCAATATTTTTTGGCAAAACTGACTATTATTTAAAAATTTCTCAAAATTCAGTAAATTATGTTAGACGTTTGAAACATACTTCATTAGAATGGAAATTGTTTGATCTTTCCGATGGTGTATCTATTTTTGTACAATTATCCGAAACCATGCTATTGAGAAATTAGTCCGAAAAATCACCAAAAACAACACAAAATAGTAAATAAAAAAATTCTAGATTAAATTTTAAAATTCGGGCTTTGAGGTTCATTGAGTCACCATCACGACTACCTGTGTGCCAAATTTCATGACTGTAAGTGCGATAGATTTGTATGGACATTGCACACTCACACAAACATTGCCTTATGTGAATGTCTTTAAACTCTTTTGAGAGGATTAATTTCTTAGTTAAGTCATGAATTATCACAGTCAGAAACCTGTAATAACTCATTTTCTTATGCTTACACCTGTTTCATTTTTGTTCTAATATAAATTGAATTTCTTTCAAGATGCCACAGCTGACACAAATATTTTTAAAATTAAAACTAATAATTTTTATTTATTGGAAATTTAATTTTGAAAATTCCCCGAAGTTTAGAATTCATCATAACTGTTTTATCACATGTTCAAAGAAATGTTATTTAGATTATTCTTTTCTCCTTTCCAGCGTGAAGACTTGTTGACATTGTTATTATCTCATACTGAAATGACTAGACCAGCTGCTAAGAGAGTTCCAGCAGATATTAGTCGGACATTGGCTGCAGACATTCGCCACATGATAGCCGCTTCCCTAAAGCAGAGGAGAGGAGAATTTCCATGCTACTTTGTGACAGATTGTGTTACTTTTTCTCTGCCTGCTGGTAATGCTCTATTAATTTCTTGTTAAATTGAATCTGGAGTGTTGCATTTTGATTTGCATTTATATTAGATTTAATTCTTTTATGCAGAAATTGAAGACTTCAATCCTATAGTACAAGAAAAACTATTTGATGATCTTCTTGACCGTGATGCTCAGAAAGGTATTGTTATGAATGTATAAAAATTATATTTATCTCCTCTGTAAATTAAATCTAATGTAATAAAGTCTTATCTTATTACTGGTTTCTCCAAATGAGATATCACTAGCATGTGTGATTATGTAGAAGTAAGATAACCATTCTTAACTGTGTGTAAAAAGTGAATTGTAATGTGTTTACAGTATAAATCTCATTTAAATCTTATAAAATTTTTGTAAAATGTATATTACCATTCTTAATTTTATTATAGTTCATAGATTACAGCATATTTCATATTTGTATATTCTTGATTTTTAATTTTTATTTAGCTAGTCAGATGTAGCATTCTGACTGATTTTAATCATGCTAACAAACTGTACCAAATACAAGAGATTACACAGTACTATTACAAATAAACTTTTCTAATTTATCATGACCAGAGTTGGAAGAAGAATCACCCATAATCAACTGGAGCTTGGAACTGACAGAACGCTTGGGTTCAAGGTTGTATGCTCTTTGGAATCGAAGTGCAGGTGACTGTCTTCTGGATTCTGCTCTCCAAGCAACATGGGGCGTGTTTGATCGGGACAACACACTCAGACGAGCTTTGGGAGAAAGTTTATGTGAGGCAGCTGCAGTGTAAGTACAAGTATTTTTTTATATCTTGCCATTTATTGTACAACCTGAAATGGTATATGTGTGAATAATACTTTATTTTTGCTTTTAATAAGTATGTGCATTTTCCTATTTTGAGATAATGGGTATTATTGATTCATCAAATTCTATTTAATTGGTTTAGTTCACTTAGTTTAACATCTCAGTTGAAGTAACACAAAGGCTATAATGAGATGGTCCTTATAATTTTGAACCATAGTTTGATGAATCCCTTCCTCTCCAAACTACCTCACCACACAAGTGGGTAGATGTTTGCTCCTAATGGATTTAGCATGCAAAGCAGATCTTTTGTGGAATCAGATCTCCAACCTGTGAACCTTCAATCTACAAGCCAAGACTCTACCACCAGACCGTTGTGACCTAAAATTTGACTAAAAAATATTTTTTGAAAATTAGAATATCCTGTTAATTTATTCTTGTACTAACTACTGTTTCAGTTGGCCCTTAGCAGCTTTTAATACTGTGTGCTAAGAATTATAATGGAATAGATAATTATGTTCCTTTTTAATTTATTTGTACCTTTTGCATTGATAAATATTTTAAATGACAGATTGCAGAACTAATATAGAGAATTTTCATATTGCAGGTTGTATCCCCGGTGGAAAGAAGCGGAGACTCTCCAAGCAAATCTTCTTCAGTTCACCCTGGATGAAACCCAGTGGCAAGAAGACTGGGCCATGTTGCTATCCCTGGCCTCACAGCCTGGCTCAGCCCTTGAACAAATGCACATCTTCACTCTGGCACACATACTACGAAGACCCATCATTGTGTATGGTGTCAAGTATGTCAAAAGCTTCAGGGGAGAAGCACTTGGCTATGCACGATTTGAAGGTAGAGGATTATGATGACTAATCAAATGATGCATTTATTTTTACTGCCATTTAAAGTGCTATACGGCAGAGAAATTTTAGTTTCTAAAAGCTTGTGAACATCTTATTATTTCTTTAATTTCTAAAAGTGTGATTTGAAACATAATAGTTATCAGACAGATGAGGTATTTGATATGATCTTAAATGTTTTTATTTATAAAGGAGCATGATATAACAGTTCGATATTTATGTTGTAGGGAATATTTTTTAGAAAAATACAATAATAGGACAATAAATAAAATCAATATTTTATAATTATTAATTGTTTTAGTTGCATTTAAATGTAATATAATATAGAGCTATTTGTAAACTTTATCTTATGCTAACATTCCTGTAATTTGTCTGTATTAGAATATCTGTGTATAAATCTACAGTTTTAGCTTCATTTTGATATTTTTAGTAAACTAAGGTCACATCTGAATTCATAAATTTAGAAGATTTGCAAATTGATTATACTTAGCAGTAGGGATGTAATGAATAACGATTTAGCCGAGTAGCTGAATATTCGGCAAAATTTCTGGCAAAATATCAAATTTTTAAAAACATTTCACTTTTGATTATAAATTAAATATTTTTCAAATTTTAATGAAAATATTTAAGATTATATAAAATTGAGTTTTTATTATTTGTATCTTTTTAAAAAAATGTTAATACTTTTATGTATATTTGTAATATTTTAAATACCTTAATTCCAATAATAGGAAATGAGAAACCCTCTTCATTTTGTAATTGCTTCAAAGAAATAAAAGAATCATCATTGCAAAACATGACAATGAAAAACACAGAAGAAAATTGAATGGATAAATTAAAATTACTAGAAGTAAATTCCTATTTTGATAAAGAACTTCTAATAGGTAGGATGGAGTGTCCACTTAATTAGTGGGAAAAAAATGAGAAAAAATTTCCAGGGTTCACAAATTAGGCAAGAAAATATCTTTCAGCACTTGCAAGCAATATATAATGACCGTTTATTTTTTGAAGCAAGTAGTATATATGAAACATATGGAACAGACTTCTATAAACGATATGCAACATTATTAAATACACTTATGTACTATGCAACTTAAAATTGTATAAATGTTATATATTTTTTTTATAATACATGCACTGGAATGTTATTCTGCAATATTCTTTATTAAATATATTTAAAAAAATTTTATTCTGAATTTATTCTGACAAATATCTGTTTAGCATTTGGCCAGACAGAATATTCATCAAAAGGGCAGAATACGCCCAAAACTGAATATTCGTTACATCCCTAGTTTGTATTATATGTGTATGAAACAAAAAGCAACAGATTTCCTCCTGAAAATGCTAAAAAAAATAATTGTTCTTGTGTCATAATTTCTGGCTTTGCAATGATAAATTATATGTAACTTTATTAAATACACTTATGTACTATGCAACTTAAAATTGGGTAAATGTTAGGAGATTTTTGGATAATAAATGTACTGAAATATAAGTTTGCAGTATTCTTTGTAAATGTGCATTTAAAAGCACATTTAAAAAAATTATTAACCTGAATATATTCGGCCGAATATCTGCTCAGTATTCGGCAAAAGGGCCAAATACTGAATAGTTGCTGAATATTCGTTACATAGCAGTAGATATTTTCTGCTCTGAAATTTAAAATGTGCATGCAATTATATAGCAAGTGAACCTCTGAAGATGAGAAAAAATATTGTTTCCATATTGGCTACTAATTTGTTAGAATTCTCTTCAAACAAATTTACCTCAGAATGATGTTGAAATAAATAAATTGATTATTAAAATCATTTCCATCATAAATTATAATTTAATTATTCAAAAATAATTTTTCTGGTGAATTATAAAACTATTCTAAACTTTGCTTGAAAAATTAAAATATGTCATACTAGTTTGTAAACAGATAAAAGTTATTGGATCTGCTGAAATGTAGTTTATTTGCAGATAATCCATAGGTTGAAGCATAATTTTTTTTTGGTATAGAACATTGTACTCATTCTCTTTTCCATGAAATAACTATTGTACTTAATATTGTATCATATGTAGCATGAGCTTATTTAATCCTTGTTTATACTAATGCATTGGATTTTCACTGTTTGTGTTTAATTGCATGTTTATCATTTTATTTCTGACTGTATTACTTAATGTAATTTATATTCCCTACACACCAGCATATACTTAGGTAATGAAGCACAATAATTTTGTTTTCTTCAAAATTATGGCTGTTTCACTCCTGATTGTCTAAAGGACATTTAATTTTAAAGAAAGTCTAATTTTAATCTCAATTTCAGGGATCTACTTACCTTTGCTGTGGGAACCAACATTTTGCTGGAAGTCTCCTATCGCACTGGGTTATACAAGAGGCCACTTTACAGCACTTGTTTCTATGGAGCCAGATACAGAAGATGCACTGGGAGCTGGCGCCAATACCCGGACAGGGGATGACCTCAGAGTGATATTTTTACCTTTAATGACAATGGATCATCAAAGGCTGCCTGTGCATTTTTTGACTCAGGAGGAGGTAATTATCTTGATTAGAATGTTCCTATAAGGTGTCCATTGGTTTGGAAAGTTGCAAATTTTGATTTCAGACATGTATGGCCGTGGATGAATGAAGAAGTTTCCTGACTCCAATTAGTATTATATCCTCCGACCATAAACATATTCCAAAACGTTAAACTCTAACACTTTGCTAAAATAAAAGATAACGCAATGAAAGAAACTATTAGAAAGGTTTAAGGCAATTTATTTCACAAAACACAACAATATATATCAGTGGCAAAAGACTGTTGTCATATCGTAGAACAGAACTAAAACAAAACAGAACAACTGAAAATGCAAATTACAAAAGGCTCTAGCACAAAATCACAATAGAAGTTCGAAGATCTTAATCGGGTGCGAAGTAGTAGATCAGGCTCTAACATGATACAGTTCTCAGTGCACCACAGTTGAAAGTTGGGAGTTTTTGTCAAGGACAATGGAATTTTTTCACTCTTCAAAAATTTTCTGAATATTTGGGTCAAGAATAAACTTTTCTTATTTTTCAATGAAATAACCATTCTTAAATTAAGCAGAAGTGAAAAGAAATATAAAATACTTCTTTATTTCATGAATTTCATTTTATTCTTAACCTAAAAACCAATTTCTATAATTTTTCTTTCTTGGAAAACAGAAAATTTCTGAAATCTGAAATGAATTTTATTTTGTATGTGGCTGCTTCATTGAAATTGGAATTAATTTTAATAAAGAACTTGGGTTTAAAATTAAATTGTTGAAATTTGAATGAATTCCAAAATTTAAGTTGAATTTATATGAGTGGTTTTGTTAGAAACGTTCCGAATTATGTGTAGCACATACTACTTTTATAGAAATTTTCTAGAAAGCTCTAGGGTTTTCAGAATATCAAATATCTTAACTCCATGTGATAACTTGTATTGATTTCTTAATAAAATTGGAAATTTTAAATGAAAGTTTTAATAATTAAGTTTAAAATTTTGATAATACTTAAATCTTATTAATATTTTCCAAAATTATTAGTTTTGGTTTAGAATAATAGGGTCATAATTTGGTCATAAATTATTGGACCCATTTCAAAAATTAATAAAAAAAAAGCTAATAACGTTACAACTGCATTTTTTTTAATGAAAGAGCTAATAAAGTTTTTTTTCAGATTGGTAGTGTGCCATTATGGCATTCTAAATTTGCTACAGTGAGAGATTTTCATACACAAACTAACGATCAGCAGAAGCCAGCGCACGTTTTCTGGTTTCCCTTTTTAGTTTCTCTTGAATATCTTGAAAACTATTCAATTTTCTAATTACAATTGATATAGCAAATTAAAGAGCGTAAAATTCCCTATAAATACAGGCTTTTATTTTTCTTCTAGTTTTAATAGTTTCACAGATAATCCCCTCAAAAATGGGAGATGTCCAATAATTTATGACCACCGTAACGGTGCATTACCTATCTGAAAAAAAAAAAATTAAGTACTGTCTCATTTTTTAAAAAAAATGTAGTTGTAGCATTATTAGTTTTTTTTTTTTATTATTAATTTTTGAATTGGATGCAATAATTTATGACCACCCTGTATTCTAAAACAAAGCCATGAAAGTTTTTATGAGATCACAGTTTCCCACTCTTCTCCCAGACCTTGGTGTAGACCCTTCCTACTTTTAATAACTATTGTAACTGCGATTCTTTATAGCTGTTTGCTAAATGTTTAATGATGTTTAGTAGAAGATACATGAATACATGGTTTCGTTTCGTTCAATGCCCCTTTACCAATTCTGAGTGTGTTGATTGATCCTCAAGTAGAATTGAATGTAGTTAAAATAATTCTTTGAATCTGAAACTTTCTGTTATACCACTTATGTGCTTTTTTTTATTTTATAGTATTTGTTCTTGATTTTTTTAACTGGGGAATTTTCTTTTGCAAGAAAAAAATTTCAATATGTCTTCCTTTTTCCCATCACCAAGGTGCAATGCATCCGTTAGAATGGCTATTTTTTTGTTCTTACTCTTAGCCTACAATCCAAAGTGTTTTGTTTGCCATCCTAATCAAAAGTATGCTTAGACAGAAAATTATCTTATACAAGTTTAAGATGTTACTTTACTTTGAATTATTCATATTTTCACCGACACTTTTTTTAATATGAACTTAATTTCTGTTTCCTTAATTTGAATAGAAATTAATCTCATAAGTTTATTAATTTTATAAAAAAGCAATTAAACTTAGTTGAATTTTTATTACCTTGTCATGTTTCAGTTGGGTCGTGAAGAAGAAATCATGAAGCAATGGCTCGACTGTTGTGTGACCGAGGGTGGCATTTTGGTGGCACAGCAGAAGATCTTGAAACGACCTTATCTTGTGGCACAAATGATTGAGGAGTGGCTGGCTTTCTACCGAGGCCTCATGCGACGACCCACTATACACAACTCCTCTCCAGAATCTCACACCCAAGTCTATTCAAGTGATGGAGACTCTGACCAGGAGTAAAATGGAGTAAGCATTTTTGCTGATTTTCAAAATCTGATTATAATGTTTTAGATATTGCTTCTCAACAGTTTTGATGTTCATCAAGGATTAATATTAGTGATATTAATAGGATTTTATCTTGTAGCCATTTATTTCCATTATTTATTAATATTTAAACATGTGATAAATTTAAATAAAATCAGTTATCTGTTATTATGATATGTATTCTCCTCCATATTTTTCTGCTCAAAACTATGTCATCAAATTCTTAATCCCATCCATTTTTATTTACTTATATATAAGGAGAAAGTATTGCAATCATCAAAAAATTCAACCTTGAAATTTTAATTAATTTGCGTGTTATGTCTGTCTATCAATTTGTTGATGAAAAGCAGAATAAGCGAGATAAATGAATTTGGTGCATAGTCTTTTGACCAAAATTGTAGATGTGTATCAAATTTTGGATGAAATTCTTCAAAGGGAAGTGTGTCTCTCACTTTGAGATTATCTCACAAGTGCAACAAGTTAAATGAATGATATTTGGAACTGTAGATTGGTATTGGATTTTGGCCCAAATTCATCAAAGGGTTGACTGTATTTGTTTGTTTATGTGTATGTGAATGCAATAATAACTCAAAAAAGCAACTAACTAAATAGATAAATTTTAATATGTGATCTGTACTCCAAAATTGTATATCTGTGCTTATTCAATTCTCTTTGCTATGCTATGAAGCTAAACATTGTATGTGGCATGGTGTGTAAGTATATAAGAACGTAAAGGGGAGAACACTCATGCTGATTCTGTTTCGCGACTGCAATTAGTGGTTTGTTGATTTTTACATAGGATCTCGATGTATTGTTAATTTCAGCTGAAAGCGGAAATTCTAGATTGAGTCTAATCTAGTTGAAACTGAGTGCAGTGTAGACAGATTGTGAATCAGAGACGTTTATGCTATTTTACATGGAAAATGGGATTTTTATAAATGATAAGGCGAAGAGGTATAGGTGCTATCCAGGTAATAAAATGGAAGAACTGAACATACTGAAAAGACAAGGTAAGAATACTCGGTGAAGTGCAACTGAAGAAAACATGAAACTTCCCTACATGCAAAATATACGGATCCATAAAGTGGTAGGAAGATTCCATCAGAATAATAGAACAGATAAAATTCGACAAAGTGCATAAAACATGCTAGAAATAGCCTACTTTTTAATTAAAAAAAATATTAGGAATGAAATACTTACCAATTTTTTTTTCTGTTAACACTTTATTGAATACACATAGTGATCTTTTTAAATTTATTCTGCCTGTGAGAAATTGAAACAAGTTTTCAGCAGAAGGATTTGTAGTGCTTTCAATTATATCTGAATCTTTTTTGACTTGCAAAAAAATTGAGAAAATTATTTAAATCTTCATCTGTGTTCAATTATTCATTATCTTTGCTATGATAGACTTTTCATTTTTTAAAAGAAACCTGAATGTCCTATTCTTCAAAAAAAAAAAAAAAAAACCTGCCTCCTGTAAAAAAAAAAAAACAAAAAAATAGTTTCATAGATTATTGAGAAGCTTTAACTTTTATTCCTACTCTATATTTATCATCAGAATTTCATTGTCTTGAAGTCTAATATTAGAAGTGGTAGCTTTTTCATTTGACTACTTTGTTTTATTTAAATTAAAGGAAAATTTAAAATTCCATTGCTTTACTTTCAGTTTAGCTAAATATTCAGCAATTAAACTTTCATATGCAATTCAATGAAAATTTTAAATTTGTAGTAATTTTTTTTAAAGGTTGCAGATTTGAATTTTGTTAGTTAAAAGAAAATAACTTTTTTAGTGAAAATTCTAAAAGAAAATTTGAATACTTTTGCTAACAATTTTAGTTTAGAATTATAAATTACTTTATGCATGTCTTAATCTTTTCCTTTTGGGTGGTATGGATGCTGTACCAGTAGAATCTTTTCCTTTTTGTGTGGGCTGGCACAGATACTGTATCACAAAACCATAAGATTACTCTCCCCTTGTGGTGGAATGTACCTGTCACCCTATAGGTAGCATTACTCCCCCATGTATGATGGCTAGTTTTATAGCTAATTAGGATAGGCAAGAATAGGTAACCCCTAGGAATACAATCAAAGAATAGATAATTCACTGCAAGGAATCCCAGATCTAATTTTTCAGTGATTTAGTAAAGAAAAGAGCACTTTCGCGCACGCGCGTGTTTCTCTGATAGAATATGTGTTTTGAAAGAATATTTTGAGAATTCATCATCCTGATCCAAAAAGTTATGCCATGTGTAAACTTCATGCGTATCACAAATTCAAAGTGTGTCAAAAAGCTGTTGTGAAAACTTGCAGTCACATTTGTTTCTGAAGTTTAGTGGGAAATCCGATTCTCTTCTGGTTATTAATTTGTGTTTTTTTTCTTTCACAGGAGAGGCATAGATGGATGTTGTACATACTGCATTTCATGTCGGTTTGTCTGCGTGTGACTATCCCGTCCAAGAAGGGGGACTATTTTGTGTCATAGCTTCACCCTGTACATTTCCAACATAGCGGACAGATTCAGCTATTTTCTCTAATCCTGTACAGATAGCAAAGTGTGTATTTATTCAAATCTTACCTTAGTTCCGTATTTATTGGACATTCAATAGAGGTCTTATGAAAGGATTCTTGTACATAGAGATGGACATCTGTGCAGTAGATTGTAATTAAAATGGAATGAGAGTTTTAGTATCTTTATTTTATGATTGTTGATTTGTTTTTCAAGATTAATCTACTTTTGAAAGAAGACAATGCTCAGATTAGCATGTGAGTGTGATATATATCTTTGATTGTTTACAAAAGAGTTAACTTTATGTATGTTTTTACTCTGTACACTAATTTTTTTGCCGAGTTAGGTGCACAAATAAATAATTACTAAAATTATAGATTTCTTCTCTAAAGCATTCTTAATAATTATCCTTTAAAATACATTAAAGTTAATAGTTTTGTGATTCTTACTAAATATACTAAACCATTATCGAGCAGATTCTCCATGAATTCTCTTATTAAATTGCTGTTACATAAACTTAAGATAGTGTTAAAATCATAAATGCTTTAATTTTTTATAATTCAACCAAAGAATGAAATTCTTACTATTATGATATTATTGATTTTAAGCACCTGGATTTAAGTTCTTTCATTGTTATTTCTCAAGTAATTATAATAAAAGTTTAATTTAAACTACTCTGAGTGCAGTTTTCTTTACTGTTTCCTTACAAAATGAAATCATTAGTTTAAGAACTGATTTAGTGGCTTGCAGCAGTTATTTAAATACAGCTGAATATTTATTGGATCATATTTAAATACACTTCACAGCCAAAATTCCAAGTTTGGTGACCCTGGAGAGAGGATTATGCTACTTGTATGTGGATCAGAAAAACTAGTTAATTTATTGGCATTAAGTTTAATTGAAGATAGTCTGAAAGGTGTGGATGGCAGTATGTTGTGGTATTGGAGAGAATTCCACTGTCTACCATATTACCAACCCAAATACTTCATTTACTCAGAAAGAGTTTAGCGTACCAGGCGTTGTCTGCTCATTCTGATTGTGTGTTTTGCGTGTACAATGAAAATGTGCAGACAACATAATAAGAAGGTTGCAGCTAAAAACTCAATCACTTTAATAAGTTGATAATAAAGGCTACTTAATAAAAAAATATTGTTATATCAAAAGCATCAATTCACCATGCATACTTGCAGGATGCAGATATAAAGTGAGTTAATACATACAAGGTCACTTTTAAGTACAGTTGTCAATGAAATGAATTGGATACTTCTGTAATTCTGGTATATATTATCGCATCTTCACAAAACTAGTGCCAATGTTAATGGCCCAAGAAGACGGGTTTATTCAGATCCAAAAAACTGATTAACCGAGTTAATTAACATAGTTAACATGAAGATCGTGTTTCATGAAAAGTAGACCTCTAAATACTAATTAATATAATATACGGTCCCTCAAAAATTGGGTGTTGCGTGTCAACAGAGGGAATTTGCAGTTTTTTGTAAATATTTCGGAAACTATTATATATATATATATATGCACTTGATTTTTTGGATATCGGCATTATAACGTCTCAGCTTTGCTCTCATGTAAAAATTTCACTATGTTAGAATTCACTTTTTTTTTAACAGTCATATTAAAAAAAAATTAAAAAAATATTTAATTTTTTTTTAGTAATGAATTTTTTTCATGACTTAATGTAAAAAATTAGTGTTCTTTTAGGGAGTGAAAAAAGTTTTGGGAAATATATAATACTTTCCAAGATATCGTCAGAAGTTCCTAAAATACATTTAAGATGGAAAATGCCATTTTTCAAAATCCTGTAACTCTCGAAATTATCATCACAACTGTATAAAAATTTATGGGGAAGCTAATTTCATGATGGGAAGTCGATTCAGCGAAAAATATTGATAGGATAATGGGAAAATTCTGAAATAGCTGTTAATTAACTTGATTAATCAGTTTTTTTATCCGAATAGACCTGTCTTCTTGAGCCATTAACATTGGCACTAGTTTTGTGAAAATGCGATAATATATACGAGAATTACAGAGGTGTCCCATTTATTTCGTTGACGACTGTACCAGAATGACACAAAGCTGTCCCTTCACCATTGATCCGAGTCACGGGAAAGGCAGCATAGCCTTTTCAGCAGGTTTCACCAAGTAACATAGCGAATGACAATGCCACAAAGGTATCAATACTACCTCCATCTTTTAGATACATTTTTAGCTAAATTTTCATTTAAAGCTAAACAGACTCCTCACTGAATTTTTTGTCTGCCAGAAGTTCTAAAAATTACAGCCCAATGAAACAGGAACTTTTTAGTTTATTTTCTCATACATCCTTATGGAGTTATTGGCTTAACATAACAGATGAAATTCAAAAAAGTTAGAATTTCAGTTACTTCCTTTCTTATGTGCATTGAGATTTAATAGGGAAAGAAAAGAATCACTTTCTTACATATATGCCATTCATTTTCTTTTTTACCTTCTCGTATATGAAGAGAAAGTATTGCAACTATAAAAAAAAAATTAAACATCAAGATTTTGATGAATCTCTATCTTTTATGCCCCCGAATCTGAAAGAACTTTTTTAGGAATTATACCTGTTTGCATCATGGCCTTACCTATGGTGGATTTTTGGTAGAAATGGATTTCAAATCTGCAGTCCTCAATCCGAAACTTCCATGAGGTCAGATAGATCATGAAAATTCTGTGCCAATTTGCCCATTAAATGTGCCAATTTGCCCATTAAAAAAAAAAAATTGTCCATTTGTTTTAAAAAGTTGCTTGAAATTTGAAGAACAGAAGGCATATATGGAATTCTCAAGGAATTAATTACTGGACATCACATTTAAACGAACTATTTAAAACAAAGTGCAACTGAATCTGAATAAAACAGTCCTTGTTGTATAATATTAGCATGCAGACTGTCACCAGAAAAAAGCAAATAATTCCTCCATTTACGCATTCTACATTTTTACGAACTGCTTTATTCCTGATGAGCAACTCTTATGTTATTTTTGCAAAATCTATCAAAATAATTACTTTTTCCTATGCTTTTCTTTTGGTTCTTTGAGGTTAGTGTGCTTTCGAAATCCATAATTATTAATCCATTAATATGAAAGAATTTGCTAAATACATTAATCTTTATGATTAAGAATAATTTTTAATTAAGGAATTTTGGTGCAAACAAGGGACCAAAAATGCTGAGGTGTTTCAGTTGTTGAGAGCAGAAGTCTGACCACAAAGGAATAAAACAGAAACCTTTAAATGAATCGCTAACTGCAGAAAGGAAACAACCTTTTAAGATGGATTGACTCATCATTTACTGCATAAAATGACCATGTTTGACCAACTGCTTTGCTGTGGGGAGTAGTTAAATTCATATTTACTGCAGAAAGGAAACAAGTCCTGGACTTGTTCCCTTTCTGCAGGAAGCACATGCTTTTTACTAGAAACTAAGTAGCTCTTTTGGCAATGGCAGAACTATTTTTGATATTATTATTGATTTTATGGTAAATGGTACTTTGTCTTCAATTTTCCTGTCAGATATTTATTATTTTTGACAGTTGAACATGAATGTTTTTTGCATTCATAATTTAGGAATTGCTAGTGTGACATAGATTTAGGAATCTTATGTAAAATAATGTGTTTTGTGTACCGTGAAGGTGGGAAAGGGTGGGACAGGTTTGTTCGATGACTCAGTGGTACATTCAAAATAAAATTGTTGAGGATGTTGAAAAATTGATTATGTTCGGGTACAACTGTTCAACAAAACAAAAACATTTTAGTTCAGTTGAGATGGAAAAGTTTAAGGAAACTCGTCTAATATTTCCCATCAGGGATCATTTAATTATGCTTAATGGCAGGGACTATGGTAAGAACGTTATCAAGGACCGAATTATAGTAAGAACTCAGAAAACAGTAAAGGTATTATACTGTTAGTGAGATTGTTAGCAGGTGTTTCACAGAGTTTACTTCTTTCTGGCCTAAGTACTTCAAAAAACTTACCTTTGTAATACTTCTTATGGGAAAAATGAACCTAGGAACCAGAAAAGGATCTCTGCCATCTCTCTGTATCATGAACTAATTTTCACAGTAAAGGACCACTGTGCGAAAAACCGCCACTGTATAAGAGCATAATTTCTCATGGGCAATGATTAAATTCTTTTCAGTTCCTGAAAAGTTGGCTTTGTATGACTTATGTTCGTCTGGTTCTGAGGTACAGAAATATGATTTAAGTATGTGGGAACTAGAAGAAAAAATATATATTTAATAGGATAATTGTACTTTAAAAAGTTCTATATAGAAAAAGAATAATTACATACGACTTCCTCGTATCTTTATATGATATGGCTCGTTTTTTCTTCGTAATATAGTGAAGAAAGGCAAGTATGCATTTTTGGACCTCTCCCTTTAACCAATTGGGTCCAAAATTTGACGTTCTTTTGACAAAAAAATGACGCATCAAGACCACATACCAAATTTCATTATCTATGTCTTAATCGTTGGCAGATTTGGTACAAAATTTGATATGGATCTACAATTCTAAGGATAAAATCATTTGCCGAATTCCATATCAATTCTAGAGATAAAACCATTTATGAAGCTTCACCTCTTTAACTCATTTCGTTATTGACTTATCGTGTTCACATGCACTCGGACAGACAAACAGACTTTCTGTCAACGGATTTCGTCCAAAATTTGATAGAAACGTAAAACGCAAGGATTCATCAAAATTTCAAGTCGAATTTTTTGGTAACTACAGTGCTTACTCTTTGTATATGAGAAAGTATTCAAGTTCTGTTAAATGGTTGAGGTACTTCGTTTTATAAGTATAAATAACCATTGGTTTAAGGGCTCCCAAACATGAAAATAATTTGATATACGAATTCCTGACTGTTTTTAAATGTGGATGGCCAATATTTGTAACATTTAAGCACCCAACTTCACTAAACCTTCAAATTGATATAGCATTGAATTCCAATTACCTTGTATGCAATTTGGTTCTGATTAGTGGTGTAGTGACTGGGTGTTCTGATTAGTGGATGGGGGCAAAATGGTACAGATGCCCCGAGACCTTTTAAAACCATATAGTGTTACTTTATTTCACTTCTTGAAGCTAAAAAAGTACTATACTCCGGATTTTAGGACCCCTTGCTTCGCCCTGGTTCTGATTCAAATAAAACTTGACTTTAATTTAAACTTGAGATTTAAAAACCGTAATCCTTCTTAAAAAGTTAGTTTGAAAGCTGAAATTTTTTTGAAGTGATGCAGTTTTTCTAAACTTGATTAATAATTATGTGTAACTAAAAGATTTTATTGAAATTTTTGCTACCTACTGTTATATTCGCTGGGTAGCATGGATAATCGCTGTGAGCAACATGCCGGCGCGTGTTTAACATGCTTGCTTCAGAACAAATACTGCACCTGTGCGATTATTTATTGGAGAACCATCTGTGTAAACGTTGATAACAAGTTGGAAAAATTAAAGAATCTTTGAATAAATTTCTATTCTTTATGTTAAAATACGTACAGTATAAAAAGATCATTCTTTTAGTTGTGTTTCATTTTTACCGGGTTTTTTAAAAGGGTATTATTCCAAATAATTTGCTTCCGCATACTTATATATATAGAAACGTGGATTTTCGCAGTCCTTTCCTCTAGCTTTAACTCTAGAATGGAAACAATAGCGGCGAGTTGGGGTCGGTGGTGGGGGTCGGTTGCCCCTCGACTTGTTTAGGGAAAAAATAAATTTTTATTTCATGTTGCTTAGAATTATAAAAAAGTAGTAGTGTTCGGGAAAACTAGCTGATTTTTTAACTAAAGTTTTAAATTTTTTTGTCTATTCCCTATACTCCCGGGTCTTTTAAATATCTATAAATTTGTTGTCCCTTCACTTTTGCCACCCAATCGCCGCCACTGAATGGAAACCCCACTTTTCTGACCCTTTAAGGAAAACATTGAGTCAGTTTTAACTCCTGCTCTAAGATTAGTCCCTTTTGAAAATGGCGGCATATTTTATGAACCGAGGAATCTTGAGACGGCAGACCCTACACAAGCGACGCCTGGTCCTCAACCGGCAGAAGGACTAGAGATAGCGTAGGAAAGAGGACGTGGTTTTTCTCTCACCCTGCCGCACAGGGATCTTAGTCAGTGTCGGAGTTTGACAATATGAGGGAATTGTTTTGAGGCTCCTTTCTACTGTCGTAACTTCGCTGTCAGCTTTTCACTGCGATGTATGTCGAATAGATCTTGAGGCCCTCCTGGGTCTCAAGGCACGAGGCGAGTGCCTGTAAGAAAAACCGACATTAATTTCAATTGGTGTGGGAAGTGAAAAGACCATAATTCCACGTTTCCATTTCAGGATTAAATGTAGAGGAGAAATGCAGTGTTTTCAATTCAAATGGTTATCGAATAGAATTCAATAACTTTTCTAACAATTTTTTCTGATTCGAATTATATTGTTTGATATCGATGTTTATCCATCTGTAACTAATAAAATATGTTCTTTTTTGAACTTTGATACAAAGCGCACAATTACTTTGCACATCTGTGTGATTATAAATTTAATGAAATGGTATGCGTCAAGATTTTGCCCAAACATTCATCGACTTGGATAATGACTGAGAGCTGAAAAAAGCAGTTTCCAGAATCCATGTCAATGGTGATATCCCATTACAGGTTGCAGTGAACGATCTCTTTTGTCTTTGCACGAGAGCGGGCTCTTGAAATCTAAAAGTGGCAACTGACGCAACAATGTATGGGTATAAATAACATTTGCCGATGTTCCACGGCAGGTGGTTTTGCTGGATTATACAGCTGGGCTCTTTGTGTTGAAAAATGTTTCAACGTTTTAATTTGGCAACACTTGTGGACACTTCACTTCATGAAGAGAAATGTGTAGAGGTTCGTTAGCAACCTGCGATCGATGAATTCGCAATGATTAACTCCAATTCTTGTTAACAACACAGAAAAATTCCGTTTGGAATAGTCGTATAAGAATTATGTCTGATTGGCTGAAGATCCTTGCTGAGGTTTACAATTAAATTGTCGGCTCTTGCCCTCTTTCAAAACTTTTTCATTATTAATTAAATGATTTCTTTTTCAAAAACATCTTTAATGTATTGCAATAGCATAATCTGTTTCAGCGGTAAGTACCGTATTAGTGTTGTATTCATTACATTATACGGTTTTAATGTAATACCGTATTAATGTAATATTAATGTTGTAGTCATTAATTATTATTATAAATTAAATGATTAAAACATATTTGGGATCCAACTTTCCAAATCAATTTTAACCACGCTCCTCTTTCAATGATTTTTGTTGGATTTCGTCTTCCTCTTTCAGTTTTTCAAATAATTAATATAAAAATACCTTTTGTGTTATTCTTATGCCCCATTACATTATACTACAAACTTCTTGAGGCTGTCGTAGTGATTCTAATCCTACTTAATATAAATAGCCAAATCCAGGAATGAAGGACTCGTGATGTAGGGGAAGTGGGGCAGTTTGTTGGTCAGAGTGATCCGGAGCACCTGAGGTTGACATAGATTCTATGTATGGTGCTAAGTTGCCTTCCTGGAGATTTTTAAGACGGAACTGGTTCACAATTGTGTTTCCCTTGGAGGAAAACCTTTAACAACCGTCCCGACCACAGGGAATGGCTCGTTACTAAAACGCACATCTTTCTACCAATTTTTGAGTAGTGGTGATTAGGAAACCATCACATTCTTCCTTCGATTCATCTTTCCTCAGGCTTCCCATGTCCTAACCCGTTAGGCTACTAGTGGGGTTCTGGTGGTCGTAGAATACTCAAAGATGAATCGAGATGATGTAAATATACAGGGTCAGAGACGTGACTTTAATGCGATAAATGGCGCTGTAGATCACTCTCTCCCCTTGTAACACGAAATACACGTCCAGTAATTGTTTGATACGGTATTATAAACTGCTTAATAGGCTTTCGTCTCGTGCTTGAACTTCTCGCCAAGTAGAGTTCTCAAATTTTTTTTCCTCAAATAATACCTTTGGAAGAAACTTTGCCAGAACTTTAGTATGGTCAGGTCCAGTAGTCGCTGCATTGTTTAATATGGTCCAGCAATATGAGCTTTTGCTCGTTTCAACATGACGTTCGTCAAAGCCTAATGTGGCCAAACAAACAACGGTGAGCGGACGTGGTGTTCTCGTGCATTACAGGCCGATGCGATTGCCTGCCTTGAGACTCACTTCGAGGCGTCTCCGTGACTGCCACGACAGTCCAAAGTATACGCCAAGAATCTTCCGGACTGTTCTGTCGATGCCAAGCATGTTTTGCAATTCGTGGGTGTAAATTTGAGCATCTCCTGTGGTTTCACAAATATACAGGGTTCCCACTTATGCCGTTTCACCCCCCTTAACTTCTAAACGTTGAAACTTGGGCCGCAAGTTGGTGTCTAGGTATAGTAAAAAGGCTATGCGCTACTCGATTAGACAACTTACAACGCCATCTCTCGGCAAATTTTGTAATTAGCGGTCCTATTTCGTAAACGGTAAAAGATACGAGAAAAAAGTCAATTAGAAAGTTGTAGAGCACTCTCTATTTAGTACGAAAAGATACCTTGCATACATTAATACTCAAAACAGAATGTAAAAAATTATCATTTGTTTGATTGTGATTTTCAACATTATGGCGTCGTGAAACGTGAGCGAAGCGAGAAATCCAGTCCAGAGTGCAAATGTATATAGTGGCTAACGGAGGGCATTTTGAGCAATATAAATAAATGATCCAGAAGACAGGAACGTGTCTCAGTTTCTTTCTTCTACTCTTTATGACATGACAATTTTTGAAATCGTGACCAAACAAATGTTCATTTTTTGCATTCTGTTTTGAGTATTAATGTGCGCAAGGTATCTTTTCGTACTAAATCGAGAGTGCTTTACAACTTTTTAATTGGCTTTTTTCTCGTATCTTTCACCGTTTACGAGATAGGACCACTAATTCCAAAATTTGCCGATAGATGGCGTTGTAAGTTGTCTAATCGAGTAGCGCATATCCTTTTCACTATACCGAGACACCAATTTTATGGCCTAAGCTATCACCGTTTTGAAATTAAGGGGGTGTAACGGATATAAGTGGGAACCCTGTATATAAATTTCTAAATAACATTGAGCTTGCATTGCTATTAGTTTTGTGTAGGAAAATCGGTAATATTCTCCCCTCGATTTTCTCGTATATTTAATGGCGCTTGTGTTATTTCACAGTATAGTGAATGAAATCGTGTATGAATATCGGAAAACTACCTTTTAATGTGGACGGATTTAGTTCTAAATTTTATACAGATCTACAATTTTAACGTAAGGACAGCATGCTACATTTCGTCAAACCAGCTCGTTGCGTTTTTGACTTATTGTGTTCATATAGACGCGACTATACAAATAGACAATTTACGCTCAGATTGATTTTTTTTTCTTCAAAATTTGATACAGATCTACAATTTTGGCGCCAAGATCACATGTCCAATTCCATATATCTAGTCTTTTGTGTTTTTGAATAATACAAATCGGCGTATTCACATACACTTCTAAAGACAAACAAAAGTTTACCCTTTGGCAGATTTAGTACAACACCAGCACATACCTGGTGTAAAGATGACATACAAAAATTCACTGAGCTAGCTTGTTGCGTTTCTGAGCGCATAGACAGATCGACAGACAGACAACCCATTAAAGGATTTGATCCAAAATTTGATGGTGATATACAATTCTAGTTATAAAATCATATACTAAATTTCCTTTATCTAGCTCATTGCATTATTGAGTTATCATTCTCACATACACGCGGAGAGACAGATCTCCCGTAGATAGAATTTCTCCTAAATTTGCTAAAAATCTGCGTAACGACCGCATACTAAATTTAATCTATCTGGCGAATTTCGTTTTTGAGTTATCGTGTTCACAGGCAGATAAATTCCAAAAATAGCCTTTTCGGACTGAAAGAAGTCTAATACGTGGAGACGCATCAAAATTTTCAAGTTAGGTTTTTTTTTTTTTGACAATTACAGTATACTTTCTCTTGTGTGAGAGAAAGTAAAAAATAAGAAACAAATCAAACTAAATTTTAAAAAAGGAACTCAAAAGGGTTTCTGAGGTAGTATAAAATTAATTTGAGTACTATCAAATGTGTTATTCGCGCCCAACAGTGGCGAATCCAGAATTCGAGTCTCGGGGGGAGGGGGCTGAGGTCATAAAAATTTTGTATCGTTGTGACGAACGTCAAGCCTCATGGCTTATGTAAACCAAAACACTTTAACTTTACAGACTTTACTCACCTGACAATAAGAATCATAAAGAACACTACAATACATTCGATAATTTAATAAAAAATACAATGAAATAACTAGACAAAAAAATTTTTCGACCGCGTCAACGCTACAAGTACGAGTGAAATTACTACAAAATTAGAAAAAATTTCGAGCCTATCAAGCCAGAGAGCAATGTTGTCGCGTTTTTGTTATTTTTTTAAAGGAAATTAAGAGCAAACAGTTGTAGTTATTTTAAATAAAATCAAGATTTCTGGCTTAGCTCTGGGGGGGGGGGGCGGTAGCCCGACACCCCCTGGATTCGCTACTGAATACGATGCACGATAAAAGTACATCGTACGTACGCGCGACTGCTGAAGGGTTAAAATAAACATGCAAATTATAAGCGAGAACTTATAATGGTTTAAAATTATGACAAGGAAATCAAATTCGATTTTAATTGTGATGAAAGTTGAAAGAAAATTGCGTCAGATTAAACTTTATTGTTCTTTATTGGCTATCGGACTGCAGCCCCCTGGATTCGCCACTGGCGCCTAATAATGTATGATCAGTTTCACAGATATGATCCACTTATTTTCGCACTACCGCTGTTACCATGCATTGTCACCAACTGAGTTAGGTGCGTCAAAAATGCATACACACATTCCTCTTTCAAGAAGGCCTCTGAGCTATTTGTCAAGGAAAGGGGGAAACTGAAAAGCAAATATTTTCCTTTACAATGCCTCCAACCCTATCAATAAGCGGATTACTCCATTCCGATGAAAAGAATACAGTACAAAATATTTGCGAACCTTTACGGCTTTTTTTCCCTTTTCATTATCGTGGGTTTTTTTCCCTTCATCTTATTCTCACTTCATATCTTCACTTACTTTAGGAAACAGAATATCATCAGTATGCAGTAGCGCGTGTCCCTCTTTCGAACAAAAAATGGGCCCCAAATAAGGCCCCTCTGTTATAAAGAGACCTTGAGGCTAACGGGCAAGTTTCTTTTGTAAGCAACGAAGGAAAAAAATTAGTGCAAATAAGGGGGAAAAGGTCCTTAAGCTATTGAGTGTTCGAACGGCCGAAGTTTTTTAAGAACCCGGATGACTTCTTTTTTTCCCTGAAGACAGAAATGCAATAACATGAAGCATGGCTATTAAAATTAACAAGTTTCTCTATAAAATAAATTGCTTCTTTTTGTTTCATTTCAGTTGTTTTCATTTATAACTGCCAGGATTCGTAGACTGTGTCATCCATTCAGACTTGAGGTGGGTGTTGTCGGTAATTGTTTCTCGATTTTTTTCCTTTCCCCTTATTTAGTTTACTATACAGAAAAAAGGAGCGAAAGAAAGAAAAAATAGTGCTTCTTAAACCACAACAAAAAACTAACATAATAAATACAATATTGCATCTAAATGCCTATGTAGTAGCGTCGCAAAGGTCAGTCAACTGGGCGTATGTCCGGGTCTAGCGGGGCCCTGCACAGAGTTACCTTATACGTAGATCAGAAACTGTTCTGATTATGAAATTTAGACATTTTCGTCCATTCCCAAACCCACAAAAATTAGACAGAGAAGAAATAATAATAAATTGTAGTTGTTTGTATTAAAAATGTCAAGTTTTTACAACAGATTTCAAAATGGAAAATTATGCGTTACATATTGAATCATTTAGAAAATTCTGACTACGATTAACGCTAAACCCATTCATTTTTATCTTCTTACAAGATTTTTCTTGTTTCCTTATTTTTCTCTGAGAGGAAGGATGATTTTGTTATCTTGATTTTTTTCCCTACGTTGAAAAATAAAACTCACAAATTAAATATAATCTTAATGCATTAAGTTTAAGAATTGTATTAATAATTCCTATAACTGCTGCTGCGTCCGAACTTAGTTTTTCAAAGCTTCAAATCATTATAATAAACTGTTTAAGATACATAATGGCATAAAAAAGACTATCCAATTATTTAATGATTCATGCACTATTAATATCATCAATCAGAAAATAAATTATACGAAGACTTAAATTTGAATGAGACAATAGATAAATTTGATGAAATTAAAGCAATGAAAATAAAGTTTTATTAATTTTTTCTTTCATATTAAAATATTAACGCGTTATAAGTTAAATATTACTATTTAGATAATTATAAAATTTATATATTACTTGCAGTTTTTAATATAAGAAATATATTAAAAACTACAAGTTTTATTCATTTATTTAGTTTTTAACTACTGGGGGCCCAATCTATATTTGTTCCTGCGACTCTAAATTCCAAAGGCGGTGCTTGTGTACACGTAAACTCTTGATTTGTAAGATAAGGCAGAAAAAGGCCAAAATCAAGTGAAACTTGCAACAGTAAATTAGTTTAGTATGTCTGTTCTTGATTGTAAAAAGCACTCGAGTGTATAAACCTGCCGGAAGGAATTTTTAGTTGATTTTTCTTTACGAAATTGTTGCATAACATATGGAAATATTTACGAATCTAAAGAATATATTTCCGATGGAATAAATAAAGCTGAACAGCTTATACAGCAAGCTGCTCAACAGCTTATTGATTGATAAATATTTCGCTGACTCGGGGTTGGCAACACTACCCACAACACGGCTTTTCTGGCATTTCGAACTCCTTATAAAAACCAGATGGCCATGCATGCAAGCAATTCCCCCGGCCCCCATGATTTAGCAGATGTTTTAAAATTGTTATTTAGATACAGTTTGAAAATAAATTTTTTCTTAGTTCGTATTTCTCCTTTCATTTTGTGCTAGTAGATATCGCTATTCAGATAACAGGCACTATAAACATAGAGGCACAAAAATTTGCTTTTGAATCCTAAACGAAACCTGTGGATTTAAATATGTAGTTTTTAATTATAAATTTATTTCATTATATTAATTTTGAATTTAATGACAGTTTTTAAAAACATACTTTTATTAAAGTACTAAACAAAAGAAAAAAATGAAAAATTTTAATTATTTTCTACTTTTAAATCTTGAGATCTATCATTTCTCAAATTCATTTCGAATTTACTTTGTTTAGTTTCGTTATATTAACGTCCCGTTTTGAAGCAACACGAGGGCTATTTTGGGAAGTACCTCGTAATTTTGAACCGCGACGGTTGAGTACTTGGTAATATTGTAAATAAAATTAAAGAATTAAGAGAGGAACAACACTGTGCCCTGGTTTCTCTCGATGTTAAGGCAGCATTTGATAACATGGACTGTTTGGTGCAAATTTGTCATCTGTATAAACTCGGGCCCTCTTGGTAGCATTTTGCGTAGCACTACCTAGTTTATCAGCCATGACTCGAGTTTTTGCATGAATGTTTCCCATGCGCTGTATAATATTGCGAGGCTTATTGTCATAAACGCGACCCCCCACAGAAAGAAATCAAGATTAATAGGCATGAGTCAGCAAGCAAGGGCGTTATGGGAAATCGCTGAACCGCTGGCTTTCACAATGGAGCTCACCAATTCGATCTTTAGTTGAAGTGCCTGTTAAAGTACTCTAAAGTCTATATTTTCAACATCCGGAATGAACTAAACAAAAATCAAAGCTGTAAAATTGTATTGATTGTTTAAATGGTATCACGACTGAACCACCCTGCGTCTTCCTGTTGTAATTGTGGAAACACGCGTCCTGTTTTTATAAATTAATGGTGTAAAGACATACCAATTGAAAAGTTTTCCATGACACGGACTTGTTTCCTATGGGAATTTGAGAAATCAGAAAGACAGAGTAACTAAAGTAACTCAAGTAACTGAAGAGGATAGGGGGAAACAGTGGCAAATCCAGGGGGGGGCTATCGGGCTGCAGCCCCCTCTCCAGAGCTAAACCAGAATTCTTGATTTTATTTAAATTCACTACAACTGTTTGTTCTTAATTTCCCTTAAAAAAAAAAAAAAAAAACGTGACAACATTGCTTTCTGGCTAGACAGGCTCGAAAATTTTCCTAATTTTCTAGTCATTCCACTTGTACTTGTAGCGTTGACGCGGTCGAAAAATTTTTTTGTCTAATTATTTCACTGTATTTTTTATTAAATTATCGAAAGTATTGTAGTGTTCTTTATGATTCTTATTGTCAGGTGAGTAAAGTCTGTAAAGTTAAAGTGTTTTGGTTTACATAAGCCATGAGGTTTGACATCTGTCAAGACAGACGATACCCAAATTTAAGGACCTCAGCCCCTGTGATCCGAGTTCTGGATTCGCCACTGGAGGGAAATAAAAAGAAGTAAACGGTGAAAGTAAAACGAAAAAGTTAGGAAACAAGACGTTATCGACAACTGAAGGTATAAAACTGTCATTTGCAAGACAGTTAATCACGTTTTAAATGAAAACTATGTACAGTGTGAGTTTTAATTAGCTTACAACTTTGAACTGAAATAAACTTTAAGTCGTTGCAGATAGTACTACAAACTTTTTTTTGTATTGAAAAGAAAATGGAAAAGGGAATTAATGGATAATGCTTTCAAACTGAGAACCTTCAGAGGTAAAAAAGTTGCTCAACCTAGTCAAAAAGTTGACAGATGCAAATTCAATTTCTTTTTATGCTTGAAAATGATGATTATGGCTTTTTTGGGGTTAATAAGGTCTTCTGGCTTCTTGTAAACTAAATATTTCATATGACTCCAAATATCAAAATCACGTGGCATTAGTATCTGGCGAATAAGGTAGTGGCGTAGCGAGGGTAAGTGGCACCCAGGTGTTAATATGTTTTTTTCGCCCCCCCCCCCTCGTCATCAGCAGCGAATTAGCTTCTGTATACGGCACCTGAGGCATGATATTTCTTTCTCCTCTCATCGCATTTGACTTTAAAAAGTGACATAAACACATTAACGTTTTGTCACTATGGTCAGTTCCCGGAAAATAATATGATTTATTTTTATTCCAGTCGTCATCAGTGTCTTAACAAGCGGAAGGAGGACAGTATTATTTTTACGCCCCCTCATAATATGGCCTTGAAAAGTGATATAAACTCGGTAATGTTTTGACTCCATGAAACGCCCTAAAGCTGGCGGCCGGGGCATCTATACCCTCCATGGTCTCTACGCCACTGGAATAAGGTGGCCAATGCAATGCACCAGGTTAACGATTTGGATATTGATAGGTGATAACCTGTGTTCCATATTCACTGTTCATTGATTAGGTCGGTTTTTGAATGTTGAAGATCATCGGTAGAATAGAGTTGCATAGAGAATAGTTTCGTAGTTTTAACAATAAAAATGCGATTGTCGGTTGAATAGGACGCTTTGGAAGACATTTTAAAAAAGAATGGAAGTGATGTTAAACGATTTCCTTTTATGCCGTCTCTCATGACATGCATTCGTATCGAAATTTGTCGATATGCTGTGGGTTAAAGGATTTCCTGAACTAAGGATTCTTCACCTCCGGACATTGCTATTGCTAGAAAACCTAACAAAAATTTGGCCTACCTAACAAAAACTTGAAAGTGCCGTATCAATTTGTTAACTTATAATAATTTACTGTTGCAAAATATATGGAATAAAAAATAATAAAAAAAGAAAAGAAGAAGGAAAATTTGAATGTAGGGGAACGTGGGGTAAAACCGGGTACCCTTGATTCTGGTAATATTAGTTCTTCTTTATAGCCGACAGATAATGAATTATACTCTACTATTGAAGAAAAAGGAACAGTGATAGTGGCGTGTTGCACCTGCTGAATTCACTGCGTCTGTGATGGTTTATTTGATTTAAGACGTCAGCTCTCTAATGTTCGTTTGATTTTAAACTATCCTTACTTAAAAATCATTACACTTTTAAAATCCATTTTTGGTCCAGCTTATTATACGTTTACTAAGAATTTATACCCTATCAAACAATAAGGATTTTCTCCAATAATTGCTCTGTTCTATTTCGTTTTTTATAACCCCTGCGTTCGGGGTAAAACCGGGTACTCCAAGTGGCGTAAGACCTGGACAGTCAGCATTGATGATTCCTCCTATTATGACGATAAAAACACATCAGACGTTGATTGTTTATATTTTATTGATGAATTTTGTAATTTAAATAAAGAAGAAGGGTTAATCTAATGTAAAAACTGTCTTATCTGTGCCCATGAAAGCTTCAGTGGCGCGGAGGAAGAAGACAACTGCTTTACGTGTGAATTTTGTAACAAATATTCTTAGATTGTCATATAAAATATAAATGATTGCAACTTTTCCACTGAAAATAGAGTTTTCCTAATATCTGGTTAGTTTGACTATTTTTTTATATAAAAATCATTGATAAAAAGTAATGAAACTGCGACTTTTCTGGAAAGATATATTGTACTCCGATAAACAATGAATATTTTAATAAAATTTCGAAAGCTCTCTGTCAAATATTTTAGCTCCAGCAGCTCTTCGAACCTTAACTACCCGGTTTTACCCCACTTTTTCCTATCTAATTGAATTTTTTACATAATGATTAAATATCGGCAATTGGGTCGTCGAGAAATCTAGTAAGGATCTGAGAGGTTTTCACATCCAAGTTGTAGATTAATTAAAACTCTCAAAATGAGAATTTTTAAAGAAGCAGTTAACTATCTGTGAGTAAAACTTTCATCGTTTATTCTTCTCTTCTCTTAGTTCTTTACTTCAAGGTGTACTTCTTTAAATTCAAATACATTTTTTTTGTGCTTTAGAAACGATGCGATTTTTCTTTTATTTGATCATTAAGCTTTAAATTAAAGCCAAAGGCACGATGAACGTTCTGTTTTTATTAGTTTTATTTAGCTTCCTGCTTTAAAGCAACACAAGGAATGTTCTGGGAAGGACCTTATAATTTTGAACCATAGTCAGATGACAAGGACGATCAGGGCCATTTTATCCATTGGCTCAGGAGGCGCCTAAAAATTTACAATACTAATTTTATTAATTATTAGTTTTATTAATGTTATCAAAATTCTTAAATCCTGAAGTGATCACTTTAAGCGGAGTCTACTGTATTTTATTTATTTATTTAGCTCATCAATTATTGCATTAAGTAAATATTTTCGTTGGGACACAGGCTCTCAAATTCCTAGCTACGGTTATAATGGAGCGCCAAATTACACTAGCCCAGGGCGCTCAAATTTGTTAAGACGGCCCTGAGGACGATACCTGAGCTGGCACCCTTCTCTCCAAACCAATGCCACGCGAGTGCGAGGGTGTGTGGCCCGCGATGCCGATTTGGTATCCACAGCACAGTGGAGTTTGGGTGGGATTAGGTTTCGAACCTGGAACTCTCCGCTCCTGAAGCTGAGACCTTACCATCAGATCAGCGTGGCCAATACGTTCGGTTTTGAAGATATAATAATAATAGTAGTAATAATAATAATAATAATAATGAACTGTAAAAATTCGCGTTTTCCACAATGTTTTTAACAAGCTTACTCAGCATGAAACATATTTTATGCAGTGGCGTAGAAAGGAGTGGGCAAGAGGGATATGGGTGCCCCAGGCGCCAGTCTAAGAGGGTTCCGCGAAGATAATAATTTTGTGTATTTTGATTGCTAGTGAAGGAAAAAATCTAGAAATTGGACGGGGGTGGTCGAAAAATAAATACTGTGCCCTGGGCCCCATTTACCCTCGCGGCCCCCCCCCCCCCATCGATTCTATGTTAATAATGAAACGCAATTATCATAATCCGATTTATATTTTTTAGGTTAAAAGTGCAAGCATCGAAAAATCTCGACGGCAATCGATTGTATTTAATTTGACAGTTGACTTTTAGATCTTTCAAGAGTTCATCACCTCACCAAAAGGGCGTGATGTCTTACTTCTTATCGTTTCGAAGAAAAAGGAGGGAAAACGAATGGATTGATCATTATTTCATGGGTTGAACCATTGCTTCTCCTTCGAGGTGTTTGTCCTTATTTATACGGCACATGCGAGTGCTGGCACTTCCCCATTAGCTTTTAAAAGCTATATTTAGCGTTCTTTAATGTAATAATTGCTAATCCAGCGCAAAATTTTCCATCTTTTGCGTCTTTCGTAGATTCATTATAGATATTATGCATTAAGTGACCATTTATTTCCCCCTCGAAACAGGACATCTAATTTTTACGTAAGAGTTATAGACTTAAATATATATATATATATATAAATAGAAAAGTATTTTTAGTAATAGTAAGAAAACGCATATTTCTTTATAGATTTTATTTATTAATGAAAAGAATGTAAATGAACTTGCAAAATTGAAGCTACCATCGGACTTTTGATTTCTCGCGCCTTTTTTAAAAATAGTCATTGTTGGTTGCTCCATTGGCATAGCGAGGGTAAATAGCGCTAGGGACATGATCTAAAATTTTTCGCTCGGAATCGTAGTGGCTTAACAAGTACAAATGGCGCCCGAGTCATGTCAATATTTTTTCGCCCCTCGACATATTTGGATTTAAAAATGACATTAAAACGCTTTAATATTTTGTCCCCATTGCGACTCATAATTCTCGCTCCCGGGACAACTCCCACTTGCTTTCTTGGTGGCTACCCCTCTAGGTAACTCTCTTTTTGAAAACGGGACATTTCGACGTCCCGAGGCTGTGCTTGGGAACAACGGGACAAACTATCGAAAAACGGGATGGTCCCGTCCAGGCTAGCATATTTAATGTGCGCTTTTTTGTAAATAAGTAAAATAAAATATAAGATTTCGGATTCATATTGTGACATATTTTGACCAACTCTTTCGGTGCGCATTTTTGCGTATTACTAAAAATTACATTTAAGCTGCCTTTTGCTAAAAGGTCTAATGGAAGATTATCGAAAACGTTTCAAGAAATACACACTTTTTTTACATTTGTATTTATCGAGACAATTGCTGGATTTTTTCTGGTATACATCTGATTATTCTGCGTCGAATTGACTAAAATTTCAAATTCAGAGAGTTTTCGATTTGTAGAGTCGCTTAAGAGAACAAGGAATTAAGTGGATTTTTCTTGTGAAAAATTTGAAGATGATATGAAAATGATCGTGAAGACCGCCCCTTATGCACATACATGTGTGATTTTCATGTATTTAAAGAGTAGGGGGAATGAGGGAACATTGATACACTATTTTTTGGAAAGCTAAAAAATGATTTTACCGACTGTAATGATTAGAACTAATACAAGATATTTATACATTTGTTACTCCAATATAGGATTTCAGTTGAGGTTTGGTCATAAATTGCATAATAAAATAATTATTATACTTTTTTTCCTAAAAATGGATTTGTATCAATCTGTCCCATACTAGGAGTACATTGATACACACGGAAATATCGAAAATAATGATGATAATAGGTGTGCAAAGCAAAATTTGTTTTATCAATAAACTTTGTATTCCAAATCAAGATTCAAAAGTTTAACAAAGTAACAAACTTTTATTTTAATAAAAATTCAACATTCTTAATGAGACTGGAAAAATAAAACAATAATGCCTCAGAAAATAATTTATCTCTACAAATATTAAAGGAGAATGTGTGTGTGTAAAAATACTTTGTAGGGAGGGAATGCGTGCCTCGAAGCCGTGTTGGGAAATTTTAATTAATAAAAAATTAAGGGAAATTTTCACGTTATTCCTTGATGACTTACGAAAATAATATAGCACAAAAATAATTTTCACACTATCTGAAAATGCAAAAAAAATATTTTTTAGATGATATTAATTAATTTTCCGTACAATTTTTTCCTCCAATTTTAATAAATTCGTAAAATATATTTTAAACTTAATTTACAACAATCTTTTCATTTTTGCAATTAAATTTAAACCGTTTTCATTGTTTAAACAAATGCTTACTTGCGTGTTTCTCTTAGATAGTTCATTTTTATGTTTTTTCCATTTCTGAAGACGATTTTGCAAAGTAGTTGCTGTTAAGGCGCATTGATACGCGCAGAAGATGCTTATCAATGTGCCCCTGAGTCAATTGTATCAATCTGCCCCGGAGTCAATTGTATCAATCTGCCCCGGAGTCAATTGTATCAATCTGCCGCAAGATACTGTTTTACTTAAAACAAGTGGTCACGCAAAATCAACGCTAAAAAACCTCAGAACTTAATATAGTTCAGAAAAATAAATGTTTTCTCCCACCTTTGGAGTAGATTCGCTGGCAGGAAAACGTAACTAGTTAAAGAAATCACACAACACGTACTTAGAGTAAAATTTACTTAGACGAGAAGATTAGCTGTTTGATTCATTTGTAAATTAAGTTTTGACTGAACATGGCCGAAAAACATATCCTTTGAGAAGGGTTATAGTGGCATATATATGAGGGGATGTGAACATCTTGAACCATTCCAATCATCAAAATTTATGAACTGTTTCAATGTTCCCAAGTATCAATCGACCCCAACTCCCCCTACATATTACTAAACGAAATAACATATTTTGCTTGATTCCAACGATAATAGATTGATATATATAATAAAATGATCAATAATCAGTTGGAATATTTTTGACAGACTGTACGTCACTTGCGCCGTTTTGGAATAACAGTTGGAACGCAACATCACAAATTGTTAGCAAATTTGAAATAATTATAAAATTAAGTTGTCTCTTTATAAACTATCCTAATTCTATTTACTTTGTTATCTAGCATTAAAAAACATGTGTAAATAAATTGATAAAAACTAAGCAAGATGAGAAATGTTTCGTAAGTGACACGATACACATCTTCCATAGAATTTAAAAAAAATTTATATGGGTTGGAGTCGGATACTCCAGGAGGTTGAAAAAGACACAGTTTGATATTTTAGGTATTTAATCGACGGCACGAACATTTAGGGAAGATGCAAATATTGAGAAAAAACGAAATGGATTTAGAGGGAGGGTGCTGCCCTGTGCGTCAACAAAAGTTATATTTTCATAGTCACTTCGCTGCAAAAATCATCGCCGTTCTCCCATCTCTGGTGAGATCAGATAGAAAACGACAGAAAGAGTTTTCATTGACGTCAGAAGGTGCATTAGAGTGGCGCCATTTTGTGGAACTGAACCATGCTATCCCATATTTATATGGCCAAGCACAAGCTGATTTTTTAATTAGTCGGCAACATATAAATATTCAAATAGAACTTTTTTTATTTCTAATCCTGTTTATCATACGTCTACTTCGATCGTTTTACAGAAAGTATAAACAACAATGATTTATCGCCAGTTTAAAAGAAAGCGGCGGATACAGACAGTCGAAATAAAAAAAGCAAGTGGAAAATTCTCCTGAAGTGACAGAACGACCTTTGCAATAAATATTGCGTTAACCAGAGCGAACATGCAGGTGTTAAAGCGTGTCTCCTACTTCATGCAACAGGTCGCCTGTCTGTTTACACAACACACAGAAGCTGAGTGTATGCTAATTTTGCCATCGTTTCGCGATTGACGGTTTGAAACTGTTGAGTCTTTTAGAAAAGCAGGTTAATTGATGATTCAGCTTTCAAAAAAATGATGTTTCAAAGTTAAACACTTTAAACGAAAAATAACTTAGAAAGTTTCTTTTGAAACTTGAATTTCCAGTCATAAAATTTTATTAATTAGATTGGTTGCATCAATATATGTTTGTAGAGAATTGTCAGTCTATCTCATGATATCGCCAATCTATCAAATCTTCACGCAGTATTTGGGATGCTTTATATTTATAGGTAAAGAATGAAATATTAGCTTTATTCAAATATTTTATACGACTTCCCAAACCATTGTATCGAATAGGACTTCATAAACTGTGGGTTGTGAGCCCAAGCGAGATCGCAAAAAATTTTGTGTTTTATTTCTGATTTTTCAGTATTTGTAACAAAAAACAAAAGTAAGATTAGTCAATTAGACTGAAAATATTTTATTAAAATTTGCTGCATAATCACTTAAAATTTAATTTGTTTTGACTTAGTTAAACTTAATGCTTCTAATTTTTTATTTCCCAGTTCTGGCGTCACGACAATTTTTATCGAATAAATATGGGGTCTCGAAATTTTTTCACACAGAAAGGAACTTTTTCACACAGGAAGGAACTTTTTTCACACAAGTGGGAAAAGTTTAAGCCCAGTATAGAATATTTAGGCATTGAATAGGGCAAAGAAAAACAACGCTTCTATTAAAAGACACATTTGAAAACGCAAGAGATATACAATGGAAGATAAGGAGTATTTTATAAAAAGAGGAAAATATCAGTTATCTGTCGTTTGCTGCTAAAACTAGAGACTGAAATAGCAATTTAATTGCCTTTCACGCTCCTGTCCTTGTAAAAACATTTCAAATGGCATTCGGTAGACTTATTTTATCTTGGAAGTACACTTCTCGAACTTCAGCAACTCCTAGGGAAAGTATGCCAAACATTACAATTAAACATAAATTTTGTGTTTTATTTCTAATTTTTCAGTATTTGTAACAAAAAACAAAAGTAAGGCTAGTCAACTAAACTGAAAATATTTTATTAAAAGTTGCTGCATAATCAGTTAAAAGTTAATTTGTTTTGACTTAGTTAAAATTAATATTTCTATTTTTTTTTATTTTCCAGTTCTGGCGTCTCACGACCATTTTTATCGAATAAATATGGGGTCACGAAATTTTTTCACACAGAAGGGAACTTTTTCACACAGGAAGGAACTTTTTTCATACAAGTGGGAAAAGTTTAAGCCCAGTATAGAATATTTAAGCATTGAAAAGGGCAGGGAAAAACAACGTTTCTATTAAAAGATGCATTTGAAAACACAAGAGATATACAATGGAAGATAAGGAATATTTTATAAAAAGAGGAAAATATCAGTTATCTGTCGTTTGCTGCTAAAACTAGAGACTGGAATAGCAATTTAATTGCCTTTCACACTCCTGTCCTTGTAAAAACATTTCAAATGGCATTCGGTAGACTTATTTTATCTTGGAAGTACACTTCTCGAACTTCAGCAACTCCTAGGGAAAGTATGCCAAGCATTACAATTAAACATAAATTTTGTGTTTTATTTCTAATTTTTCAGTATTTGTAACAAAAAACGAAAGTAAGGCTAGTCAACTATACTGAAAATATTTTATTAAAAGTTGCTGCATAATCAGTTAAAAATTAATTTGTTTTGACTTAGTTAAAATCAATACTTCTAATTTTTTATTTTCCAGTTCTGGCGTCTCACGACCATTTTTATCGAATAAATATGGGGTCTCGAAATTTTTTCACACAGAAAGAACTTTTTTTCACAGAGAAAGGAACTTTTTTTTCACACGGAAAAGAACTTTTTCATACAAGTGGGAAAAGTTTAAGCCCTGGTATAGAACATATAGGCATTGAATAGGGCAGGAAAAACAACGTTTCTATCAAAAGATGCATTTGAAAACGCAAGGGATATACAATGGAAGATAAGGAGTATTTTATAAAAAGAGGAAAAGAAAAGTTTTCTGCCGTTTGCTGCTAAAACTAGAGACTGGAATAGTAATTTAATTACGTTTCACACTCCTGTCCTTGTAAAAACATTTCAAATGACATTCGGTAGACGTATTTTATCTTGGAAGTACACTTCCCGAACTTCAGCAACTCCTAGGGAAAGTATACCAAGCATTACAATAAAACATAAATTTCGTACTTTGTCATTCTGCAGAATGCTTGATACTGCTGCTTCCGCAGTTGAAAGCGTATTTTATCTAATATCGCTTTACATTGAGATTTTTTTAAAAAGAAATTCGTTAGCAAGAGATCTTTTACAACGGATGTTTCAAAACAACTATTAGCCGTATTCGTATATCCTAAAAACGCTATCTGGCAGTCAGATAATGATACAGGAATAGATTTGTTATGTAACCATAATATCGCGTCAAGTGTGTTTCAGTTATTAGTTTAAGTTCAGCAATTTATTACACTCCAAGGTTTTCGAGTTTTCAACATAAATATAAAAACCAGCCTAAAGCCCAGAGCTCACATCATGTGATTTCTGCGTCTTTCCGTTGTTGAAGAAGGAATCACGCGGTCGGCATTTTGCAACGGTTGCTTATGTCCGAGTTGCGATGCAGTCTTTCTTTAAATGTCTACCCGGAGAATACAATAAGAACATGTTCAATAAATGACAAGAAAGGATGCTTCCGTTGTGTCAAAAATTTAGGCCGGAGCAAAATTGTAACGATATTGGCAGCAACACATAAATCTAAAAAAATCTGTAATGTTAAATTTTCGCACTCCTTTCACAATTTTTTCCCTTTATCCTTTACTTTACCTGAACTATCTAGCAGCCGACTCTGTTATTAGATAATGAATTTAACTGGGTGCTAACACAGTTGTCGGGTCGCCAGATAGCATTGCTCAGAAATATGAGCGCCACTGACAGCTGTGTTAGGACAAACAGTGGCATAGCCAGGGTAAGCGGCGCTCGGGGTAAAATATGATTTTTTCAGGCATAGCCATCTTGATTGGCTCAGCGAAAGTAACTGGTGCCAAGGGGGAGATCTACTTTTTCGCCTCGTCATCAAATTTGGCTTTATAAAGTGGCATAAACGGAATATTGTTTTGTCTCTATGGCGTCCAGGGCCTCTATCCCCTCCCCCCGGTCGCTACGCCACTGGGGATTCTACTTTTTAATTACGTAAAAACTTCGTGGAAAGGATAGTGAATCAGAAAATTTTGTGACGGAAATCAAGGTGAAGCGTTTAGAAGAAGTGCAAAAAATATGAAATAAGATATTAAGAGATATATATAAATATTTTATATTTATAAATAATATAATATAATTTTCGAATGCATCACCATGGTAACAAGTTAAACACGCTTATGTTTGGCAGTTTCAGTTAGTTGATCCATCGATGAAGCACATTCTGTAGTAAAAAGTGGAATAGTTGTTTCTCACAGTTCACAAAGTTGCTTTCATTCGAGATTCCTTCCTGTCTTCCAGCGTCATGCTCTGCCTACATTACACGCACGGTTTCTGTTGTTTACGTACGCATCCCCTGCAAAAACACAAAAAATATTCCCACAGACACAAACTCAACTTTGGGCAGACATTTTTCCAGCCATTTAGGCTATTGCTCTTTCGGGAAGAAAAACAACTTTGTTAAAAGGAAAGTTAAATTTTGTTTAACGAAGCGAAACTCATTTAAGTGGGGAGAATTTAGTGAAAATAGACTGAAAGTTGACTTCAGCGTTGAGGAATCATTGTTCCAGACCATTTTGTGGCGAATTTGGAGGGAAATGAAAAGAAAAATCGCTGTTTTAAATAACATTTCAAAGGAGCTGTTTGATTTTAAGTTCTTCAAAGATTATGAAAGTCCTTTATTTAAAGAATTTAAATTTCTTCAGAGGATTTAAAGAATAAAGTTTAGTAAAGCTGCTCACAAACATCTTAGAAAAAAATGGTAAGTACTATCCAGAGAAAGTACGCCATATATAAAGATGTTTTATTTTTCTTTTGCAGTGAAATTGCTTCAAAGCAATTATTTTTTGCTTTCTCCTGTACGAAGTATACAAAAAGAAAGTGTTGTAACGTTAAAAAATTCAACCTCGAGGTTTAGATGAATCTCCACGTTTTAGGTGTTCCTAAATCCGAAAAAAACTATGTTTCCAATCCTGTCTGTCTATCTTAAGAATATAATTAAAAACGGAAAGAGCGAGATCAACGGAATTTGGTATGAGGTCATTACATCAAAATTGTAGATCTATATCAAATTTAGGATTAAATCTGTACTCCGGATATCTGTCTATCTGTGTGCATGTGAATACAATAACTCGAAGACACGAGGAATTAGATGGAATCTAGCATATGATTTTATCACCGGAACTGTAGATGTGTTTAAAATTTTATGTCTGTTCGTGCATATGTGAAGATGATAACTCAAAAAGGTAGATGAGTTAACTTTAGTATATTTGGAGAAACTAGGGATGCTTGATTCTAGTTTTAATTTTTCTAATATTTCTCGATTTCTCTTGACTTTCTCGCTATAATCTATTAAATCAGCTAGAACGAAGATACTGCACACCATTGTGTGTCAAATTATAGCTTGAAACTTAGAAATATTTTAATTCATCATACTTTCAAGAGTGAAGTTTAAATTCACAGAAGGATGAAAATTGAAAAATTTACTTCAGGACCCCCAAAACACATTCACCTGCACATCATTATAATGAATTTTCAGATTGTAATGGAAGTCCGTTCTTATACATCATATGAGAAGAGGCCAAGTAGGGAACTAACAAATAAGGACTAACTCTCAATTTGGGACAATCCTCTAGGGACAAGTCTCTCTAGTTTTCCCTATATTTACGCCTAAAATGTATATCTAATATTGTATGTAAAATTATAGATATAATATTGAACTAATTCCGTCTACGGACCAACTGTTTGTTTCTTTGTCTGTCTCTGTATATGTGAATACTATAAATAAAAAACAAACTAGCTACATAAGTAAAATTTTGTATTGGATACAGAATTGTTTTTGCACAGTTATTGATTTGGTACAGAAATGTAGATCTGTATCAAATTTTGTATCCAGTCCTTCGATGGGAAGGGGTTCAAGTTACATACTCGACTGTCTTCACTGTGGTACAAAGCTACTGACACAAAAAGCACGGTGTTGTGTAAATATACGAGAAGGTGGAGGGGGAAACACTTCCACTATTTTGATGCAAGAAGAGCTAGATTGTGTAATCGATAAGACAGAAGCGAAACAGAAAACTTGAACTCTGCAGCCTATTTCTGTAGCCACAGAGATAAAAAATAATTTTAAAACTTTGAAAGGGATTGTGAACAAACTAAGCTACTGGGAACATTTTCTTTTATATATACCAAATTCTCTGTATGGCAAAAATATATCCTGAGATGAAAATTGCCTTGAAAACATCTAAGAAAGGCTCCACAGCGCGCTAACATCTCTCTATATATATAACGCTAAGGTGAATGGCGGCAAAAAGAAAATAAATCCCCTCCTCTTTTTTTTTATACAGGGTGTCCACATTTATCGTGGTCCAATTGCTAATTTCTAAACCGTTAGAGATAGACATATAGTTCCAGTTGGAAAAATGCTTTAAATGAAGGGAACAATTACAAAATATGTTTTTTGAGTGAATAAACATATTTCTGAAAAAGTTACGAAATCTACCTTTTTATACAGTCATCCCGGTCCTATCAATCATATTTAGTAAAATATTCTTGGCACTCTAACATTTTAAACAAAAACTGTCCCATTCTTCTGCGACTAAAACTGACCGAGTTATGGAGCTTTGAATATCTCTGACTTAGACCACTTTACACCATTTCAATGGCCGTCTCGAAGACAATCCGCCAATCAATGCGCAGCACTTGCTCGACATGGGCGCTGATTGGTTACAAATCATGAAATTCAAAGCTCCGTAACTCACTCAGTTTTAGTCGCAGAAAAGTGGGACTTTTTTAAAAAATTCGAACTCGAGATTTTGATGAATCTCCACGTTTTAGGCCTCCCTGAGTCCGAAAAACACAATTTTGGAATTGTGTCTCTCTGTGTGTCTGTGAACAGGATAACTCGAAAACTATTAGAGCTACGGGGATGAAATTTGGTATGTGGTCTTTACACATAATTTGTAGGTTTCTATCAAATTTTGGACAAAATCCGTCAAAGGGAAGTCTGTCTGTCTTTCCGCCGTCATGTGAACGCTATAACTCAAAAACTTGAATAGCTAGATGGATAAAATTTGGTACACAGTTTTATCGTCATGAATGTAGGTCCGTATCAAATTTTGGGTCAAATCCGTCAAAGGACTGACTGTCTGTCGGTCTGTATAATCGCATACTTGTTTAGTTTTGAAACGAATCCCTCATCTCCATGCGCATGCGTACTGGACGCATCTTATGTGTATGATATTCAGCGGCTCCTGCTTGGCGCTTTTTTCGTCCCTTTTGGCTCCTTTTTATTCCTTTTGGCGAAATCTGATCCTGCTTGGATTACTTTATTTCGGTTTGTTTTGTCGTTTCAACGTGTGCTGGAGAAACTTGTTGCGTTCTGGGAATAGAGCAGATTCGAAATTTTTATCCGAGCGAGTTTGAGCGGAACTGACTTAATTTCGCTTATTTTTTTTTTATCTCCACTGCTTTAGGGAGTTTTAGCTTATATTTTCCCCCTTCATGTGTTAGGAGTATACAAGAAAGTTTTATTGAGACCACTCCCGCTGGTTTGTTTAAAATGTTAGAATTCCAAGAATATTTTAATAAATAAGATTGATATGGCCGGGTACCGTTTAAAAATTTAGAATTCTTAACCTTTTCAGAAGTGTATTTAGTGACTCAAAAAACATAAAATATAATTCTTCCCTTTATTTAAAGCATTTTACCAATTGGAACTACACGTCTATGTCTAATGGTTTAGAAATTAGCTATTGGGCCACGATAAGTGTGGACGCGCTGTATATTTACAACGCTGCTCGTTTCTGAACTGACGAGCCGCCACTGATGTAAGAAACTGAAGTGTCTTATAAAAGTTAAAGCACTTTTTCATGGGTGTGGAAGGACGACATTCTTCTCATTAAAACTAATTTTACGCCTTTTCAAACTTGGAAAGAGATGTTCTTCAGGCAGAAAAGACGTATTAAAACCAAGAAACAGTCAGGACAATTTCGCAATAAGTAAGCGAAAATTCACCACATATATTGCGAGAAAATAAACCTCGATTGTTTGCTTCTCTTTTTCTTTCTTTCACATCCGTTGCAACATTCTGGATACGTCCTTCACTTGAGAATTCAACAATGCCTCTTTCAGTATTCCAAGTTGAGGAAGACAAAAGAAGAGAAATTCCGCCTTCCCTACACTGAAAAATTTGCAGTGAGGCGATGAAGTGCCTTTTTGGGGAATAAATTTGCAATCTTGTTACAAAAATCAGCATAAAATAGGAAGACGAAACCTTTTTCTCACCTCAGTTTTCAAAATAGGTTTCCGGTTTCAATAGATTGCTTTCCCTTCTTTTAACGTAGAATGCGACCGGCAAGGAGAGTTTCCATGTATTTCTGATTTTAACATGATAATGTTTAAAGGCTGGATCAGGGGTGGGGAACCATTTTGCACTAACAGACCTCATTAAATTTCGGCAGTTGGGTAAAAGGACGCACGGTCAGAATCTTAAAGGTTATTGTTCTGTAATTATTATTACATTGTTCTGTAATTATAATTATTATTATATTACAGACAAGTATAATATTTCAATGCAAATTTTAAATAACTGGTAAGGCCGCATAGGAAATTTAAAAAAGCCGCTTGCGGCCTTAAGTTTCCCCACGCCTGGGCTGGATACTATCTGTAAATTGCGTGATGAGACATTTAACATGCATACCGTGACCATTTATTTGTTTGCTCAATATGGGACATCTATTAATTTTTAGGTAATATTATGAGTATTCATGAAAACGCATATTTCTTGTTGTTGTTGTTGTTGATGATGATCCCCGAAGATCAACAGAGCTATATCAGGTCCATGAGCCTGTGTACCCTGAAGAAATCCAAAGTCAATAGAGGATTAGAAACAAGGTCCTGATAGGAAAGCCCCATGTATGCAAGAATATGATCAGGTGTGGCCTGTTCTACAGTAAATTTTGGGCAGATCTCAAAACACTTAGAATTACCAGAGAAAATCAAACTTCTGATATGTCCACTAAGGAAGCGAGTAAGAGTTGTTTGGTCGCGTCTGCTGCCTGATACCAGTGATGCACCCGTGGAATGAGCCAGACAGTTTTATTCCTGCTTTTAGCTCTAGAGAACAGCTCCAAGTAGGTGAGAGGTGCAGAAGGCACTAAAGCATCATCAGCACCTGCTTTAACAAGTGCATATTTCTTCATAGTTCTTATTTATTAATGGAAAGAACAGAAATGAAAGCATGAAAATAAGTAATTTATATGGTCTTATATTTTTCTGAAGAACACATTTGTTTAAGTATGTTTGGTATTGATTTCAAATGACATTAAACATGCATAACGTGACCATTTATTTTGTTGCTCAATATGGGACATCTATTAATTTTTAGGTAATATTATGAGTATTCATGAAAACGCATATTTCTTCATAGTTCTTATTTATTGATGGAAAGAACAGAAATGAAAGCATGAAAATAAGTAATTTATATGGTCTTATATTTTTCTGAAGAACAAATTTGTTTAAGCGTGATTTCAAATCAGAATGAAATTTGTGGCAGGATTTCTTGATATTTACATTGGTAATTAACATTGCTTTAATAACTGCGACTTTCGACTATTTTTTTTTTCGCTCATCCACAAATTATTCATGAGATAAAAGATCCTTTCTTCGGGCGCATTAGTACCGGGCTGACATAAAATATATTCAATAATTATACAAAACTTCATATGATTCAAACTATTGGTGTGAAAGTATTTGAACTATTCAACACAGCGACTTTCAGCTGAAACATTCGCAGTGTGTAATTCTGTCACTTTTTGCGGTGTCACGTTGTTGGAAATAAGCGAATACACATCAAATACTTCTGTATCTTGGTTACAGTTAATAAATCCCCTATCAATGAATACATACATTACACTTTGAATTTCTTCCCATGTAGGCATTTTGGTTAAAATCGTTCATTCAAACATTTATAATTCTTCATTGAACAAAGTCCACTGCTCCAACCGTGGGTCACTCTCTTTCTGAAAACGGGACATTTTGGAACAACGAAATATGCTACCTAAAAAACAAGAAAGTCCCGTTCAGTAGGTAGCCTATCCCGTTGTCCCCAATCACAGCTTCGGGACGGCGAAATGTCCCGTTTTCATGCAGAGATCAACCCATGGTGACAATTTCAAAAAAGGCGCGAAAAATCAAAAATTCCGACAGGAGGGCCTAGTAGCACGATGACGGAGCATGCGACGACTCAAACGCATGCAAATTCGTCAGAATTAGGCTGTTAGGCTCCCCATATTTCTAGCCACATGACATCCCAAAAAATGACAGAATGAAACACTAGGAATGCTTCAACTGAAAGTCGTTGGGTGAAATTGTTCCAACGCTTTCACACCAATAACTTGAATCATGCAAACTTTTGTTTAATTATCGAATATATGTCAGCCCAGCACGCGTAGAAATGGTCTTTTCTCTTATGATTGAGTTGTGAACGAGGGAAAAAACACAGTTGCAAGTCGCAATTCTTAAAGCAATGTTAATTGCCAAAGTAAATTTTAAGAAATCCCAACAGGAATTTCATTCCGGTCACACCAAATATCCTGAAGCAAATTTGTTCTTTAGACAAATACAAGATTGCAATCATTTGGGCGCCATAATTTAATTCCTGCTAGGGATAACAGTAGACGTTCAAAGAAAGGGTCTTGATTCATTTAAACACTTTTAATCAAACACCAAAGGACACAACATACAGGGACAAACAATTAAGAACAATACACTTCAAGACATATAAAATATACAATCATCGGGGCAGAACACCATGTTTCATCGTCGACTGCAGAACATGGACTGGCCGTTTCCTCCAACGGCCGCTAGGTGGCGAGCTCCGAAAACAGTGTAGTTACAATATTAAATAAATTATTTGCTTTCACGTGTTCATTCCTGTTCTTTTAATTAAAAAATAAAAACTTGAATACTGCATTTTCTTGAATATCCACGTATGTTCCTTTTTTGAGGGAAAAAAATAAATGGTTACGTTATGCATGCCTCGTTATCGCCGCGCTACTAGGCACTACCGTCGGATATTTTTTTTTAATTTTTCGCGACTTTTTTTTTTATATTGTTACCGTGGGTTGCTCTCTTTCTGAAAACGAAACATTTCGGCGTTCGAAGCTGTGCTTGGGTTACCTAAAAGCGGGACGGTCTCGTTGAAAACGATTTGCATGGTCACATTAGTAAAGACCGCATACCAAATATCAACTGCCTAGGTTGTGGCCTGTTTCAGTTATCATATTTACAGGCAGATTGGCGTAAACTCATAAATGTTTATTTCGCATTCAGAAACATCTAAAAGGTGGAGATTCATTCATCAAAATCTGGAGGTTGAATTTCTTGACGATTGCAAAATTTTCTCTTAAGCCGGTAATTCACGACCGCTCCACTCTACACCATTCCATTTTTCAGTCCATCCATTTAGGCAGGCCATTCACGGAACTCAAATTCATCCACTACCACACACTCCAATCCCCGCCTTCTCCAATTTCCTCTTTGAACCACGCATTCCAAGTCACTCCCCCTCCGCACACACACGCACTTACTTCCGCCGGTGTTGATTTATGGCCCGGCAGTTTTAATGGAGCGATGGATATCCAGACTGGTCTGATATCCAACCTTCCGTTCTAATTCTGACCGGTTTTTCGCATTGACGACCGGTTTTGCGTGGAGCAGTCGAATTTGAGCGGCGTGGAGCCTTTGTAAATGTCCAGCGTTAGTATACGAGAGAGCAAAAGTGACTGATGGAGATTTCGGTGAATTACAAATTGCGCTTTGAAAGCAATTAATTACGAACTTCGATTGACCAACAGAAACATAACTGTCTAATTTAAATACTATCACTGTGTATCTCCTTTAGATGCAATTCATTTTTACATACTTTTGTGAAACATTTGGGCGATCTAAGTCATTCGTTTCATTGTCTGTTTGTTATAAATTTGCCACTTCATCCTTTTTAATCTGCTTCCTTCCTTGTGCGAATTGTTTTCAAGATGATTCTTCGGAATTTTGAAAAATACGTTTTCTGATTTTTCCGGTTTTGAGATTTAAAATTAAGCTCTCAATTTATATTTTGGTTCTGAAATTGCCCATTTCATTTCTGTTTGAAATGAAAATGCTGAAAAAGAAAATCATTGCCTTGTTGTGTAATACTTCAGTGCTTGTACATTTTTATTGCATCATGGCTTTTAAATGTGTTTTACTTCCAAAGGGATTGTATGGGAGCTATTTTTAGCTACTCCTAAGATATGGATTCTAATTTTAAAAATTCCGAAATATTAATGCCTACGGTGTATTGTCTCCATTCATCAGACTAAAGAAATCCTACTTGCTTATTTAATTTTGTAAGACTCAGGAATGCTTAACATGTGTTCTGATTTCTTTCAGTACAAAACGTTCCACATTTCTTTTCTTGCTGGAGCCGAAAACTTAAGATTGGTAATAAAAATAAATCACGATACGTCACTGTCACATGACAATCGTAACTATTTATATGACGTAACTGCACGCTGTTCTGCGAGATAATGTCCTTCATTTGAGATCAGGATCATAGTCCTGTCATTAAAGAATCCCTTCTCGGAAACCGGTCTATATTAGAGAATATGTCAATATTTTGATGAACGCAAATTCCGCATTTGAACTGAAGCTAACGCATGAAATTACTTTACTTTAAAATACACTTACTACTAATTACTAACTAGCGGGAGTCGTCTCCCTTAAACTTTCTCGTATACTTCCCTAAAAAGGTGCTGTGCCCCCTCCCCCGCGTGGATAAAAAAAACTCGAGCCTACTGTAACCCAGAATCCAATGACTCTCAGAAGGTTTTTCATTGTAGATTATAGTGATTGTAAAATATTTAGGTAAGGAATCAAATTCAAAGAGATGCGTACCGATTAAAACCCATCTAGAATATACTTCCACTCTTGCCGGCTCAAGGACAAAGTGACGTAATTCGCTCAATAGCTTCCGCGTGCACAGAGATTGCTACCAGTAAGCATGCGCATGGAGAATCGGATTAGAAAAATTAATTATGCAATTTGAACGCCTTTTTTTAACCGATTGACACAAAAATTGGACACAAATCTACAATTAAGATAAGACGGCCACATACCAAATTTCATCTATCTAAGTAATTTTGTTAAGAAGTTATTGCGATTAAAAATATGCAATTATACAGACCAACAGACGATCAATCCTACGACGTATTTGGTCCAAAATTTTATACGGACCTACATTCATGACGATAAAACTGTGTACCAAATTTTATCCATCTAACTATTCAAATTCTTGAGTTATAGTGTTCACATGACCGAAGACAGACAGACAGACTTCCCGTGGACGGATTTTGTCCAAAATTAGGTGAAACCTGCAAATTATGTGCAAAGATCACATACCAGATTTCAGTCCTGTACCTCTAATAGTTTTCGAGTTATCGTGTTCACAGACAGGCAGACATAATTCCAAAATTGTGTTTTTCGGACTCGGAGAGGTCTAAAACGTGGAGATTCGTCAGAATCTCGAGTTCGAATTTTTTGACGATTACAATACTTTCTCTTTGTATACTTCGTATACGAGAAAGTAAAAAGTGCACATATTTGTGAATTCCATTCATCTGTGCTTATATCAAAACGGACATAATTAGATTAAAAGGACTGTAATAGCATCGCAGAGAGGCAAAACTTAGAAATAATGAAATTATTAAGAACATTAGATGCTTAACTTGAATGGTATAAAACTTTTGCCTTTCCTCAACATAATACAGCATTCTTTTGCTTACAGCTGTCCATTTGTAACGCAAGTTAAATGCAACACAATTTTGTTTCAGTTACAGCTGTTTAGTAGCAATTCATAATCGTGCATTTTAATATGACAATACATATTCTGGCTGGATACTATCTGTAAATTGCGACATGCATGTAGCAAAAATCTTCAAAACGGTCTACAGGGCAGACTGTTAGACAAAAAGCTATCATATTTGATACGTAGTTATTTCCTGGGTAGTAGGTGCTTACTAAGAAAGGGTTTTTCAAAGTTTTTATTCGATTATTAATTAAAAATTAATCAAAACGTTAAATTTCTTCCTTAATAATTGCGGAGCATATTATAACATAAAAACTATTTTTACACCACTTTTAAATTTTTTTAAAAAAAGACTTTCAATTACAATAATTTTGTTTTCGTAGAATTTTTTCTCTAATTGTTATAAATTAAAATAATATTTTAACTATATGTTACAGTGATATTTTTGGTTGTTTTAGTTACTGCATTTATACTTACGTTTGTTGAGACGATATTACATACATTTTTTGTATACACGTTGTCGTTGATATTGTAATTAAGAATAAATTTTTAAAAAGAATATAAAGACAGACGAGTCAGGTTTAAGCTATGATCATGTTACGATCTTTCAGTATAGAAGTTCAAATTTCATTTACATTTTATGTACTAATGACGATCAGGATTCATGTATGTTCTACAAAACCACAACACTCTTTTGGTTACAGCTGTTCATTAATGATACAGGTTCAACGTAACACAATATTTTTTGGTTACAGCTGTTCATTAGTAATGCAAATTCAATGTAGACCAGCAGTCTGTTTTTCGTTATGATAAGAAAATTGATAAATGATTTTGGAATTTAATATGGGTTTTTCTACTGTTTACAAGCAGCAGTGTAAAAACACTTTATTATCCTTTATTAAAAATCGCAAATGTAGCGGATGGAATCAATTCACGTGCTCCGTGCCAATTTCATTTTGGAATCCATTGCAGATCTGCCAGAAAGAAAAGAGCGTGCTGCCGCTGTAAGTGCAAGACAACCCCCTGTTAGATATTACAACTTTGCGCACTTGAGCTTGTCATACATTTGTGACTTAAAATAAATTTATCTTCCAGTATCAAACTTGTTAGACCAGAAGACAGCTGGAGCTATTTTTTTTCTCATGTAATGGTTCTTAATCTCTTACTTATAACGCACCCTTTTTACGTAGAACCTTCCGTCTTCTAGAATACAATTTAACACTAAAATTACCGTTATTCTGCTGAGGAGGAGATATTGCTGTTTAGACGCGAACTACTTACGTCGTCTTTCTTATCAGCATTATACTACTATTTCACGAAGAATGTATTAAATACGTAATTAACCAGCAGGAATGTTCTCCCTCGACTTTCCGTATATTTACACAATTCTGCGCTTTTTGCGTTTAGCTTCATATTATAGTGAAGAGAATCGAGTCTGCGTTTTGGACTTCTTTCCTTTGACCGATGGGAGTGTTTGGTTTAGTTACATTAACGTCCCGTTTTTGGAACAACACGCACCGACCGCTAGGAGTGAATGATAAAATCATATTCCAAATTCCACCCATCTACCTTTTAGCATCTCTATATTAGCATGTTTATATTCAGGATAGACCGACATACCTCTGGTTGACGGATTTAGTTCTATTCAGATCTACAAATTTGGTGTAAAGACTGTTGCAAAAATCGTCCGGTTTATGTACGGTGAAAACAGTCCAACAAGCAGGATAACGGTGATTGACACTTTATTCTCGAATACTCCGAAAAACATGAAGCGCAGGTAACAGCAAAAACAGCACTTGCACAAATTAGCAATACAAGCAGACAGCACACCACTAACAATAACAGCAATAGCAGGAACAATAGCGCTCATCGTCTAACAGCTCACCAACTCGCAAAGCGAACGAGTCTCCAAAGAGATTCTTCGAACTCCGAAGACGTTCAAAGACGATCAATACGCACTATTCCTCTGAGATCCGAACACTGTCCTTTTATAGTCTCCCCGACATACCGTGACGTCACATGGAATCATCTGGGTAAATTCGGATCTCAGTCCCTAATAGAGACTTCGAGAAAATTCCAGCATTTTTGAGGTCCCACATTTCGTCGCCAAAGTCGCCAAATTTGTTGTCAAGCCACCAAAATCGTCGCCAAGTTTGCGGCCGAGGTCAGGGGTCCAGGCCTGACTGCTGCCAGTAATTCCATACTTACCCCCTGTAAAACTCTCTTCCCAACCATAAGACTAACATTGCTGGGAAGCGACTTTCCACGTTCGTAACAATATCAAATTTCATTCGTCTAGCTCATACCCTTTTTTAGTTACCGTGTTCACAGACACACAGACAGAATTCCAAAAGCTTTTTTCGGACTCGGAAAGATCTAAAACGTAGAGATTCCTCGAAATCTCGATCTCAAATTTTTTGACGATGACAGAATTTTTTCTTTCTATACTTCTTGCGAGAGAAAATATTATTTTAACAACAGTAACAAAACATCGGAAGTGTTCTCATCTCGACTTTTTCTTATAATTCCACGTAAAGAATAGTCTATGGTCAATTTTATCTAGGTGAAATACACCAGAATGCCACTAATAAGAAATTTATAAAAAGTATCTAAAATTATCTTTTCTATTAACGGGTTTTCGCTATTGTTGTTTGATTTCGTCATAACTCATACCGAAAGAAAACGATGTTTCACCAACTTAAAATTCAAAAAATTACCTTTGCAACCGAGTGCGGCCTTACACCTTTTCATATATACAAGGTGTCCACTAAAGTTGCTTACGCCCACACCACTCAGGGCCGGCAAAATTGGTAGGCATGGCGGTTATCACGAAAATAACTGGTTTTCTATTATTCGGGTTTTTTTTTTTAACCTGGCGGTTATAACTGCTCAAAATAATCGGTTAACCTGCTTTCGTTTTCTATTATAAAAAAAACGATAGACAAATTTTTTTATTAATATTGTTTTTAGAGGGAATCAATACATTGGCCAATATTTATGTGTTCATAAAGATTCTTTCAGTAATCCGCCAACCAACAGACGCCTCAAGGAAGCGGTTGTCGTTGATTGGCCTAAGATGATGAAATTCAAAGTTTCATAACTTGGTAAATTTTAGTCTAATCGAACTTAAAATCGAGCCTTTCTTCCGATCCGCTTTTTCACCCAGTTATTGGATTTTAAAAAAATAACCGAAAAAAACCGGTCGGTTTTCGGTTAAAACCGGTAGGTTTTTCCCATCCCTACCGAGGGGGGGGGGTCTCAAACGGTGCGAGTTCGTAAAGCCCCGCGCCGCTGACTGATTTTGAAAAATGAAATTGCAAATTCATTTAGTTCATAGCATTGATTTATTTAATGAAATCAAAATTTATTTTCCAATTTTGTCTTCCAGGATCCCAGTATTACAATGTTTAATTAAAAATAATTTATTTGAATTGCATTCAATTTTGTTACTGTTCTGAAAATTATATAGACCTTACCAATTACGTCGTGTCTACAGAAAGAGCTTTCTCAAGATTGAAAATAATAAAAAAATTACTTGATTTCTAGCTTTAGTCAAAAAAGATTTACCTCCTCGCCCATTTTATCTATCGAATCCGAATAAGCCAAAAAACTAATTTATGATGATATTATCAATGAATTCGCTATAATACATGTCAGAAAATGAAACAAAAACCACGTATTATAACCTTATTCTAGTAAGTCGTATACCAAATTGTATTTTATAAGTTTATGAAGTAATTGTTTTTGTTATTTGATATATCAATGAATTTTTGTGTGATTGAAATGTTAACTTTATAACAATAATTTAATTATTCATCATATTTCCTTAAGTCCTTACTATACCAATTTATGCAATGTAATTAATAGCAAAATACAATAAATTATTATTTTATTGCACGAAATTTGTTTCAAAGTACCGCAAGTCAACTATGCACCAAGCCCCGCTTTTCGTCGTGTCGGCCCTGCCACCATCTTAATTTCAGAACGACTGCAGCTATAGTCATAAATGTGATATTTAGGTACAGTAAAGTAGCTATGCGGTACTCCATGAGACCAATTTCAGCTTCACTTGGTGACAAAATCCCGAGTTGTGTTCCTATCTCGAAAACGGTATAAGATAGGAGGAAAATGTCAATTACAAAGTTCTAGAGCGACATCGAATTAGTACTTTGCGCACATTAAAGCCAAGAACAGTAAACTTCAGATATTTGATACTTCAGATTCAGATATTTCCAACACTTTTACGCGACGAAATGAATTCACTTTGCACCAGTGGAGGTATCTTTGCACCATTATAAAATTTATGCTTAAAATTGAAATAGAAGTCATCTGATTAGGAGTATGAGATTGAGATTTTTCTCGTTTGTTGGCAGCACTGAATATCGTATTTCATTTCTTAAACGTATATAACAATCATTCAAGAGGTTATAGAATAAAGGAAACATTGAGCCAGTTTTACAGCGAAAATTTCGGTGTTAAAAAATCTATTGTGAAGAATTTATGTCTATGTATGCGTTTATGTCTAAATCTGCTGTTTATTATCTATACTTTTCTTTTTTTATTTAATTTTAATTTTTGTTTAGTATATCTATTTTTTGTATCTGTATTATATTATAAATAGCTGCATTTGCGCCTTTATATATAATACTATGAATTTTTATTAATGTTTTATTAATTAATTTAGTCAATTTATAACTATTGTGAAGAAAGTATAGTATTTCTAAAGGCAAGTGTATTTCAATATGAAAGATAATAATAAACCTAGCTTTCATTCTGTTACTTTGAATGCCAATTACACTTGTTAGTTAAGGTGTAATTAAATTTTTTTGTGATGTGGGGTAACTTTGAGCCAAAAAAGAGGGTTCTTTGCACCATGTAAAGTTGCGGTACCCTTTGGTTTTTAAAATTTATCTTGGCATATTAAATATTAATAAATAATAAGAAAATTTTTGTGTTTTCTTCAGATATGTTCAGGGTGTATGAAAAGGTCTTAGGGGTTCGTAAATATATAAAAATTACTCTCCAGAAACCCTAGAAGCTTGCCTTAATGCCATTTCACTAGGTGAGTGTACTCTTAACTATACAGAAGCCGATTTTAGCATCCCCAAGCAAACACTTTTTTTTTATAAAAGAAAGCAACTTCATGTAAGGAAACCTGGAAGACCTTTGATTTTCTCCAATAAGAATTAAAAGGTCGTTGCATCTTGTATATAGTCCAGTTGAGTGAATTTGGCTTTCCAGTCAATTGTGTAACCTTAATAAACTCTTGCCATACTTAGAAAGGTGTGGTAATAGATAGATTTAGTTCTAAAACATCCGGCAAATATTATATTCAGATTATACCAAAAATTGTGAATGGGTAATTTTGCCTGAAATAATATTATCTTTTGTTAGATTTTATGATTTTTTTAAAATCTTCCCACACAAGATTTCACTAGATGTGTCTAACATTGAACCATTGTGAGTTTTGTTATTGAAATGTACTAAAAAAATAACCAGTGCAAAAAATCCCCACCTATGAGGTAACTTTGTACCAAGATTTCGAAAAAAGATAATTTATTATTAAATTATTGTGTGATTCAAATTTTGGTGCAAAACGTTTTTCTAATAATCCCCCAAACAGAGAAAGGAAAAAAAAAAAAAAACCAGAAAAGGATTTTTTTTTAGAGAAATACATGGGATTAATCTCCTGATTCATTTTGAAGTCATGAAAATCGGTGCAAAGTAACCCAACAACCCAGCTCTCCCTGAAAACCTACTCAGAATTGCAATTAAAATTAATCCTTATATATCCGTTGATTCATTCTAATTTAATAAAAAAATACTACTTAGCAAGCTTTATTGTGTTTTAAAAATTAATCTGGATTGTAAAATAAAGCGTTGTCTGGCAGCCGTTGTTGTTTTTAACTGACACAAGCATAACAGATTTTCTTAAGAGGAACAGTAAAGAAGTATAACCCACATAAAAAGTCCCTACAATATGTAAACTCGGCCTGACGTTTGAATGGCTAGTTTTTGATTTTATTCAAAGTATTTTTGATTTAAAATGATTGCCAACTTTATTATTTTGTTACAATAATTTTACCCTTTCTTCTTAATGCATCTAACGCTCTACGGACAGAGAAGTTGTAATTCAACAGGTGTTATTGCAATTTAAATTGAACCATTCATCTTCATTACCAGTTGAGTAAGAGAAGTAGCTTTCCTTTTTCTTTCATTTCAAGGTCAGCATTGAACATTTTCCCATCGGAATCGTTTTCGTGATTTGGCAACCCTGAAAAACTATTTATACACATCAGAAAGTCAATGGTTAATAAACAGGAAAGGATTCAGAGAAATTTGAATTCTTCATTTTTTCTTTCTTTTTCTAAACCATGCATGTGCCATTTTTGGTCACAGGAAACATTAGTTTGGTTGGGGGTGGGATTTAATGGCAGTGAATCCTAGTGGGATATCTGTACGTACAGATCTATCCTAAGGCCAATTTTGCTGATTTTGATGTTTTTTCTATCGTATTTGCATTATCTCGACCGCATCTTCTGATAGGCGAAGTTTCGTAGCTGTAGGTCGGAAAAAAAAAGATAACCGCTCTAAAAAATAATTAATTATCCTCCGCTTAATGTGATCACTTCGGGACTTAAGAATTTTCATAACATTAACCAATTGATAAATATAACCGAATTGGGTAAAATAAACTATATTTTTGTGACATCAAGGGAAAAGTAACAAAATGGAGAAGAAAAACACTTACCTCAGCGCTACCTATAATTTATTTCAAAAATAACAATTAAAAAATTCATTAATTGTTGCTTGAAGACAATTATTCCTTAACATTTCATTTGTATTGTTCGTACTCGTATTGTTTTTTTAAAATTTGTTGAGCGATGCTGCACGCCACGTTTCAAAATATCAAGGGCTTGCCTCATTTCGGCGTTCGTTGGAGGGTTTTCTTCAACTCAATCGTTCCCATCGGAATCATCAACTTTTGTTGCTTGGTATTGCTCACAAACAGCTTGGCAAATTTCCAAGTCTGTTACTGTGGCAGCTACTGGAATGTCCTCGTCAGTGAACATCCATTCTTCATACTCTTCCTTTTGCATACCTTCAGGAGGTTCAATGACAATTACCGACGATCTCATCCTCGCCCGCTAAATGGACGCCCTTCAAAGAGAGGTCATGAAAAATAAATCTCGAAATTCTTGGGATGGGTGGGGGAAATTAACCCCCAGATGTTTCCTTACAAGTCGAGCGAGAAATTCTACGAACGTCAATCGCGAACGCTGGTTGGAAATGAAGGATCGGTCAATTTTCTACTTCAAAACTGATAACATTAAACGATATAGTGATCACACTAAACGAATAATTTTATGCACATTTGAATACGTTGGTTCGGGGCCAGAGGTTTTTGATAATGTAAAGCGAATGATAACATTAACCGCGATCAGATTAAGCGGAGTCTACTGTATATAAATAAATAAATAAATTGCGCATTGTAATCGCGCATACTATATTGCGCTCTGTAGCTTCTTTTGGCTCTCCTGGTAAAATGTTAAAAATGTTACTTAAGAAAGTTTACCTCTGACGCACAGATGTATTGAAAAATTTTATTATGGAATCTAATTTGTGTTTTTATACTGAGAATAGTCTGTGTTTTCGTGTCGAATATTTTGTCTCTGCTTTTTCGTATGCAAAGCATATGAAGAGAAAATATTGTTATTTTGAAAAACTTTGACTTCGAGATTTTGATGAATCTCCACGTTTCTTACCTCCTAGAGTCCGAAGAAGCCTTTTTAGAATTATATCTGTCTGTGAAGATGATAGATCAATTCCGAATGAGATAGAAGAATGAAATTTGGTATGTGACATTTACAACAAAACTGTAAATCTGCATCAAATTTTGAACGAAAACCAAGAAAGAGAAGCCTTCTGTCCATTCGTGAACAAAACTGAAACACGCAACAAGCCAGATATATAAAATTTGGCATATGGATTTATCTCCAGAAATGTAGATCTGTATCAAATTTCAGACAATTCTGTCGAGAAGTTGATTGTCTGTCTATTCGTATGCATGTGGACGTTACAGTCGACGCAGCCTGCTGTGATAGCGGTTAATGTTATCATTCGCTTTATGTTATCAAAAACCTCCGATCTGAACCGATGTATTCAAATTTAAACAAAAATGTGGGTTTAGTGCGATCACTACATCGTTTAATGATATCAGTTTTGAAGTAGAGAATTGACCGATCCCTCATTTTCAACCAGCGTTAACGTTTGACGTTTCTGGAATTTCTCGCCCCACTTGTAAAAATACCCTCCAACGGACGCCGAAATGAGGTAAGCACTTGATATTTTGAAACGCGGTGCGCAGCATCGTTCAACAAATTTTAAAAAACCATACATAAGTTAACTGTTTTGATATATCTCTTGGTGCTTTTGAATCGAAATGCAGCTTTTAAATACATAATGTGTTTTATTTTGCCTTTTTACAACTTTTTAGATTTTTATGCGTTTTGATTTTCCGTGTTCTTATGTATTCGACCATTTTTTTAATGTTTTTATAGGTTTGATTTTTGTACTCTGTTTTTGGCGACGTGTTGCAATTTATTTTTTCTTAAGTGTTGCAATTTATTTTTATCTCAAGTTTTCGTCTGTAAACTTTTAATCTCCTGGTGTCTTTTTAGAGGATTCGCTCATGTGTTTTGACTTTTTAACCCTTGCCTTTTGGAAATGGTCTTTTAATTTTTTTAAAAATACGATCTTTTAGGATCATAGTGTGTTTTAATGCTTTTGTGATTATGTGTGTTTTCGTTTTTAATTATATATGCGTTTACAAAATTTTTATGATTTTGTGTATTCTCTGTATTCAACCTTTTATTTTATAGCGCAGTTTTTTTTTATTTACTCATTGTGGCTTTTATTCTTTGCGTGTTTGTTGTTTATAGCACTCTGTAAATGGAATTTTCTCTGTAGCGTCCTTTTCTTTAAATAAATAAATAAATAAAACTGTTAAGGAATAATTAACAACAGGCAACAATTAATGAATTTTTAAATAAATTAACGATATCCTTGAGGTAAGTGTTTTTTTCTTTTGATGTGATAAAAATATAGTTGATTTTACCCAATTCGGTCAATGTTATCAAAATACTTAAGTCCCGAAGTGATCACATTAAGCGGCAGCTACTGCACTAAAAAAACCACAAGCTAGAAAATTGGAGAATAGAAAATTGGATAGAAAATTGCGAAAGTAGAGGGGAAAACAATCCCGCTGGTTTAGGAGATAAGAGTATGATCGGTATATTTTAAAATAAAGTATATTTTAAATAAGTAGGTCTATTATGTAGTTAGATTGGAAGGTAGTCATGTATTAATACATGAACAAACTTAGCAAAGTGAAAATTTCAAATGGAAATGCATGAAAATATGATTTAGCTTAAAATCCTATTATCAGCAAAAAAGGCATTTTTCAGGCATCTTACTTTTCCCAGTTTGAAATCCACGCTATTCAAAGATGTATATGAGCTTCACTATCAGTTTTGACTTTTTTAAAATTAATTTGATAATTAATTCATAAAATAATTTGCATGTTTGATTTTTGACTTGAAGTAGAGAAGGTTTTAATAAAAAAATTTGTTTAGACAATTTGAATTTTTCAAATAATTAATTTCAATAAAAAATAAAGCTCAACGTTTATTTCTAAAGTAATTTTTTCTTATTTCTTACATTACTTTATGTAGATTTGCACAACTGTTGCTGGAAGCAAGCAGCAACAATAACAACCAAAAAAAAAATTAAATAAAAAACCGTGGAGTCTACACTTCTATGACGCAAGTTCCATTTTAGGTCACATTTGAAAAATGTCAAAAGTATGCAACTAATATATATTTTATAGAAAAGGACTTTGCGGCCAGTTATGGGATTCAGTTAGCATATAACAACTCGCTTGTTATCATAATGCCTTCTTTAAGTATGAAAAGGCAATATACTAAAACATAATAAACAATAGGACAGTAATAGAATAGTAAAAGAGGTGCTCAAAACTAGATTATACTAGATTATAATTTTAAAGAGTGTTTTTAAGATGCTTTTACGAAATTTCGGAATAGTGTGACATCCATTGCTTGTTTGAGTTGTTTTTTCATTTTTATTTCTTGGAGATGTTCCTTTCTTTACCATTACACTTCAGGATTTTTTGGGTCAATTAAGAGTAGTAATTTTTAGACCAATGTGAGATCCTTAAACAGAAAAAAATCCTGTTTGAATCTCTGCTTTTTATTTGACCCCTGGCGACGTACAGAAAGCCGGATTCCTCCATTTTTTTCGCTTTGTCTTCACTTTGTTCTATTCTTTATTTTTACGTTATTTTCTCCCAAATCTACGAGCGAAATTAATTACTATTATTAGGTACTATGGTTAATTAGAATATCTTATTACCCATATAAACGTTAAATAAAAGTGTTTACCCGTTGTCTTTCTTGTATACACCTAATAAGGATGATTGATAAAGTTTGATAAAAAAAAATATTGTACCTGCATATTATGTACTTGAATGTTCTCAGATGATATCAAAAAATATTTTCGAACATCGTCGAAATTATCTTTTTCAGTGAAGGTCTATCACTTGTTTCTTGATTTCGTAATTTTCAGGCCTTTTGGCTATAACTTCGTTAACCATTATCCAAAGGAATTAATGTTGGAAAACCATGCGTCATAAAAATTGCTATAGGAATCATTGTTAGAGCAGGATATTTTTGAACAATTTTAAACGTAATATAAATCAGGTTTTTTTTGCATAGAGTATTCTTACTCTTTAACCCGCTAACGCCCAGCGTCCTATTTGTAGGACAATTGCATTTCACTTCCATGGCTAAATCGAACACATTCCGTTCTTTCTTTTTCTTTGTCTAACAAATCAAAATGTATTCCCTAACTCATAAACCGAAAATATATAAATTTTATTTTTTTTCTTCGATTTATTTCCAAAAAAAAGCAAGTAATTCGAAAGTAATTTTTATTATTGATATTTTACTATATTTTGAAAAGGTTTTAACACATCTTCTATAAAAAGCTTTTTATAAAAATCATTTTCTATTCATTCTTCGATAATTTTTCAAGAATAATTTTTTTTCAGAATTCAATTTTATTCCATAGTTATTTCAATCTTGGTGTTTTTAACATGATTTAAAAGAAATTTCTTGATATCTATGCTTTAAATTAAGTTGAGCGTTATCGGGTTAAATGCTCTGTTTGATTATTCTGGTCAATATCATTCTACATTTTGATTTATGTGATTCGTAAAATCAATATCCTTAGTTTTTCCCATTCCTCTTCCATTACTTCCCGCATTCCATTAATAGTTCTGTGTGTGCGGTTTTTCATTAATCTTTTTAATAATCCTGTTACGGATTCTATCCATTTGGCGCTTTTATGCGTCTTGTGGCAACGGCTTCCTCCGCCAGTCAGATTGCGTGGTATGCATGGGAACGGAAGGAATGGTTTGTATGGAAAGTGCCGGGTAGTCTTAATAATGTCTTGTAAATAGTGTAAATAACTTATATAATGCCATATCTATCTATACATATCATTTAATCATAATAAATAATATGAAAAGACACTATTTGGATTTTCAATTGCCCCACTGAATCACAGATGCAACAAATCCAAAATGCGCAAAAGACCATGTGTGATGATGTATCTAATGATTTAGTAGGAATGTGAGTTAAAGGTAGGGTTGTCATAATTGAGAAGCATTGATACGGGACATTTAAGTGCTAAATGAATAAAACATAAAAAAGTGGGTAGGTAATGGTTTATTTTACTCTGATGAAAAGACACATAAAGTTTAAGCAAACTAATAAAATGAACACGCAGAATAATAAAAAAAGATGGAAGGCTAATCATTTTTAACCCAGTCGTATTTTAAAGTTGATTTTACTTTCTTAATTATATCATTTTCTTCTTTCTCATAAGTATAAAACTGGACGCAAATCATTTTAAAATTATAATGACAAATCAAAATTGCTTCAGTTGTCTCCACTGACAACCTGCTTCTTTCGTCCGACTATTGAGTTGACATTAGGGAAATTATTCTCTCCACATTAGCATTGTGGGCTGGAATGGCAAGTACGTATTCGCATAGCTTGATTAGACATGACTTCTGATCAATATAAGGGAGAAAACGGGACAAAAATGGAACCAATAGTAATACGGGGTTGAATAGTGAAATACGGTAACAGTCCCGTACGTACGGGATGTATGGCAACTCTAGTTGGAGATATTGGACTGATACCGGTTTCTTGCCTAATTTTTTTCCGAGAATTTAGTAGTGGATTTAGATGTATGCTTGCTTGCTTTGTCTTGATGTAGTTCTACTGTTTGATGGCTGTGAAGTTAAAGAGATGGCATTTCTTTCTTGAGTATTAGCAACAAATATCATTTTGATATCTTGATTTTAACACTTTTCATCTCTCCTTATTTTAAGATCCTTAAGGTAAGAATTTTTTTATCGTAGTTGCTTAGATGTATCCATGTTTCATCGAATGTTGCAATATTTTCCTGTCATTTTCAGCAAATAAATGCTTCTTGTACAGAATTCTGTATCAAGTTCTATGTTGGCCACATGTGTAAGACGAAAACTATGTTTTTTAAAGGTTTAGTTATTATTCAACTCTTTATTATTTCATTTACAGTTATAACTGAACAATTGAAAGACTTTCTTTCAGTTGATACATATTTTTTTTAAAATTAAAGATCTTACTTTAAAATATGATCAGAAGTTTTTTTTCTCCTGTTTAGATACGTTTTAGAAAACCGTTTTTCAGGAGATAGCAAATTTTTTACACATGGTTTTTCTTATTTTTACGAATCATATTTATTATACCTTTATATATATTGATTTTGTGACAGAGTTTTTGATATACTATGTAGGAAAGTTTCTCTTCGAAAAAAATGAAAACGTAATCTTCAGTCCATTGTTTATTTTTGCCATTTTGTAATTAAAGAAAACTTTATAATATTAGATGATAATTCAAACTCTGAGAAAATAGTAGCCGAAAAAAATAAAACTGCTTTGGATGAAATGATTACTTGCACATTCCGTTAAAAACTTTCAAGGAATGTGCAAATAGCCTCTGTATTATGGCATTTAATCACTTTTTTTGAGCCGAATATGACAAGATGGCGCGAAAAATATATTTTTGCTTTAATCGCCATTTACTTTCTCTACAAAACTAGGAAGATAAAGATTGTGGCTGATTGTTTTTGAGAATAACAGCTATGTTGTTTAGAAAATCGTTAACATTTTTTGAATAAAATAATTCTCTGGATGAAGGGGTTCGAAACGTTTTTAAATTCGAAATTTCGACTTATCAAATAAAATAATATAACTTCGAAAATGTTTTTAAAAAGAAACAAAATGCTTGCTTACAGTTTAGTTTTTAAATTTCATTTTCTAGTTAGGATTAAATTCTTTTGTCATTTATCATTCCCCTAAAACTCTTTTTTTTGCGATATGTATGAGTTAAAACAGTGAAAAAAAAGCAGTTCTTTAAAATGGTGTGTGTGAAGACTACGAGAAGAAATAAATTAATGAGATGGCGAAAACGTTATTAAAATGTTACAAGATTTTCTCTTAAACTTTTGTTTAAAATATCAATTTCTGTTAGGATTAAATTCTTTTGCCATTTTTTTTTTTTATTCTTCTGAAACTGTTTTTCTTGCCATACATAAGCCAAGGCAGGAAAAAAAAGCAGTTCTTTGCGTGTAACGCTTGCGAAATAACACTCGAAATGAAGCCACGTATTTCAAAAACAAAATAAATTTACGATGGTCGTTGGTGTCAATTCGCGTTCATGTGCAATGCCAATTTAATTTTGGAATCCAGAAACCAGCTTGTAAGAGTGAGAAAAAAAAAAAAGAAGGACGTCGCACAACGTACAGTTAGACGATAGCGTTCAGTTAGAAGTTAAATGGCATGCATATTGCACAGTGAATTTGCTACATGAATGTGACGTTACGTGAATTGATTCCGTTATTATAAATATGCATGTATATAATAGCAGGAATTTCGATGTATTTAGCTAGTTATAATAAAATAACTAGCTAAATACAAGGAAATTTCTGCTGTTATTAATAAGAAAAAGCATTAAAATTACTTTAAGACTAAAAACTGTGCCTCCTTCTTGTTATCTTGAGGAAGGATTCTTGCGACAGTTGAATGTGTAGAACAAGATAAGTATATTATTCAAATGAAAGAAAATTTAAGAATAGCCCCAGAATGATTTTTTCCAAATTCATTCCAATCATATGAATTTCAGTGCATTTTACTAGATCTTGCACCATTCATGTCATTGTATATCTCAAATGAAATTTCATTTTAAAGTAAAACAATCTATTACGATTTGATAGCTATCTTTATAAAAAGTCCTTTTCGTAAAACATGTTTTCCTTCAGAACGATTGTTATAGAAACATAAATAATCAATTTCATATTTAAAAATAGTAAATTTCAGTACATTTTAGAGATAATTTTTAATTTAACTCATATATAGTGCACTCATAGCTATTGTACCTAAAACTCCAGAGAAACGGAATGTAATTTACTAACTCTTTGTTAAAATACTGCATTTTGTTTATTCTATAATTGATTTAGAAAATTAATAACTTTTTATAAATTTTACTCAGAATAAAAACGAAAGAAAAGTATCTAAAATAATAAAAAACCAGCGGGAGTGGCCTCCCCTAAACTTTCTCGTATACTTCCCCAAAAAGATGCTGTTTCCCCTCCTGCCGCGTGGATAAATTAGAAGACCACATACCAAATTTCAATTATCTGTTGTAAGTTACTAAAAGATTTGCACACATCTAAGCAGCCTTTTAGCTTGCCAGCAATATCTCCGATCTGATTGTTACAAATTTACTACCGATAGTTGTAGTTGAAAATATCATGTACATTAACAGAGTGCTTAAGAAATTAAAAAAGCATGAAGAACAGAACTGATGAATCAATTGACACTAATTTTGGTTTGTTACTTTTTAACTTTACTTTTAACAACTACTTTCGCTCTGTCAGAGTAAAAATAATGCAAAATCCACTCAGAAAAAAATGCATTACGAAATATACAAAATAAAACTAACCGCAAATCAAATATGCAACTCTTATTGAGAAAATGTTTCGGCGTGAAAGAAAAATTAAAAGAAAACACTCCATAATTAATTCACTTTTATTCGAGAAGAATTTGGCAGTGATCCAAGACAGAACGTATTACGGGAACAGCAGTAAAAACGCGTGCCTTTCTTTTGCTTCGTACAGTGGCGAAGAAATCAAATATGCAAAGTCAACCAGTTGGCGGACTTGGCCCAAAATTTTATACGGACCTATATTTATGACGATAAAACTTTGTACCAAATTTTATCCATATGGCTATTCAAGTTTTTGAGTTATAGTGTTCGCATGACTTCGGACATACAGACAGACAGACTTCCCGTTGACGGATTTTGTCCAAAATTTGATAGAAACCTACAAATTATGTTTAAAGACCACATACCAGATTTCATCTCCGTAGCTCTAATAGTTTTCGAGAGACACAGACTCAATTCCAAAATTGTGTTTTTCGGACTCATGGAGGTCTAAAACGTGGAGATTCGTCAAAATCTTGAGTTCGAATCTTTTGACGATTACAATACTTTCTCTTTATATACTTCGTATACGAGAAAGTAAAAATCAGCAGCAGCGTTCCGAAAGGATTTATCTCAAAATTACCGAAAAACACAAAAGTATAAAAAAAGTTATAACTTTTTTGATAAGGTTTTAAATATTGCTTAAAAGTAAAATTTTAATTCAAATAATTTTCTCCAGAAAATTATTCTTCTCATAATCCGACTTTATAAAATTATTCTGCATCTGCACAACATGAAACAATAAACATTTGTAAAATTATTCTGCATCTGCACAACATGAGACAATAAACATTTGTTAAATATGAATTTCGACACTTGAAAACGTGACGCTTCGTGTTAACCACAATTCATCATTGTTTAGAATCCGGAATGCGGATTGAAAAAAGAACTGACGTTTCGTATCAGAAGCCAAAAATGGAAAAAAAGTTCGTTAATTTCGTTCGATCCGAATAGAACAGGCTTCGAAATTTCGCCACGGTCCGGCATAGATAGGGTTGCTGGAAAAATAAAAAGTCGTTTGGCGCCAATATTTGGAAGTTGAGTTTAGTAATCTCTATCGCGTGTTTGCGTGAGGAGGCTGCGAGTTTTTGCAGCTTGCTGTTTTGGATGATCGCTATTAACGTGCTGGGATTACGGAGAGTAAATTAAGTGAAATAATAAATTTGGAGTCACGAATCGAGTAAGTGCTGATTTTTTTTTTTTTTATATCGATATTGTTATCGCATTCTTTCCTCTTGTTCTTGATTGAAAGATTATGGGCATTACATTGAAGCTTTCATTTTCTGAATCGTTTGATTAATGTTTTGAAATTAAAATGATGATTGTTTGAATGATGCTATTTATTTTATTTTGCTATTTTGCTCCGTAAATCATGCGCTGTTCGTTAACTGTGTTCCTCTTACTTGAGGATGTTGTTTTCGAAAAAAAATCTTTGTGTTCTTTTCCTATTTCATTCTAATTCGCAAATACATCGAATTTTTTTTTTGCTTTTTGGATATGTTTTACCAGAAAGTTTCTTATAGCTTTATATAATATCTATCACTTGTCAGTCACAATATGAAAATTTTTAAAGCTTATTAAAAATCTTTACTTCGATAAGATTGGATATAAATTAAATAAAATAAGTCATTAATAATTGAGATAACTAAGGAAAAATTCCTTAGTTATCATGCATGATTAACATAATTATTAAATAATTAGATTTCTTTTTGTGCCTTTCACTTTTTTATTCTTATATGTAATATTCGTGGTTTTATTAAATTTCATAACAGTTCCAACTTCTGACGAAATTACTGTCATTTTGACTCTTTTTTTTTGGATACGCAGTCTTTCTCTGAAATGTGGTTGCGTTTTCACTGGCAATTCAGCAAAGCTTTTCTGTTGTATTTTAACAAATCCGGCCTTCCCTGGAGGATAGACTGTAAGAGTTCAGTAAACCTTCGATTAAAGTATGTGCTCTCCTTAAACAAATATTTATTTTACTAGAAGTAATAAGGAATGTCAGTGAAACAACTAGTTTATAAAAATTATCCTATGCGTATGAAAATAGAGGATGAAGAAATATCCTATTTGTATAAAAAATGAGATATTAAAAATTTCCCAATATCCAGAAATAAACAAAAATTTAGAAAAGAAATATAAAATCGAAGAAGGAGAAAAAAGATATAATGCATTACGGGTGGAAAAATATATAATGCAAAGATTAATTGGTTATTATAAAGTGAAATTTTACCAAATCTAATTATATTAATTGTATGAAATTAAGTCAATTAGACGAAGTTAATAAAATTATGTAATTTATATGAATCTATGAAGAAGTTTATAAGTAATTTAATTAACAGAAGAGAAAGGAAATTTCTTCCATTCGAAGAGTTTCTGAGATTGGTTGTTAGTATATAAAAAATAAAAATCACTTTCTTCATTTTTCTCTGAAACTTAACGTTGATATTCAGAATGAACATTTTTATGAGTTTCAAAGGGTTAATTAAAATTCGAATTAAGATAGTTCGATTTATAATTTTGGTTTTGTGATTCGGGGAAAATATCGAACGAGCGGAACTTCGAAAAATGTGATTGAAACGTAAAACCCATGGAATATATGCGTCTTGTGTTGCTCGATTGTGTACTCTGCTATGAGGTTTGGAAGTCCCAAATTTTTTTCGACTCTTAAATATATAGCTTTCATAAATTTTTACTTATAATTTTCTCAAGGATTTATTAATGAAAGAATTCCACATTCATTTAACAACTGCTTTATCATGTATTTTCTGTTATTTTCATAATGCAAATTATTCTGAATTGTTTATAGAATTTATTTAAAACTTTTATATTGTTGTCACTATTTTCTGAACATTTAAACTTAAAATATAAGAACATAATTTTATGAATTTATTTGAAATATCGTATGACTATTCTAAATGCTATGAAGAGAAGTCATCTTCTTTGGGAAGAATATTAAAGATTTTTAACATTATCTAACATACAGATGAACTAATTTTCTTAATGGGAATATCTACACACACAATTCATTAAACACTTACATTCTATATTTACATTGATTTATAAATTCTAAAATTTTATGTTCAGACTCATTTATCATATATTTACTGTTAATAATGAAAATTGTTGTAAACTGCTTATAGAACTTCATTGAAAAGGTATTTATATTTTTGTAATTATTATTTTTTTATAGAAATTTTCAGCCTGAGATGGTTGTAAGAGCGAAATTTTACGAATTTATTGAAATAAACTGAATAAACTTTCATGTAAAATAAAATTTTCAAATGAACTGCAAGTTTGTTCTCCCACCAAAGTTCCACGACTTTGTTTACGCGAAGTGTGTTTACCCCTATTGGAAAAACATTTTTTTCTTTGATTTTAGGATTAATACAGGTTGTTTTTTTTATTGCTTTCAGTCTGAAGCAGAAGAATGTCCTAGTTGTAAATGGAAAAATTCCAGTTTATAGTAGTATTTCAACATTCTTTGGAAACAAATAGCAATTTTCAATCAAATTTCGGAATCTAATAAAACATTTTGTTTTCAGAAATTGGCAGCAATTTTCAACACGTAAATTTCAACAACATTATTAAGCTATTATTTTTTGTCCAGTAAATGTTATCATTAATATTATGTCTATGGAAGATTCTATCATTTTGGAAAGTTTTGATATCCATTGTTTAGAAAAGTTTCTGTCCCCCCCCCCTCCGGGGACTTCTGTATCATGTGAACGATGGACAAGTTTTGACCAATCGTTTCTATTTACTCGTTTTATCAAGTATTTATATCGTCATCTTTTCTAAAACTGTTAGTGTTGTCTTGTGTAATTTTATGCATCATTTGATTTTCAAAATCCCTTCATGTAATTCGTTTAAAAAAGAAATTAGTCTAAAATCTTTTTTGCGAGGAAGTTAATTTTGTAGCTCAGGATTTTCAAATCCGACATGTATTATCTCAATTTTAGAGTTATTTTCAACTCTTAATCGTACAGGTTTATTGAAGAGTTTTCATTAAATTTGTCAAAAATGCCTTGGTTTTTTTTTCTTTATGGATTTTATAAAATGAAGACAATCAGAATTATATGTTTAATTTTTTGGCTTAAAAAGAAACACAAAAATGCCAAGGGAATTGGAAATCCCTCTTTAAAATGTCTTCTTTTCTTTTCTTGCCTTTTTTTGATGTCGGTGCTGAACGCTAAGCACGAATACTGCTTTCAGAATTAGGTAAAGGCCGTGGATGTCTGATCATAGAAACATATTGTGGACTGACGATTCATTATCAACTAATGAAGATTAATCCTTAATGTCTTTAACCTAACCTAAAATGTTTTAAACTTCCATTCAGTATCCCGAAACCTAAGCACATTCGCCAAAATTTGGCGTGTTTCTGTATTTTTTAATATTTTAAATGGGTCTTTATGTTTTTACTACAGCAACCCAGCTCCTTGAATTGCAGCTAAACCCGGTGGCTTCACCATCTTGTCAACCATATGCTATACTAAAAAAGTTATATATTAAAGAGAAAAAATGAAATTAATAACTTAGACTTTAGTACTAGTCTTATATGGAGCTAGAATCAACATATTAACGCTTATAATGTAAACGAAAACCATTTCAATTCTAAGTTTAAATACGCCAATGAATCAATTTGAAAACCAGCTGATGATAAAATGAATCATTTAACTAAAATGAATTAAAATTAAGCAGCGTTTAACCCCTTAGATCGTTTTGCTATCAATGGATGAAAATCGCGAATCTTTTTATAATTTGCAAATTTCAGTCTGTGATTTTAAAACAAATAAAATTTTGAAATTCCAGCGATATTACATAAAAGTATAAGAAATTCTAAAAATAAAAATAACAAAACGCATGTAGGAGATTTAAAATAAGCCAAGTATAAACCATTTCAAGTACTAATGTAGGGATGTAACGAATAGTGATTTGGCCGAATAACCGAATATCGAATATTCGGCCAAATTTCAGGCCGAATATCCACTTTTAAAAACATTTCACTTTTGATTATGAATAAAATATTTCTCAAACTTTGATAAAGAAAATTAAAGATTAATAAAATTCATTATTTATACATTTAAAAAAATGTTTTGAATTTGTATGTTGAAAAATGTTGATTTGTATGTATGAAAAATGTTAATGAATTTTTTTAATATTTTAAAATATCTTAATTCCAGTAATAAGAAATGAGAAACCCTTTTCATCTTGGGATTGCTTCCCAGAAATAAGAGTCATCATTGACATGAATATGACAATGACAAATATAGAAGAAAATTGAAGTGTATAAACTAAAATTATTAGAAGTAAATTGCTATTTTGATAAAGTACTTGTAATAACTGGGATGGAGTGTTCACTAATTGGTGGGAAAAAATACGGAAAATTGTCCAAGATTTGCAAATTAAGCAAGAAAATATCTTTCAGATTCTGCAAGCACAATATATAGTGAACGTTATTTTCTGTATCTTGTAATATATAAGAAATCAAACAGAACATATTTTTTCCTTATCATGGTGATAATTTATTGTTCTTGCATCATAACTTCAGGCTGCTTTACAATGATAAATAATATTTAACATTAGTAAATGCACCAAGTTTACTTAAAATTGAGTATATTTTGGGAGACTTTTTGATAACAAATATACTAAAATGCAATTCTGCACAATATTTTTTGTTAAATATATATATATATGAAAGATCAGGCTTTAAAAAGGTGAAAGGCAGTCCATTGTCATCAAGGAAGAGACGATATTTGTTTAAATCTTCTTTTATTTAGGCACCAGGCGTTATTTCTTCATAGGTAAAGTATTTAATTTGTATGCAGCTCCATGACCAGAATTTAGAAGTTTACGCCCGAGCGGCGCGTTGTTGTTGAAACCTTACATGCCGGCGTGAAAAAAGGCAGAAATGAATGCGCAGAATGCTTAAGTACCCAGAATAGGGAATTTCCCTTTTAGAACTCGTGATTTGAAAAGAAAGTTGTAGTGCGTTAATTATGTTGAAAGTAGAAGTATTTAAAATGAGGTATCGTTAAGATTATTTAGGAAAGTTAAAAATTAAAATATCATATATATATATATATATAAAAGACCATTTTAAAAAATCGTAATCCTGAAATTATTCGGCCGAATATCTGTTTAGTATTCGGCAAACCGAATATTCGGCAAAAGGGCCGAATACAGAATAGTTGCCGAATATTCGTTACATCTCTAATTTTAAGAAAACGTATTAGATTTCGGCCATCTTTTTGTTCAGAGTGAACAGTTTCTTTAAAGGAAAACAAGGAACAATTGAGATATGAAAATAAAAGCGCGTCAAACATTTTTAAAAGTTTAAAATTTATTAAAGTATTAAAAAGATTTGCTATTATCTTCAAATTAATCGAGAAAGAATATGAATATGTTTTTTAAAGGTTATCCTTATGTTTTAAATTGGCATTCCGTAATTTTATTTACAATGAGAAATATTGTTTTGTAATTCTTTATCCTATCTAAGTTCCAAATAGCAGAAATTATATCCCAACTCTTAACTCATCACAAAATTTTTTAGTATTTCATAAAGAAAACAATGTATCGATCTGGGACATTTTGAATTCAATTACATGTAGTCAAAATGAAGTTCATTGGAGGGTTTACTTTAAAACCGATATTTATAAGATAAACGGTTTTTAATGATAAATGTTTTTATTTATTATTTTCATTTGAATGTTTACCATAAGAATCGAATGTGTGCAGAAACAATATTTTCAGATGTTTACACAAAAAAAAAAAATATCAAAAGGTTTAAAAAATTTTCGAAAAGTTTACAAAGTTTTATTCGGAAAAATATTTTTGAACTGTAGTAAGATCAACAAGATTTTATGTTTGTAGATTTTTTTAGAATTCATTCCTTTATGGTTCTCAAAATATTTTGAAAAATGCATCGAAATTTCTTTAAATTGTGTGCTTATTGCCGATAATTTCAAATATTTATAATAAAAAAATGGCAATGGGGGCAGATTGCATATAGAAACAGCCGACTGATGCATCTATCTCTGTATTTTTCAAACAGTTTTCGAAACCGTATTAAGCATACATTTCGGTTTCCTGTTTACTTTAGGCACTCGCAATGTAAAAAGCTTAATCTCTTCATTTCAGTGGAAATGAACAAAAACTTAAAATAATTTTAAAATATCGATAGTTTTTTTTCTTCTCAAGAGTTAGAATGAGATTTAAGATATAAAGAGTGCTAATTTTACTGCATTTTTCTTTTCTGTTTATTTATTACATGTGTTTGGTTTTAAAAAAAAATTGCATTTCTGTTGATTTCTCATTAAAAATGTAATGCAGTTTTAAAAAGCTATAAATAATTTGGTCAAAAATAATTCTTAATGCAAGTTTACAATAAAATTAATTTAAAAATAATCTCATTTTCTCCTGTTTATCAGTAAAAACCAGCGAGAGAGTCCTTCTCTCGACTACTTCCTCAATATAGTGCGTTTTGTGAATAGCTAAATCGTATAGTGAGGAAAATCCTGTGGGCATTTTGAGTCTTCTTCTCTTCGGTCGATTAGGCTCAAGATTTGATACAGATCTGCAATTTTCATATTAAGACCAAATACCAAACTTCATTTCTCTAGCTTATTTCGTTTTGAGTTAAATGAATAGACAGACCAACAGACATTACGCCGCCCCATGCCCCCCTGCCTGATGCCATTACGGCACCCGAGCCGGTTGGATGGACATGAGAGGAGACCGACAGACAGTCATCCAGAGACGGGTTTGATTTAAAATTTGGCACAGATGTACAATTCTGGTGATATATTCATATGCCGAATTTCATTGATGCATTCGTTACTGAAGAGAAATTAACAAATCTCTTGATTTTAATAGTAATAATATAAGCTGTCTTCTCCTGTTCTAATTCCACGTAAGTTGTAGTGTTCCGGGATCTTAAAATCAAAATTGGGCATGTCGCAAAGGGCCAGATGCAATAGTTTAGTTTGTATAATCTGCGTTATCCCATAGAACGACCCACGGCAACTGGACAGGAAATGCGCAAATCTGTTTACGAGGACAGATATGAATTGTGTGATTTATTTTTTGATGATCTCTTTGTTTAGGTATATGAGTGTAACACTCCGTCAGGGTAGACAGGTGGATTGTGGACGCCCACATTGAGTGCTGATGTCACTTGTATTTTGACTCTGCTCTTAATATTAAAGGGAGAGGGGAAAATAACGTTAATATTGAGGTTATTTTTCTGTCTCTAGATCTGTGGCACTATGAAGTTTCAATGTACTAATGCTATTTCAGTCCAATCGAGTAAGACATTTTTCTCTTTATAAGTGTTATATTCAAGATAAGGGTTATAGTTATAATTTGAATTATAATCAAGCTAGTTATCTCATTGTCACAAAAGATTTCTAGACATATTTCTTAGTTGTAATAAATATACGTGTCGTCCACTCGCCGTTTAACTTTCATTGCAGATTGAATTACTTGTTTCGCATAAGTTTCAGAAACATTTCAAAACAAGTTTTTATTACATTATAACATAACATAATCACCAAAAGTCTGAGATGAATAATAAATGAAATAAAAGCATGATGGCTAAACTACGTATACCATGTGCCCCAAATTAATCAGTACATTTTACTTTATGAGCGCTTCTTTTTAACTCTTTCATAGAAATAATTTTCGATTAAATTATGTAGAGCATAGCCCATGCTTGAATTAATTTGCGAAACAATCGATCATAATTTTAAGTAAATCTGCTCAGTGGCGTAGATGCAACTTTAGCCGCGCGGGGCGAACTTCCAACATTCTGCCCTTCCGTTACAAGTTAGATAAGATACATAAACTTCGAAATTAAAAATATATTCCAAGAAAAATGTTTTTTTTTTATTAGTAACGTAATTCGTTGTTCGATGCCCTCGATCTCTGTAGATAGGTTGCGAAATCGCCCATCCACTACCAGTCTTTCTTTCCTATACCTGCTCTTAGTTATAAAATTGTTTTCCTGCGTATCTGATTTTGCCACCCCCCTTTTGAAGTGCCGCCCGTGGCGAACTGTCCCCTTCGCCTCCCTGTAGGTACGCCACTGAATTCGCTTAAAGTGACTAGACGTCCCGGATTAGCCAAATAGTGCTGATTTTCGACTTTTGTCCCAGATTTAAAAAAATGCCCTCACGGATTTTCTCGGTTCTACTTATAAATGAATATCTCATGTTAAAAAGAGATTAACGAAATTTAATTTCAACAAATTAGCTTCCGAAAAATACATTTACTATGCGAAAAATATAGTCACTCTAATGCAACCTATGTGGATGAACCATTCTGAAAAAATGATAAAATGCTAGTCAAATATATTGTTACGGTTATTGCATCTCTCCCTGCTTCTTTACAACTATTTTTAATGCTTTACTTTTGTATTCCCTTGAAAGTTTTTTTAAAATAAGTTTTGTCAATATCCACAACCTCTACCCTCAATCTCCCTTTCCAGAACTTTTTCCCGGATTGAAGAGAAAAAAATATGGTCACTGAAGTTTAAAGGTATAAATTTTCTATAGCAAAAAGAAAAAAAATGAGATCAGACTTTTATTGTACGAGGCTAAAACTTTTGTTGTAGGAAGATTTATTAATGTTAGCTCCCAAGAAATATCCCGAAAACTAAGCCGATTTCCCAAATTTGAATAATTTGCATTTGTTCTATTCCGTGCTTTTGCCACTTCCATCGACCTATAATTAGGTTGCAATGGTTAGTTAGGTTAATACGCAACATCATTGACAAGAAGGAAATGGATTTACTTCTTTCATCCAAAACACCGGAATCTCACATGGTTGCTCCTACCCTTGTCCATCCATGACCAAGGAGCGAGAAACCTCCCATGCGCATTGGTCATCCATTCTGCTGGTTAGTTTTTGATGTCTAATGTATATTTTTTTAATAGTTCAGAGACAAGAGGATCGTTTTTTCAGTGTGCTTGACTCAGTTGATTTTAACAATGTGTTCATAAACAGTATATCTGCATAAATTTGTCAGCAGTTTTTGATGCCTGTTAATATCCAAAGCTATAAAGAGACCTTTTAATTTATTTATTTACTTTTTGTAATGTAAGAATTAGGCATCCTTTTTCTGTAGTGTTAAGAATTTTTTTATGTGTATCATTTACATTTCTTTTTTAGGATTTTGACATCATGCATTTTTTTTTACCAATTCGAGGACAGATTGTTTTCATTCTTTAGTGATGAATGATAGGAAATTCCGTCGTGAAAAATCATCATAGAAAGTTCTGCCATAAAGATTCTTAGCACATGCTCTAAGTTTTGCTACAGTTATGTATATTTTAGGTTATTTGCCATTCTACTGGATCATAATGGGGATATTTTGAAAACACATTTTAGATTTTATACTGACTCTGTTCAGTATTTTTATTCTAAATGAAATTGCAAGATACTTTTGATCCCTATTTATACGCAACCCTTGAGGAAAAGTTCTGATACTTTTAAGATGAAGCGAATTGCTATTTATATACAACTCTTATAAATGTGTCGCACGCCACACTGGGTGAAATAATAATTGGACACATTTATTATGTTGTCTGATACAAAAGGCTTTAATTAAAAACGTGTATTTTATTTATTTATTTATTCTTTTAAAGCGCAATACTGAATTTTTAAATTAAAAAATGCTGCATTTTGACTTTTATCTCCATGTTTCATTTCTTTCTAAGATAAAATTACTGTTTCACTTATCATCAGTTAAAAGGATTTGTTAAGCCTAGTGATTTAATTGCCTGAAAATGTCAGCTGATTGCATTTTAAAATATTTTGGTCCAATGCAAATGAAGCTATAACAGATTCTAATTAATTTGACCGTTCACGCCAGCACTGAAAATCTAGAAGCTACTCCTCGAAATTACTTTACCACCCAATTAGCAAAGATCGAGTTATTCCACTCCATGCTGAGAAGTCACTGCGTCGTAAAAATGATAAGAAGGCGCAGTTTTGGAATTCAGGCTTCATGTTTTCTTTGATTTTTAAAACTATTCCTACCAAGAACATCTCTAGTAATTGATGACTTTTTCTCTGCTAGGGAAGCTAAATGCTTGTGTAATGACTTCTAATAACAAAACGTCATTTACCGCCTACTTTTCCCGTGTTTGCTTATTATATGCAAAAAATTTCAAAAACCACCTGCTTCCACCCGACTCATCAACTCATTTGAATAATTTTGAGGTGTAAACATATTTTCCCCCTTAATTATTACATCATATATTCAAGTATTGAAGAAATGTGTATACTAAATGAAATGCAAAAGGTATATTTTTTATTTCGGAATTCTTTTCCTTCATAGCATATTGGATAAGGTTAACATTGGAAATTTAAATGAGAATTTTTTGGCGCTCAATAATAAATTAACCAAGAAATGTTCCGAAAAAGAGTTTTTATCTGAATTTAAATTAAAGTCTTGATTATAGGGTAATATTGAATCGAATAAGTAAAGGTTAGAATAATGTGAAAATATTTGGTAAAAATACTTACATGTATGAGTGAATAAATTAACGGAAATTTAGCTGCGATTGAATAATTAATTTGCATGTTAAACGCAGGCAGTGCAAGCATAATAATAATAATGATGACATTGTGTAAAGGTTTAAATGGAGCCCGCGAACTCAAAGTTTCTTAACTTCGTAACATTACTTTTTCTATAAGGAAAGTGAAATTGGTTTTAATTCTATAATTAATTTAATATAATTGGTTTTAATCCTATAATATAATCCCTCACGTACGCACTAAATAAACGACATCCATAAAACTATTACTTCTACTATCAAATTTAGACGTTAAACAGACTTTGTAATCACATTCATATTTGACAAGCGACCAAAGTCAGCACACCAATTTTGTATTGCAACGCTTCTCTTGTTTTAACTTCTTTAGTATGTTAACTAATATCGCCTATTTGAAAATTTATGTAGCTGAATATAAAAATGTGCTTCTGTAAATGTTAACAATGAAATCGCAATTTTTTATATGTTTATTAATGATAGATTATATAGTTCATAACTTTTCCCAGTTGTGATGAAGTTCCATTTTAGTTTAATTTGATTGAATTTATTCACATCTTTGTTTTATTTTACTTGTTTATGTTCCTAAAATTGTTCTAATTTGGAAACGTTTCAATTTTTTAAAAATGGTCTTCTCGAATTGGAGACATTCTTGATATTGACATTATCTTAAACTTTCACTAATTATATAATTAATAAGCGTAGTAAAGATTGATTTGATAAACATGTCACAGACTGATTATTTTGCTTAAAATTTTTGGTTAATTTTAAGATTCAATGATTAATTTAGTCTTTTTAAACCTGATTAAATATGTCGGTAAAAAACGGAAACGATCCAGCACCCAAATCCTTAAATTTTTCGTATTGGAAAATGAACTCGTCATTTCCTAAGCTTGCGGTCAAAAGCTGTCGTTCCCAATCCATAATAAACCTTATCTAGGACGCACAGGTACGGCTGCAGTTAAAAAGAAAGAGTCATCTCATTTATGCAATCTAGGCACGTGATTCAGTGATGTATGGAACGCCAGAATCCGAAGGATGCCGTGTACAAATGTTGCAAATAAATAAATATGCAGAAAACATGTGTGTTGAAACTTTTATTCGCGAAATGAAAAATGCGATGCCGTCTTATTTCTATTGTGTAACTAGAATATTTGCCTTCTGTTATTAGCTGTAGTTCTGTGTTTCATAGTTGAAGAATGTAATTAAAACATTGTAGAAATACATTGGCTTTCTTTAGAAGCTTAATCATAGCGCAGTTTGGTATATGCAGTTTGCAGTGCTTATTAGGCCTTTTTTTAAAGGAATAAAACTGCATTTCATGCAGAAGAAATTGAACTGTGATTTTATTTGAAAAGTAATTCAGTGTCAAAAATTTTATCTATAACGGTATTTTCTCATAGAGTTTCATGGAACCATTCACATATAGCTTGCAGTTTTTAAATATCTTTTTTTGTTATAAAAATTATTTTCGGTAGATGAAATATTGTGTACACATTTCTAGATTAATATAACAAAATATTGATTTGATTAATAATAGTTGCTAGTAAATTTCCATCAAAAATTGAATGACCCATTTCAAATTGCGAAAATTACATAATCAGAAAATAAATATCTGACCAAGTTGGTAGAATATGTTGTATCGCGAAGGACTTCACCATTCGCATTCAACTACAATCGGACCTCTATTTAACGAAACTCTATTTTGCGAACTTTTCTTTGGAACCAAGAACATTTTACGAATTTCTTCGTAAAATGACCTCCAAATATCGAAGTGCATTCTCTATTTAACGAACTTTTTCTTGTGATCCAATATTTTTTTTCTCCCTATTTCTCAAAATATTTCTGAAAATTTCAAACTTATTCTTTCTTTTAACACATTTTATGGTGATCAATGACCTTGAACTGGCTTTACCAGTCGCCTAACTCGCCGAGAGTAGTAAGTCTTCGCTGTCATTCTTTGCATTTCATCCAGGAAGTGCAACCTTTATCCACCCCCCACTGTCCACTTCACTAGAAAAACTTTCAATATCCCCCTTTCACCCTCAATGGAGCTGTCCCGTGTCCTTGAAGTAGTCTCCCGTTTTCTAGATTGTTGATCTGAGTCGTGCTGGTAATTTCGGCTCTTGTAGCTCGAAAATGTCAAGGCAAAAGTGCTTAAGCATCAAAGAAAAACAATGATGTGCTGATTGTTGATTTTCTTTCACTTGATTCTGAAGCTGAAACCTGGGAAACACTAACTGAATTGGATATTTTGGACAGTGTGAAAAATAAAAACAATACAGCAATTAATTGCGACGAAAATGATGCAGATGGAAATGATTATCATGCAGAAATCAATAAAACTTCTTATGATGAAATGCTAAAATCATTTGAAACAATACGCCTGAAGGGGCTTTTGGTGCATTGCAAAGATGCGAGACGTATTATGAGAGAAAACACTTTTTAAAACAAGAAACTCAGACAAAATTAACAGACTTTATCAGTAATTAAATTTAAGGACGCATGTGGTAATGTATGCTTAAAATTACTTGTTATAATAAATGCGATAATGTCATTAAAATTCATTAATTTTAATATAAATTTTTTAATTGAAAATACAGTGTATTCCCGGACAACGTTTTGTTTTATTCTTTCTTTACTTGCAGATTTCTTTTTGTTGGGTAAGATATATAAAACAAATAGATATTAATTTACAAAATAAAGGTGTGATTAATTACTTTTTTTAATAATATTTAATGTTTATGAGTTTAAAATCTGTTTTGTGTAGTTTAAAGTATTTTAGAAGGTGAATCTCTATTTAGCGAATTTTCCATATAACGAACTTTTTTTCGGGATTTAGCGACTTCGTTAAATAGAGGTCCGACTGTATTTGAAAATTTACGATTAACCAACAATTCTTGACTATCAAATAATTTATTATTACTGCAGACACAACTGAAGTATTCCAAAAGAGCAGCAGCGCAGTTTTTAGCGTAAGCCGTTGATCGAGAACAAATGGTATCTCCAGTTTTGATAGACACTGTCGAATTCCTAGTTGATTGGAGTTTCCAGAAATGTTTGGTTGTACACTCTCATCTCAAGAATTTTTGAATATCAGATTTTTTTTACCATCAGATTTCATTTTGATCTGATGATTTAAATTTCAGTATTTTTGATGTCTTCATTTTTTCACTAAATTCCATGATAAATCTCCAAATAATATCACGTTTGCGTAAGTTCTGATCGCTAATAATAGAAACCTGTTTCCAGTTAATGATTGTCTACTTCAGTGAAGTAGAAGGTATGGCAAATGGCTTTTCAAATGGAAGAAAACAGCAAAAAAAATTAAAAGTTAATTAAGAATTTAAAAGAGAGACATTGTTATACAAAAAATAAAATAAGCAATTAGAATTTGCACAAATTTTGCTGTATGATTGCGTGTTTATAACAGAATGTACAGTAAACGTATACCTTTTACTTAAGTGGTTAGTTATTGTTATTTATATAGTTTTGATGTTTTGACGTTTTGACTTTACAGCGTCCGAGTTTCAGACCCCCCATCCTCTTCATAATAATGAAATCATGTGAAATGTATCTGAACTAAACGTCGAATTTTGCGGAATAATTGCACAAAGCTGTAAATACTTCAGATGCGGATTAATTGCACAAAGCTGTAAATACTTAGGTGCTGAATAATTGCACAAAGCTGTAAATACTTTCGATGCGGAGTAATTGCACAAAGCTGTAAATACTTTAGAACTCCCAGGAATTATTGCTACAGGTATATGTAACTTATAATTGTAAGCTAAATTTTTGATAATAATAATTATTTTTTAAAACGATAGCTTTCAAGTTTAAAATTGCTTTACCTCGGATATTTATATTTGACAGATAAGGCACCATCAGAAAACTCTTATGCGCCACCTTTAACTAGCCATAAAATCGCGCCTGCTTCATATCTGTGTGAGTTATATCTAAATTAATCAGATTTTTCTGAACTTCTAATCGGAACGCCCTGAATATTGGAGAGGAGTACAGTAAGTTTAAAACCGGGATTGTCCCTGCCATTTCTGGACGTCTGGTCACTTTGCCGTTGACTTTAAGAATAGCGCGAATTTGCACACAAAATTCGATAATATTTAAAGGAATTGCGGTATAGAACTGAGATTATCGATTAATTGACTTTATATTCTGTGCATAGTCAAAATTTGAAAGGTTTACTTTGACTTGATTAACGTTCCATTTTGAAGCAATACGAGAACTATTTGTGGATTTTGGACTCGAAATTTAAACCGTGGTCAGTCAACGAGGACGACAGCTGAGTTGGTATTTCTGCCTGTCGCCAAACTTCCAAGCCACAACAGTGAGAAGTCGTTTGACTCTCGACGTCAGATTTAACGTTCACTTGGCCTATAAACATGGCGGATCTTTTGTGGAATCGTGTTTCAAGTTTGAAACCCTGTGGTCACTAAATCGAGACTTTATACTCCGGCCATCGTCGTTGGGAAGGAGAATTTTTCAGAAACTAATTTTAAAAAATTAAGACAAAACAATCTTTTTTAAAAAGCATTTAGTATAAACCATCAATTAAACAGTTAAAAAAATGGAGCAATTTGAAACTTTCCATTCAATATCGTTACAAATCCGGGACAGAGAATCTAAAGTCGGAACTGTTTGGGCCAATCCGGCAGTCTAGTTACTTAGTTATGGGTGGTAATTATTTGCACTTTACTTTAGTGATGATATTCACTTTGATAAAACAAGTTGCATAGTAAATATATTGCCCGAAAAAGAAATTATTACGTTATACTTAAATTTATTCAACATAAAAAAATATTTCAATATTGAACAAATGCGATGCACACAAGAAAGAACAAGATCACTTATATTAATTACTTTCACTATAAAACTGATACTTTACATGCATGTTGCGTCTGTAACCTCTTTTTCATCTTTCAAGCTGAATGTTACTATTTTGACCTTATTCACATGATTATTTAATAGAATTAGTGACCAGTGGCGTATTGACCGGGGACCAAGGGGGCAAAACATTAGTGCCTTTAGGCTACTTTTTTAAGTGAAATATCATGAGGGAGCGAAAAAATAATTTCATGCCCTGGGGGCCATTTACGCTTGCTGAACCACTGATGAAGATTAGGAAGGGGGGGGGAGCGAAAAAATCATATGCCCCGGACGTCACTTACTCTCGCCTCGCCACTGTTAGTGACCTGGTGAGTGCATTAATTTAAATTATGAAAAAATTTGAAGTCATAAAAAAATAGAACTTATTGCAAGTACTTTTTTCTAGAACTCAAGTTATAAAAGATGAGCAATTTTCGAAGTATAATTCCATATACCATGTGTAAAGTATCAAATTCAAGGTGCAAAGAATTCGAATTATAGTTCCATATACCAACTGTAAAGTATCTGCATAGTGCACGGGTGGTGAACCTGCGGCCTTAAAACCGCATAAGGCATTTTTGCGTTTCTTATGCGGCCTTACCAGTTATTTACAATTTGCAATGAAATAATATATTTGTCTGCAATATAATAATAATTACAGAACAATAACCTTTAAAATTCTGCTCGAGCGGACTTTTGCCCAACTTCCGAAATTCAATGGGACTACCCCTGTCATAGTGCAATGTATTCGAATTATACTTCTATGTCCCATGTGTATACTAGTGTTTATATATATATCATGATATACACATGGTATATGTGTATACCAAGTGCAGTCAAGGCCGTCTTTGTAAATTTGAGCGCCCTGGGCTGGGGTAATTTGGCGCCCCATCAGAACCGTAATTTGGAATTTGAGCTCCTACGTCTCTAAATTGATCATTAAGAAAATAAATAATCAGAAATTTTACTAATTTATGGGGTATATATTATTGCGTATAAAAAGATATTCGCATCAAAATAATTCTGAAAGCTGTATGCCTCGCAATATGAACTCTACTGATTGTCTTTAAATTGTCTATTGTCTTTAAATATAATCACACTATACTTTGCAAATTATAATACAACATTTAATATTCTTTAATATAGAGCTCTATAGTATGATTAAAGAACTAAATCTAATGTAGTACTAAGATGTTAGGTATCGGAGTGCAGCTACCTGGTTTATCATTCATAATGTAGGTAACTTCCATTACAAACATATTTTCGGATTGACTCATTGATTGTCTCTGCATGAATGATTACTTTTTGAACTGATACACATGATTATATAACATTACAAAATCGATGACTGACTAGTCACAAGTCCTAATCATAATTTTTACTTTTAACATATTTAAAATTATAATTAAATGAATCTTTTGGTTCAAAATTAAAATAAAATCAGTAGAGTAAAAATTTTGTCACCCAAAAATAAATGGCGCACCGGGCTACAGCCCAATTTGCCCATTGGATAAGACGGCCCTGAGTGCAGTTATATATTTCCCTTTAGTTATTATTATAAATACTAGTCTCTTTCCTAGCTGAGATACTCCATTTGTTTGAACCATCAGTATCACTTGATATAATTATTAACCTATGCACATATCTCTTTATTTGGTGAATCAACTCACAGAATCAAATACGAAATCGTCTCAGATGCACGCGCTCGTCCCTCCATTTTTCCTTTTAGGAAGTGATGCACAGAGTAAAAGTGCTGTTCGAGACACGTGGACGCACTGGCGCACGGAGACGCCGTTGTTTAACTAGCAGTAATCTCGACACGCCTTTGCTGTTTCTTTCATCTCACCTCTTTCAGCTTCTGATAGGATAATAATCGTGATAACCCTAATTTCGTGAATCGTGGTCGTACGCTGAGCCGGAAATTATCTCTCTCGTGCAGATGGTCTTCTTGGAATTTTCGTATTCTGATGGCTCTGATAACCTATCCTTCCAAACTTTCGATTCAAAAATAGCACCCATTGTTGATTTTTCAGATGCTGTGACATAGTTTCACTCTATTGTGTGTCGCGCGATTGGTTGAGTCAGCAGGTTTTCAGTTCAAGATAGCCTTGTGAGATCTATAAAGGTTCCTTAAAAGAACTATTGGTGTAAAAGTCGTTTTTTAATTACTAAATCTTTTATTTTCATGCGTCAGTATTATTTTCTAATGCAGCGGTTCCAAAACTTTATTTCCTCCTGTACCCCATGATTAATCTTTTTAATTTTGAGTACCCCTATTGTCATACCCTCATCCCGCTCCGCTCCCAACCATCCCTACGCGCAAAGAAAATTTTAAGACATTAAGTTAGCTTAAGAGACGAACGTCTCGAATGAATTTAAAATGCTTTCTAGGATGTATTTTTAATTTTATATTTTATTCATTTTTTTTATAATAGTATCAGTTCCAAGTTCTAAAAAATGAAAACAGCTTTGAAATTACTTATATTGAAAACCAACAATGACTTACCGTTTTAATCAACTACTCAAGTGGCAGTTCTTGCAATTTCAATGGAATTCTTAAACTTAGTTTCATAAAATTAACTCCTTAAGGATCGCATATTTTCTGCTATCTAATAAGATACCCCTCCTATTTTGAAAAAAGGAGTGTCGTTTTCATTCATCTAAGAAAGCATAGAATACTTGAGATGCTTATGGACTCAACGTAATTTTCGTGTCAAATAATAAAGATAATTAATGATTAGATTTTAGTTTATAAGCCAAAAAATGCGATAATTCAATGCACTTCAATATGACGGGCTCGAGACTTAAGGGGTTAAGTTCAAACGAGGGCAAATATAATGTCACATCTGGAACTACGTCAAGCTTACTATGATATTTGCTATTAATATACGCCTAACACGAGTAGGTTCTTTCAAAAAGTTCTGTGCTTTTAATAGGTGTTAAATATTTTATTGCTTTAATACTGATTTCTTCTACTCTTTTACTGCTAATCAATAGGCGTACGTCTTGAATAACTTTCACTTTTCACATGAACTTGGGGAAAGGAAATTCTTTAACTCTTTTTTCATTTTAATCCTTTGTCTTTCGTATTATGCTCCATTACCAATATTACTTTCGCGTACCCCTAACCGGTCTACCGCTTCCGCCCAAGGGTGCACGTACCACATGTTGGGAACCTCTGTTCTAATGCATTAGTTTTAGGTTTGTTGATGATAATTTAATTTTTCTGCAATGTTTTAACTATTCATTCAGGAAAAGTAGACCAGTCATCCTTGTCAATGAAAAAGGGATTCAATGGCCGAGGAGGATCGCGGGTTTGGAATCCGATATCACAGGAAAACCGTCGCTTATCTGCGCGTGGCTCATGTTTTTTATCTCGTCCTTCGTCAAAGCTCTCACGGTGGTACGGAAGTTCCGAGAGTGATATGGCTGCTCAGGTGGCGTCCTCGTCATCTGATCACGGTTCAGAAGTCGGAGTGCATTTCCAGTAGCCATTTTATACTTCAAAATGATATATCAATCTAAAAAATACGTAACTTTTTTCATTCAAGTTTTACTGTCCGCAAGTGGTAAGTTGTCAAATTAATTTCAAACTAGAATGGTGAAAGCAGACTTCCTCCAAAAACTGAAAGTCGTTTGTTAAATATATTACTAATTTTGTTATAAAGGACTTTGTCCTTGGCTTTGTTTCGAAATATATTGTTTGTATGTTTTCAATTGAAAAAGCAACGCGAGCAGAAGTTCTCGTTCTCGCATATAAGCATTCTCATATAAATTGAAACAGAAAAAGTATTTTTATCATCAAACAATTCCACCTCAAGATTTTGACACCCTACTTTTTTACCTTCCTGAGTAAATAAAAAATTGGAATTATGTCTGTCTGTTTGTTACTTAAAGAGTGAAGATGCAATGCGAATGAAATTTAGTATGCGATGTAACATATGCGCCATCTGGCGAACGAAAGAGCCTAAAACCTTGTTTCGACGGCGTGTGGCTTGACAAACCTGGAGTCTTTCGAGGCTCGTACTTGTGGACTGTGGAATTCCGAACAGTCGCGCCTTTCCTACGGTGCGTGGCTTGGCGGATATCTCGGCAGCGCTCGAGTGAACGGATGCACTGACGCCATCTGGCCACTCCCCCTTCCTTTGATGTGCGTGCTATTTACCGCAATAACACGGGAAACAACAGATACACTTACAAGCTCACGAGCCACATCGTTTCTTTCTGTTCCGATGATGGGGAATAACGTGAACCGCGGACGGAACTCGTGGAAAGACGGGCCGTAGGAACGCAGCTTAGGAGCTCGAGAGACGTGGAAGTGCCGAGAGAACGGACATTGGGTGTGGTGTGGTCGAAGTGAGATGGTGTCATGCCGTTCCGTTATATTTCCCTACTATTGTTTCGCGTGGATATTTTATGCGTCATGTATAATTTTTTGTGTTAGTAATTAGTGTCTGTGGTCGATGTGATCTTCTATGTTATGTGTCGACTGAGTCCAATTAAAAGAGTTAATAGTTTTTAGGGTTTTTTTTTTATTAACGTCTGGTTTTGAAGCGACACGAGGGCTATTTTGGGACGGACATGGACAGATGAAGAGGACGACACCTGAGCTGGCACACCCTATCCGAGCTTCCGCACCACACCAGAGGGAGGGCGTTTGGCCCCCTACGTAGGATTTAACATGCAACAGGCATATTACACGGCGGATCTTCAGTGGAATCGAGTTTCGAACCTGAAATCCACCGGCCCCAAAGCCGAGACCTTACCACTAGGTCACTTCGGCCCTAAAAGAGTTTTTAAAAAAGAGACACACGTGTCTTTAAAAGAGTTAAAAAGGCACATGGTGTCATTTTGCTTTCATAACGACAAGACATCATTAGAGCGGTCTTTGCACAAAAATTATAGATTTGTATCAAATTTTCCGCAAATTCCGTTGACAAGATGTCTGTCCGTCCTTGTCTTCAACTCAAGAAAGGAAAAAAAAAATCAACGAGATATATGATTGAAATTTGGCCTGTGGTTTTTATCATCAGAATTGAAGATTTACATAAAATTTTAGACTAAATCCGTCGAATGCTTGACTGTCTGTCCGTCTGTCTATTCTTGTATTTGTGTTGATTTGTCTATTCTTGTGTATCGACAAAACTCAAAAGCGCAGTGAGCTAGATAAGTAAAATTTGGTATGTTGTTTGTACATTTGCATCAAATTTTGGGCCAAATAGGTAAATGTGAAATGGCCCTAAATTCATACTGGAATTTTTTCACTGTATGGCGAAGCTAAACAAACAAAATCCCTCACCATATTGTGGAAGTATACGAAAAAGTCGCATTGTGAAGATTATCGCTGTTGTTATTATTATTATTATACTTTTTCCAGAGAAGGTTAAAACCTGCTCCCAACAAAACAAGCCCAGACTTCATAAAGGATGGGAAATTTTGTAAGCCTATGCTTGTATTATTATTGGTCGAAAAGGGTGTAGGAGTAATAGAAATGTAATTTTTGGTGTCCGCAAAGAACATACTTTCACGCAGTTTGCTTTTAGGAGAGGAAACAAGCCCAAACTTTCACACAAGTAGCTAAATCTTTTAAATCCAACATGAGGAGTTGATTTATGGGAACTTCTTCAACTTCGTGGGAACCCAGAAATATGCGGCCTTTGCAACAATAAGCCGAGGCTATTGTGAGTTACCGGAGTGTGCAGTATGAGGGCGGATTCCATAATGCGGAAGCCATCTTCCATATTGTGGGCATCCCTTCTTGAAAAAGGCGTTCTCATGGTCAGGGGCACCCAAGAAAGGGGGTGGGAAGTTATTGCTCACCCTTAGAGGGGGTGGGTGGTGAATCACCCTTTGTTTGCTGGGGGGAGGGAAGTCCTTCGTCATACCTCCGGGGGATGTTTGGCTGTAGGAGTGCGGATATGCTGATTGGGATGCAAGCGGCCTTGCGAAGTCGTTAACTTTTTGACTTCCTTTTTTCAGAGAAATCTGAAGTGAATTCTTAATGCGTTTTTGCCTCCCACTCGCCGGATTGCGAGTGACAGTGCACACTCATTATTTCTATTCATCTGTCACTTGTGCAAAAGAATGATAAAGTGGGTTTTCACTTTTCATTTAAATAAACTGTTTTGCAGTGTCTTCCTTGTTTAAATGTGTTTTGTCTGATCTTGAGTTGTGTCAAATGAAGTTGAGTTCCTTAAGCTGAAGAATATGCTTGATAAATTTTAGAACTGATTCTAACTTAAGGTAAGCAGGGACATTAGGAGGAGACTCTACTTACATTCAGCTATATGGAAAGATATTTTTCCTGGAAAACTGCTGCCTAATAAACAATAAGAGCTGCAATTTAAGGTAGCCAGGAGCATTTTCCGGTTTTGGTATATTTTTATTGGCGCAAGAGCCAGATTTATCTAAATGCATGATGGTAATGAAACATGTCATCATTTCAATTTATATATCGCTTGTGCAAACGAATCGTTATGTGGGTTTTTTATTTTTTACTTACAATTAATTAAATTATTTTGCAGCTTCTTCCTTGTTTAAACATGTTTTGTTGAGTTAGTCAATCATTGTAAACAACTATTGAAATTATTTCCATTTTATGGTAATTGGGAAGACATCTGAGCTTAGAAGGAGGGTCGCCTTTCCATCAGTAGTATAGGAAGATTTCTTCTTTAAAACTGCCGTCTGATACAGTGGTGTATTGAGGGTAAGTGTTGTCCGTGGCATATAATTTTTTCCTCCCTAGTCATCGTCAATGACTTACCAAGTGTAAATGCTGCCAGAGGCAAAATATTATGTTTTCGTCCTTTAATCATATTTGGCTTTAAAAAATTACATAAACGCATTAACCTTTTGTCCCCACAGTACCCCCAAGACTGGTGCCCGGGACATTTATACCCTCCCTTGCCCCACCCCCTACCGTCGCTAAGCCACTGGTCTAAAAAGTAATAAATTTAACTATAATTAAGGAGCATTTCTGTTTTTTGGTGTATTTTTATGGGCACAAGAGCCAAATCTGACTGAATGTATGGTAGTAAGGAAAGGTAATCTTCTTACCATTTACTTTATAAAGCTGATTTCCCAAAAATTTCTATGTTGAACTCTTGCTTTTAATTATACAGACGTGTGTAATGCATTGACGAGATTAAGATTTATTAAATTCTTAAGAAATCCTTAAATTAGTTATATTAATTCAGCAATTAAAATATTCTGTTTTGGTTCCTAGTAAGGTTTAATCGATATTCTGTAGTATGATACGTACGTAATGACCGACAGCTCGTTATTAAAGCATTTATAAGACAAAGCATTTTAATTACTACTAATAAAATTAGGTTCCGCATTTATCACCTAAAAAGAAATAAGGTCTTAATACTGAAATTTATATAATAGTTTTTAAAATACTTGAGATTGATTACAATCTGTTTGATTTTTTTCCTCATAAAACAATTAAAAGAATAGGAATGTTTTAGACAGTAAAAAATAAATTAAATGCATAATTACATATATGTAATAACAAGCAAAATTGTTTACAGTTATTGTTATTTAAATTTTATATTTAATATTCGCCTTAAAATATATATAAGCATTTTTTCTTAACTGTAACGTTCTGTCATATTGTGTAAAAAGATATATACATGTGTGGTAAAATTCATTGAATAAGTTAACTCAGTGCGAAGGATTCCTTCTTTTACTTTTAATATTAATGTAGAATATTTAAATTCTACAGGAAAACTTGTCTCGTATTTCTCATAATTTTTTAAAAACTTTTTTGTACTTTTTTTTTATGTTTCCCTCAAAATACAAAAGAAAAAATCATATTAATTCGCACTGAATATTCTTTATTTGTGTAGAATTATTGTTGTAATGATTTAAAACAGTTTCATTAAATTCAGCCTATACCATGTGTTTGGCGTATCACTAGATTTAAGAATAAATTATCATGACCATAGGTAAAACAGACTCTGTTATGAAATAAAATAATAATAACGATATTCATTTATCATTTTTTAAATTCCTCTCAGTTATTTAAAGATGAACGAAGAAGAAAAAAAATTACAAAGCATACATTTGCCATGTGAAAAAGACCTCTATCTAAAGGCAAAAATTTAGAAAAAAAAAAAAAACATTTTTTTGAATGGATTTTTATTTCGATTTTAAGAAAATTCGTTGTATTTTAAGAATGAGACTGAATTATAAACGTCTGGTTTTAAAACATCTTTATCATCATAGCAAAATTTTTCAAAAGAAAAATATTTCTACAAAATGATTTGAATTTATTTTCAACGCATAGTTTACATTGAAAACCTGAAATAGTTGTTAATGTTTTTTCTGTTTCAACACGCATGAGTGAGCTTCACAGCTGGATCATTTTCGACGAATAACAAAATCACAATTTCCCCAGACTCATCAGAGGAAATTTATCTTAACCATTTTCGCTGAAATGTTATTTTACGAGTTTTGAGAACATAAGTACTAGTCTGTTTTGATTGCCGTGAAAATTGGATAGCTAGAAATTTTTCCTATGTCAAATTTTATAGCATTAAGAAAAAGTGTTTTTGATTCAGTTTAAGTTTAGTTATATTAACGTCCTGTTTTGAAGTATCACGATGGCTATTTTAGGACGGACCTCGTAATTTTGAACCGCAGTGAGATGACGAGGACGCCTGGGGTGGCATCCCTCTCTCCAAGCTTCCGCACCGCATCATCGGCAGGATCTAGAGTTAGGGTGTTATGGCCACATGCCACATTTCATTCAAATAGCTTGAGGCGTATTTTAATTGTCATTTTTACATACACACGTACAAATGGACAGACATACACTCAGTCATAATCCCAAAACTGTTTTATCAAAACTACGGAGATCTAATACGTCTTTTTTCATCACAATCTCGAGGGCAAAATTTTTGATGATTTCAAT